>CM023483.1:53689326-54158923 GCA_013339685.2 Hyalomma asiaticum | reverse complement strand
TACGGCGCAAATTGTTGCCAAAACTAGCAACCATATTTGATTAAGGCTACGGCTTTGACGTTAGAATGACTACAACTTCATTAATTAGACATTATATTGATTTACAAATATAGCGCGATCAATTGGTAAAAGTGCTAACTTCAAAAACTGTTTTCTGGTCATTTGACAACGAACTACCAAGCCAGACAAGCCAGCGAGAAGGCGGTTACAGATATATAAACGCAGAAATACGGTATACCGTAACGTAATTAGTGTGCTACACTCGCCGTAACGTAACGAGTGTGCTACACTCGCCGCCTTGGCTACGAGTGGCGCTGCCTAACACTCCCAGGATTCCATATACATAAATACCCAATAACGTGGACGGAGGGACGAACGCCTTCGTAGCTCAGCGGTAGAGCATCGGACGCGTCATCCGAAGGTCGTGGGTTCGGTTCCCACCGAAGGCAGGTTTGTCTTTTCGTCCATCTTAATTCCTTTCTACTTACCCAAAAAAATTACAATATCATAATTACGAATGGCAATAACTTCCCCTATGCTTTCCTAGGCTTCAATGTTTGTTGTGTCATTAACTTGTTTCTAACAAATAAAAGCGAGCCCTTGACCCCCTTCCCTTTCGTTACACACACACATACATACACACACACATATATATATATATATATATATATATATATATATTACGTGTGTGTGTGTGTGTGTGTGTGTGTGTGTGCAGAGAGAGAGCCGACATTCCTGCTTAGTTCTTGTGTCCCGAAATGATTTCGAATACCGGTGCAGTAGAAGAATTATTTAACTCTATAAACACAAGAACTGAAATAAATCTTAGTGCTATCGCAACACATGCACATTATTTTTATATGAAAGGTCTCAGAACTCCACAGTATCATTCACATTTCATCGCCTACGGCAATATTGGTAACCAAGAGACATCGGCGCTGTAAGTGCACAGTGAAGAACTGCTTAAACGCGGCATTTACGGTCCCGCTTACGTCCCATTCGTCCTCAAGTGAAAATCCCGATCCCATTCCAAGTTCTATCTGTGGATGTGTCGATAAAGGTATCCGAAATGAACCCGCGGCTGAGGACGCAACGCGTCTACCGATGCGAAGCACGGAATTGTACGACTCAAATGTCACTTCGTGAAAATATAGGCGCAGCCGCTGAAATGGAGTTTAAAAGTTCCAACTTTTCCGGCAAATGCGAATCGGTGCAACGGAGCGTAGCGCAATCTCGTCGTTGTCTGAGAGCCCCGCTCGTTCTGTGTGCGCGCACACTTGCCGTCTCGGTCCTTTGCCGCTAAGTGGGCTCGCTCATTCTTCCTTTTCCAAGGGATCCATTCGGGGAAAAAAAAACACCTTCTACCCTGCCGAGAAAATGTGCGAAAACTAAGCTTGGCGTGTGCGTGCGTGCGTGACCGACTACCTTTCTTTCTTTCTTTCTTTCTTTCTTTCTTTCTTTCTTTCTTTCTTTCTTTCTTTCTTTCTTTCTTTCTTTCTCTTTCTTTCTTTCTTTCATCTCATCGTAAGATCACGTTCTACGTGACGCCTCCTGGCAAGAAAGTGTGTTCTACACACGCCGCCATGCCTACGAGTGGCGCTGCCTAAAACTCGCGGGATAATGTGTACATAAATACCAATAAAGTGGACGGAGGGACGACCGCCTTCGTAGCTCAGCGGTAGAGCATCGGACGCGTCATCCGAAGGTCGGGGGTTCGGTTCCCACAGAAGGCAGGTTCGTCTTTTCGTCCACTTTAATTCATTTCTACTTTCTCCACAATTACAATACCAGCAAGTAACTTCCCCTATGCTTTCCTAGGCTTCATTGTCTGTTTGCTCATTAAGTTGTTTCTAACAAATAAAGAACGAGCCCTTGACCTCTTCCATTTCCGTTATTTGAACCAATCCTGTATTTCTTACCTCGCATGCGTGTTGTCCTTTACTAGACGCATTTCCTTATTAAGACAATGAAGCCTGGCTTTTTCAATTCAAGAGTGCTCAGCATCTTATGTTATGTGAACAATTACAAGATGCGCTTGTCTGATATCCATTTGGTTACAGCAGAAATACGACCAAAAGTATAAGTTTAAACGCCACTACCATGAAAAGAAACAAAAAAGCTAATGGTTCCCGGATTTTCCGGATGTTGTGCAATCAAACAGATGATAAGAGAAAAGAGCATCCTCAATTCGCCGTTCTTTTAATACAAATTCTCTTAAAAATAAGCCTCCGGTGACGGGCACAGCAAAATACTCGAGTCAACTCCACGTTTCCAAGTCGTGCTTCGTAAAAACGAGCTGAGCGAACATCCATCAATCCTTTCAATCTCCCGAAGGAGCCGGCTCTAACGATTGCCATTGACGTTGCTCCACGTTTCGGGACAATTTCACAGAAAACATGGAGCCAAACATCGCAGCGTCTCTTTGGGGATGCGTAGGGCGCACGCAATTAGCCCCCGTTAATTTGGGTTAGTAGGGAGCCGGAAAACAATGACACGGCGAATCGATGCGGATAACATCCCGCGTGCCGGCATTAATGCACATGCGTCTTCTAATTATCGGAGACGACTCCTCCAGATTTCAGACAAACAGTACCTCGCTGTCGCGGTATTCATTCGCGGTCTCGGAAAAAAGAAATGTCTTCCGTGCGTTTTGGGAAGTTTCCTTCGCTGAAAGAACGTGCATCCGATGTTGGCAAATGATCTTTTAGTAATCCCGCATAACACCGCCGAAGTTCTGGAGAACCCTGTTTTCTTCCGCGTTTCCTTTCTTCGTATGCAGCTGTTGTAATTGCGCGAGTGCAGCCTCGAAGCTAATCGCTCCCTATAGTCATGCGAGTTGGTAACAAGTACGACGGATTTGCGTCCCTGTTGCGCTCCGTAGAAGCCACGAATCGAGAAGCTGTTGCTAGCGGATCAGTATTCCACGAATCAGTAAGCTAGAGGAAGTTTAGCGTATACGTGGCAAAACTCATCACCGACCGATTCGGTGGCTTTTAAGTCGCGCTTCTGATTGCGAAGTCACGAGTTCGACCCTTGCCATGAGGCCGCATTTCAATGAACGCAAAATGTAAAACAACGCAGCTCATGTAGTTAGCCTTGTGCTGGTAATATATCTTTCTTCAGGGAGGGATTGCAACAAATTTTATTAGGTCATAAACAAAAAAAAGAGAAAATCAGACAAAATCTTGCCGTTTTGATTAGTGGAGAAACTACAGTCATTTCTGTGCAAATTTATTGTCCTTTAATCAAAGGTGTTATTTTCAGGTGCAGCAGCTTTCATTCCAGCCTTTCCTAATATTTCATGTCTGATCGCCCGCGCTTAAGCTCACGGCCAAAACACGTATGCAGCGTCTCGTTCGGGTGTGTGGGATGCCTGCCATTGTAGTTCTGCCGGTCATGGAGCCTAGGTGATGTAATTAACTGTGCACGCCTCTGTTAAACGACCCTGAATTGCTTGTAAAAATTGCCCTCCACTTCACCCCCACTATACAGCATGCATCGTAACACTGTCGTTCAGGCACGCAAAACAATAGAACCTTCTGAATCGTCAGCCACCCCACGGCGTCATGAAACAAGGAGCAAATAAATCGTGTGTACACCATTCACTAAACAATATTTCGTCGCGAAAAACTATAAATTAACTTGATTCGCGAATCGAACCTTGTTCGTCTCGAGGCGGTCGCTCTACCACCTTGGCTAACCAAGACTCGAGCAGACCTCAAAGCTGTTAGCTGAGCTATAGTTGGAATGTAGACTTGTAATGCATTTCCAGCGCTAACAAAAAAAAAGGGGGGGAAGAAGATAAACAAGAGGACAGCAGATAGACTGAACGCTGGTCTTTCAAATGATTTTATTGCAGGACGGAACAGATATATAAACATTTGTACGCGCGCAAACATTTAAGATCAAGCAGTGTGGCGCATGCCCGATGCCACTCATAAGGGAATCGGAGAGACAAGACAATCTATTTCCTCGGCTGACAGTGCAATGGAAGGTGTACTAATACATTTGTCACTTTCTTTTTAGTTAAGTACGCTTCATAGATCAGACGGCATTGCTCATATTTATGTCTGCCGCCGAGAACACGTGTGCCGTAGAAGTCAGGCGTATGTACACATGCATAGCTTACAGTGGTCGGCTAAGTGACCGGCACCCGCTGTTGAGTTGACCTGCGTCCTATGCTCCATCAATCTGCCGTTGACACAACGAATGACCTGGCCGATGTAGCAGTTTTCCACAAGACAGGGGGATGCTATCAAGAGCGAGGACATGCCGTGGCGCCGCCATGCGGAATAGTCGGTGTGACGTGCAAAGTTGGACCCGTTGGACTGCTCCGCCAGCACTGCCTTGCTCAGCACGGAGCTGCTTTGCGCGTCGCCTTTTTATTGTTGTTGTCGTTTTATTTCAGCTCAGGAAGAATAATAGCATGAATACAAAGCTTTAGGCACTGCGTCGACTGCTGTCGTCGTCTGCTATGGCCACTGACGAGGATACCACGCAAGCGGAGTCCGCTGGTTTTTTAAGAGGGAAGATGCCGTTTTGACGAATGAACAGCAAGCATCAAGTTTGTTTGAGCGCGTGGCTGTGGTACATACACATAGTCTTTGGCCGCGAAAAGTTCGACAATCCCTAAGAATATTCTTATGAGATGAGAACGCGAAAGCGTTTCTTTTGGCTAGATTGTTGTTGTGGAGGGGTGCTGCAAACTGATGTTGCCGAGTTGTGTTGTGTGGGGGGCCGGATTGTGTTTATTTACATGATTTGATGCCATCAGAGTGGTGTCGACACTTAACATGTCTTCTATTTCGCCGTCCAGATAGTATATGCAGATATGCCCGAGGCAGGTCTCGGGCATATAGAAGTAGTACGACTGCCGCGGCGTTGTGGGTGGTGCCTTCAAACAGTCACCGGTGCCGTCACCTCTTATCATTCCGGTGACGGCGCACTTGTTCCAGGATACATAGACACTATCATGGCCTTGTGATCCGAATAGTAGGTGGACACGTACAACACATCTCGCACAATGTATGGGTCGTTGGTGAATGCGAGATCGATGCACGTACGTCCCGACGTCGTGATGGCCCCAGTGGGCGTCTTCAATTCGAGAGCGAACTCGGCACTCAGGCGGCAAGGAACGATGGGCTAGCTGGCGCGTTCACGCTTCGAGTGTTGCTACGGCGACGTCACGCAGCTGGGCGCGCAGTTTCGATCGCCAACCCAGAGAAGAAACGCGGCGACGCGGCCGCACGGCCTCTGCAGGTAGGTCCAGCGCAGCGGGGAGCGCGCCGACTGCCGCTGCGGCGAGTGTTGGCGCCGGCGTCACTTCCGGCGGGAGAGGTCACGTGCTTTCCGGGCACGGCTTTTGCGGACGCTTTTTGCGGACGGCAGCGGGGCGCGTGCGATCGCCAACCTAGCCAAGAAACGCTTTCGCGTTAAAACGCCTGCGACATGTTTATCGTGCAATTCTTTCATTTTAAGTTAGCATCTACGAAAGGACCTCTGTTGACACGAAGAAATGGCATTAGTAAGTTTGTATTCATGCTCAACAGGCATACCCGCACGGAGGGCGATACGAGTGGTTCCTTCGTTTTATGGAAAGCAAAGCAGCATGCAAACAGCTGCATTCAATCGCGACCTTTCTCACATGATTTGAGGTGTACATATGACATACGCACGTGCGCGCGTCATTAAAGCTTGTTATGGCTCACCTTACGATGTTGTGGCTTGATCACATTTTAAATTCTCGCCAGTATGACTGCAAGAACACTTCTGTCTGCGGCACAGCTGTCCGTTGCTTCTCCTTTCTCTTATTTTTTCCGCGTACGCCAGACAGTCGTCACAGGCGATTTTCGATCGCGATCGAGCCAGATCATGCTTGCATTTTTCGACAAATCACTCCCGTCTGTATTTCGCACAAAGGGACCAATAGCGATCGAAAATACAGCGTGACATCCGGACATATTACTTTACGTATTTGAATGCACTAGCACTCTGCAAAATGTAACTTAATGTGGTCTAAATGCTTCAGTGAAACCACCCGTGTCCAGCATCTACACCTTCATCGATGAGCAGTATGACACATCGCGGCTACTAATGGAAGGAAAATCTGTGTTTGAAGCTGGCCACGTTGTCGTAGCTTATCTTTGGAAGTGCTCACGCCCTGCTCCGTCGCGTATACGTAGAGCACTGTGGCACGGAGCAGTAAAGTACCATTCCGCCAATAACTTCGAGCGCACTTTCCAGCTTTTGTGGTCCCTACGTGTCCGCGAACGTGAAATAAGCGCGAAGCAACGATGTTTCTAGATAAAAATGCCGGCGAATGTCCGTTAAAAATGCGTGTCAACCGTCCACTTCGGCGGAGGCTCGGAGCGACGTGGAATCGTGAGGTCACGCGATCCAACTTTGCACGTCAGAACGACCACAGCGCCAGCATCTCCAGTGGTGGCCTTCGCGCCTAATAAACCACCCTGTACTGCACGTCACAAAAGGGTCAACGTGGCTTTCTCTTGTCTATCTTCTTCCCGTTTCTTTTCTTTTGTTAGCACTAGGAATGCGTTACAAGACTCCAGTGGATGGCAGAGAAAAGGTGAACTACTTCACAACAAAAAGCACAAGAAGGTTCATCAAGCAGTTCAGCCCAGCTAAACTTCGATAGATGAAGTTTCCTGAAAGATAAGGTTATATTTTAGCCAATAATTGCACTGCTGCTCTCCCGTACCTTTCGGGTTAGTTCCGGAAAAGGTACTGTGCCCGCGGCTACGACATCCGGACTAAGAGTTATTATTACCCATATGATGCATATGAAAACAACTGGGATTTTGCGTGCCAAAACCACCATATGACTATGAGGCACGCCATAAGGATGGACTCCGGAATAGCTTCTACCAGCTGGCATTCTTCAACGTGCACTTAAATCTTGGGTCACGTGGTGTTCGTGTTTCGCCCTTTCCGAAATTCTGGGCGCGGGTTCAATCCCTGGCTGCCGCTAGGGATCGAACCCGTGTCCTCGAGCTTGGTAGCGTTGCACGTTACCTAAGACACCGCGGCGAGTTTAATGCGTATGCTGATGATGATGACTATGATTACAATATACAGACTACAGGAAGGAACGCACGACCTCTTTCGTTTCCTTTTTTTTTTTCGCCTTCTCATCAAGAAAATGGGTGTTCCTTCAATGCATGACACACGCAGCCTATAATAGACTGTCCACAGCGAAGTTTAAAACTTTCGTACGGGGGGAGAGAGAGAGAGAGAGAGCAAACATTTATTTTAACGAAATGAGGGATCTTCCTGGTAGGGTGGAGCCCTTAGTTCAGGGCCCCATTGGCTCGCGCCACTCCACGTATTCGCTGGATCAGCAAACGCTGCTCCTGCGGCGCTGAGCTGGTCAGCGCTGTCTCCCAGGAGGAATGTGATGGTGATGGGATAGGGGAACAGCCCGGTGGACATGGGCATTCCCACGTGCAGTGATAAACTGTGGGCTGCGCTCCACAGTAGGGGCAGTATGAGGGATATTGTGTGGGATGAAAGAGGTGTAGGGTGAAGAGACATGGGAAGGAATTAGTCTGTGGTTGCCGCCACGCGACAGCTTCCTCCCTGGTAAGGGAATGGTGTGGTGGGGGGAAATAACGTCGGCTTTGTCTGTAATGTTCTAGAGTGTCAGCGTAGTTCAATGGTTCTGTTGGTGCGTCGTCTGGATTGGACAGCTCTTCCGATGGCGCCCGGTTTGTGAGCTCTCGGGCTACCGCATTAGCGCGTTCATTGCCATGGAGAGAGGAGTGTCCAGGTGTCCAAACGATACGCACCCTGTGTAGTAAGCAAAAAGGAAACGGATCAAACTGTACTCTAAAAATTGATTCAAACTTCGGAGCGCTCCACTAAACCACCATGTTTGTCAACATTATTGGCGCTCCTCAGCTTTGTCGGGATCGTCCCTTTGGCCATGTTTGTCGTTCTAAAGTGTTTTAGAGTGCGCTTTAGTGCGCGCCTTCTCAGCTTAAAATACATGAGGAAAACGTAAGCGTTCTTGTGATACTGCCACTGATCCGTTAAGCTTGATGTTCCTGGGACTTCGAATAAAAGGCAACTACTATAATAAGAGCTCGGATTAGGTTTATGTCTTGTGATTTCGAAGCATTTGAAAGAAGAGAGGGATTTGAAGTTCTCGGTAACAAAGTCCAAGCTTCGTGTTTAGAACTCCACCCCTGCGCAACACAAGCATACAGCGCCTTTATACAGAGACACTAATAAATAATAATAATAAATGGTGGGATTTCCCGGGCCAAAATCACGATGTGATTATGAAGTAAGCCGTTAGTGAAGGGCTTCGGAAATTTCGACCACCTGGGGTTATTTAGCGTGCACTGACATCGCACAGTACGCGGTCCTTATAGCATTTCGGCTCCATAGAAATTCTAAAGACACAAGTGGTGTTCTATAATCAAACTAAATTCTGCGGTTTTACATGCCAGAACCACAACATAATTATGAAGCACGCCGGTTAACGGGACTTCGGATAAATTATCAAAGTCCGGAGTTATTTAGCATGCCCCTTAATTTAAGTGTACGGGTGTTCTAGCATGTTACCCCCGTCTCTATATGCGGACGACGGTTACCCGGAAGCCAACACGCGCCCTAGAGCTTGATAGCGCGATATCTCAGCCGCTAAATATTCAGGGCATGTAGAACTATTGTTTAATAAACTACCTGAAGTAAAATACACGAATGATCTCGGCTCGGCGGCTGGCATTTCGATAGGGGCGAAATGTTGAGGCCCGTGTACTGTGCCATGTCAGTGCACGTTAAAGAACCGCAGGTGGTCGAAATTTCCGGAGCCCTCCACTACGGCGTCTCCCATAATCACAGCTGGTTACGGGTCGTAAGACCCTGCAAATAAATAAATAATAAATAAATAAATAAATAATAAATAAATAAATAAATAATCAAATAAACGCATGCCCCTTTACGGCTTACGCGAACCTGCAACTTCGGTAAGTGAATATCCCTGTGGTGTTGTCGATAACGCGGGAGCGTCCTTCGCTCTCGCGTACTCGTCACTGCTCAGGACAGGCACATCAAAGAGTCGTTTGCGATGCCGGGAAACGGATGGTCGCTATGACGGATATAAGTTGAAGCAGGCACCGACTGCGGAGCGTCATAAGCAGCGTGCGCGTAGATTCCGAGGCAGTATAGAACTTTCAGTTTCGATGGGGGGCCAAATACAGAACACCCGTGCACTTAGATTCGAGTGCATGGTAAGGAACCCAAGGCGGTCGATATCAATCCGGATTACCCCAGCACAGTGCAGTTCATAATCACGTCGTGGTTTTGGGACATAAAACCTTTTTCTACTAATTTAATATTGTTATATTAGTAGAACTTTCAAACAGGTAAAGGACACAGAAACATGAAAATGAAGCCCCGAGGTAAACAGAAGAGGTGGACTGCAACGCCGACCTTTCCTATGCGAAGCAACGGGTATAAACATGCGAGAAATAAAATTTCTTAAAAAGAAGGAGGAATTGTAAAGCCCGCTGACACATTACTGCCTTTCACCACTAATCCGCTTTACGAAAGGGAAGGAGCTCTCCGAAAGGGAGCTCAACACCTTCGTTTCTCTGATTTCCACGTCTTTATCTTTTTCTTTTCTTTTTTTTTTCACGCCGGAACCCCCGCGGGAAGACGGAGGCAGCCAGAAATTGAGCTCCTAAAAGCGGCATATACGAAAGTGTGCCCGCACAGCGGCCGTCTTTAAACCTGTCCTAAGTGCATGTGCAATAGTACTGCTGCCTCTACAACTCGGCTGGGTGCCGGCCTTCTAGACGGCCTGGGCTGCTCCTTTTTGCGCCGATATTCTTTTATATCGTCTCTCCCCTGTGCACAGCTGTAAGAAGTCCTCCACGAGAGAGACAGGTAAGGCGGCGCGGTTTTCTCTTCGTCCTCTTTGAAAAGTAGTAACGCATTGCGAGTCATCCGGTTTATTTTGCTTCAAATTTAGTTCGGCAGGGGCGAGAAGTCTCTCTTGACTATGTATAGTCAAGACGCTGGCAGTATACTCAACGGCAGCGAGTAGGCTGACATCAGCTGACAAGTACACACAGTTCTGCCGGCTCATGGCAACGAGGCACTTCAGTTGTTGTTTAGGTGAGGAAAGGACTCCATTTTCTGCAGCTATAGTTGCGAAGACAGCTCAGCGTCGTGGGCGGGAAAGAGTAGTGTGTGTGCGTGTGGGCGTGAGGGGGGGGGGGGGGGGAGGGGAGGAGGCGGGGTGGACATGAGAGCGGAAAAAAGAGGCCATCTTGTCGAGACGGGAGTTAACCGACACCACCGACCGCCAGGTCAGGGTACCACTCTACCCGTTAGAAAAACTAGTGGGTACCCGACGGCATTGGCCAATGAACCCGTACATATGCTTTAAAACTCACGCACGCTTAAAAGGCGAAAGCCTTGACCGGCTCATGCGAAGCAGAATTCGACCGTCGGTGTGGCCACTGTATACCACATAACAAAAATCGAAACTACTCGCGTCTCGTTCACTTGGTGTACACCAAAACTGACATAGAAAGGTGCGAATGCAAGACTCACGTGACATCAAGAGCTTGACATACTTGACATTTACGTGACGATCAACGATAATAAAATTCCATGTGGCGCATAGCTGCATTTCTCGGCCAGGCGTATGCAGGTGTGAGTCACGCATGATTGGTTATTAACCTCTCAATGCGACTGTCGGCGGGGCCACGATGCCAGAAAATGAAGATTCGCGTCTCGTTCACCTGCTGTGTACCACAACTGGCACGGAAGAGTGCCGCGACAGATACGCCGTTAGGTCAAAAACAAAAATAAACGACAAACCGAAACTGATGAAATATTGACAGTACAGCATTTCGTGCGCCTCACTGCGAGCGAGTGTCAGAAAGCGAATTTGATGCGTTACGGGTGAGCAAAAGGCTTTCGCCTTCTCCCATTACAGGAACGTAACCCTCGGCAAATTTTATTTAATTCTTAGGGACGCAACAGCACCGTATAAAGCTCATAATGATCGCCAGTATAAGGCTGGTGATCGTGATTATAGCGCACATGAGCGAGCGCGTGATATCAGCACACAGTATGTTGGGTCCAGTAAAAACCGGTGGCCCCTTCCCACGAGTAATGCGCTTCGCTGCGCCGCACTTATGCACTGCGGTAAAGCAAAAATGCGGTTTTATTAATAATTGATTGGGCTTTACGTGCCAAAACTACGATACTATAATGAGGCACGCTTCGTACTGGAGGGCTGCGGAGTAATTTTGACCACTTGGGTTTTTTTTTAATGTACATAACTTTAATATGTACGGGTGTTTTCAGCACTTCGTCCGAGTCGAAATGTGGCCGCTGCGCCGGGATCCGCTCCAGCTAACTCGAGCTCAGCAAACCTACGCACTAGCCGCCAAACTACCACGGCGTGCACAGTGTGGCCTCTACTAATAATTTCTATGCTTTTTCACCACTAAAACGAGCTACCTTTATAAAGAAAATTAAAGTTGTACGAGGCGATCAAGTTCTATACTTTACGGGAAGATCGGTAGAGTGGGCAAGTACCATAACTGAGCCGGAGTCCGACTCCTGACTTTGGTATGTACCGTACTACAACTCCAGCTTCCATTATGTAAAGTAGACGCGAGCTTGAGATATTCATCGAGTCGTGACGCCGAGCGAGCCAGCTCTCCTAAACGTGAGACAATTCGCAATGCAGGTACGAAGTCGGCGATGCCTCAGCTGGTGCAGGCAAAGTCGATATGAGATGCCCGCGTTTCGTTCCCGTGAGGCATCCAAGAAAAGCGCAAGAAATTTACATGCATACTGCATCGACTCGCGTCTTGTCCTACACCGCGCGCGTCTCTGACCGCCGCGGCACCTCGAGGGCCGTTAAATGCTTTCCCGTGTTGTCTTACGGCTAGCAGACACGGCCCCGGCGCACGCAGCGATCACACGACGGCATTGCTACTATTGCGTTTCTCGCGGCCAAAAGGGCGTTTTCGCCTTCCACATAAGCGCAGCTGCTGTTGCCATAAATCGAACACCGCGTCCTTATACTTAGCAGAGCGAAACCGTAGGCATTCGTGTCCAAAGATGCGTGAGTCACAAAGCTCTGGGGCCTCCCGACGTTGAGTAAAAAGAGTGCGCATAAATCCCTCCGCACAAGCCCGCTTCATCACTGTAGAGCACAGGCTCAGTCGTCTAAAATGCTCGCAGAAGCTGCTTTTGTTTAAACACTGTCTCACGCAAAGCGTGTTCTGAAATTGCCTCGGGCACCCATCCGCATCCCCTTTTATACGCTTTCCTTCCTATCGCTGTCAGCGCTCAGGGGATATGAGTCACGATACCCTCGAACATACAACCGCTGGAAGCAAAGCCCTAGCAAGCCGCGTCGAACATCACCGCGGCTGGTCTTGTTTTATTTTGTTTGTTTACTCCTTTTTTCTGGAGAAACGTGGAGGTATGTCAGACTCGGTTGTGCCGAAATTCCAGCTTCGTAAAGAACAAAATTCCAACGAGCGCTGTGCAAACACGACTGCCGCGGCAAGTACCCCCTGTCATCAAGTTGCTACGGTTCTTATTAGGCTTTAATATCGCCACGCTTAGCCCGACCACGCATGTAAGACCAAGTTAGAACCGCTGCGATAAAATGGAAGCGTGCAGTGCTGTTGTTGTTGTTGTTGTTGTTGTTGTTGTTGTTGTTGTTGTTGTTGTTGTTGTTGTTGTTGTTGTTGTTGTTGTTGTTGTTGTTGTTGTTTACCGCAGCATGCGCGGACTGAGAGTTCGTTGCCGCA
The DNA here is from genome assembly GCA_013339685.2 of Hyalomma asiaticum. Classification (NCBI taxonomy): domain Eukaryota; kingdom Metazoa; phylum Arthropoda; class Arachnida; order Ixodida; family Ixodidae; genus Hyalomma; species Hyalomma asiaticum. Next base: position 54,146,111 of record CM023483.1, on the reverse strand, counting down.
GAGCCATCTGCACCAATTCCGTAGCTAAGCACAAATACGCTAGAAAGAAGAACACAAACAGGAAAGAAAAAAGTCTACCGAATGCCTTAACAATCGCCCCAGTGCCGTGTGCTTTTCCTTAATTTTTCTTCACGTTACGTGTGGCGTATATATACCGTAAATATTTTTCTTGCGCCGCATCGCTCAAGGAGATAGAGATTACTTACAATGAACATTAAAATGCATTATCGATAGCAATTTACAACAGGCACTCGAGTCAATACGCGACAACCTCGTTCAAACGTGGGAGCCATTGTTGGCGGTTCCGATTTCTTTGACGACCAGTGTGGCTTCGAGGCTGACCGAAAAGCAATCATCCTCAATTTCTTGGCTGGGCCACAGAGGGGCTTCTTTCCTCGCTTGTTGGGGGCGGCCGTATTTGTCCTGTGGGGCTGCAGGTCTGGTAGAACAAACGACGAAACAGTGTTCGGTACGTGTCGGATGTCCGAACACTTGTGGCTGAAGTTGTGGTTTGTTGATTCAAGTACTCCTTTCATGGTAGTATCAATAATGCATTTTAATTTTCACTGTAAGCAATACCCGTCTCCTCCAGTGATCCAGCTCAATAAATCATATATATATATATATATATATATGCATGTCACATGTAGCGCTACAAAACTGGTATCATCAAAAAGGCACGCGCCTCAAAATAAATTGCGAGTTTTTTTTTTTTTTTTTCTGACGCAAATGTCAAAGCTGGCTATTGTCTTTTTGTTTTTCCTTTTTCATTGTTACTACGCCAGTTCACCAAAGAGAAGGCCATTAAGGAACATAAAACAGAGGATGGGAGCAGGGAAGTTTGAACAAACATGCTGAGTGGGTTGCCCTTACTGAATTATTCTGCATCCCGTCCTCTTCTAGTGGCACGAGCACAAGTGACACTTGCTTCCTGTGCAGCACCCTCCCGTTCGCCTACAACTTGAGTACGCGTTACTAAATGCGTTACGAAGATAAAGCATAAAACAAAAAATATAAGCTGTAAGAAAGAGTTCAGATAACAGTTGTTTATGATACTGTAATATAAGAGCGTAAGTCACTTATAATGGAGAGGTTTCTAACCATCCGCACAATTAATTAAAATCAATTAAATAAGAGGGCGAGAAATGGAAAAGCGTGGAGCGTTTGCTCGTCGAGTTGTGCGTGTGTCCCTATGAGCTAACTAAGAGACTACGGCCACCTGTTCCATAAGAACGTAGCGTCTAAAGCTTATTAACTGTTAGGAAAGAGCGAAGCTCTGTGCTTCAACGTTTCATACGTACACGCCAAAATTATGAGCCTCTTTTCAATGCAGCAGGCGCTTCTGCAAGCTCACTTCCCGTGGATTTCATAATTTCGCCGTACACTTTGATATTTCGTCATTTCTTGTTCTTTTTTTTTAAACAAAACTCGCAACGCGCGCCAGTCGGGTCTTCTAATTAGATCATTCCTCGCGGGCAAGGTCTAATTATAGACCTTTCTTGTTGCGTCGATCTGGAAATTGGCAGTCCCTCGCTCCTGTGCAACAATGAAACCGCGAATTGACAATGGCGTGTGAATCCCGTTACCGTGACGTGTGAATCCGTTATATATATATATATATATATATATATATATATATATATATATATATATATATATATATATATATATATATATATATATATATATATATATATAGACCTCGGCCCACCCGTTCTTTATTACGGAGGCGCCGTGCGGACGCAGACGTCATCTTGCACTGGCCTTTGCTTCTTGGACACACATCTGTATCCCAAACCCCCCTTTTTTGTGAGCTCTCCCCTTTCCACCCCCCATTATGCATGCTCGCGAAGTGTACTTAAAGACCATGCGCCCATGAAAAACTTTCATCCTTGAAAAATGCTGGCCTCCAGCCGAAACGTCAGAATAAATCCTATGTTTTTCACTGTGAGTTTCTGATAGTATATTTATCCCGATAGCCAGGAAGAACTTTTTTTGAGATATATACATATATATATTCTGACGCAATCGGTGCCGAAATTATATCGCATGGCCAATGTGAAGTATCGATACATTTGAATGTGCACCCAGCTATATTTATTGTCTTATATAATAAAACGTATTGCACAGAAGACAAAAAAGAAAACCAGCTTCGTGCGATAACAGTGAGTGAACAGTGCGAACAAGATAAATAAGGAAATTAGGAGCCATTCCACTATGACCGGCGACGACACATGACATATAGGTTGAAGATGAAGTTTATTTGCATCACCACAATGCGGGCGTGCTCAGGCAAGAAGGCGACATCGCGGAGACAATCTGGTCTGAGAACCCATGATGTAAACGCGTCCGTTAACGTTCAAACCATTGTACCGTCCACAATGGCGCAGTCAAACCTGCGCACAGCTTCAAGCACGAGCGTCGTTGCGAGCAAGGTCGTCCTTTTTCTTCGACACGCTACGTTTTCACAGTCTCTCGTCCCAGTATAGCACCATCTCGGGGAGCTTGAGTAAAGTAGATTTTTTGCTCCCGGACGCCACAGAAATTCGGAGGTTAGCCACGCACAGCCTCGCCGTGAGATCTGCTTGCTGTGCAGTGACGTTTCCGATTATGAAAAAAAAACTTCCACCACACACACTGGATACTCGCCGTTTCGTGGAAAGAACAGCGCACCAAGCACAAAAAGGAAAGTCAACTTCACTGTACGTGAAACACCATTGAGGTCACGCGATCGAAAGATATTTATTTACTCATTTTCAATACCTCAAGGGCCCCGAGGGGGTTTTGCGCGAGGGGTAAGTAAGAAATAATTGCCTCCTGCCATGTAAACCTCGGAATAAACCCTCAGAGATGCTTTATGCCTACGGGCATTCATTCCTTCTGAAGACAAAGAACAGAAGCACTACAAACATGGAGAATAAACCCGGGCTCGGCAATATGGTACATCATCGTGTCGTGTTGTTGCGTTCGCATGACGTGTTACGAAACGCAGCGGGTGTGCTCTCCAGCTTTGATGATACGCCTGCCGCCGCCGATCTCGAAGCAGCGGAATGACCGAAAACCAGGTAACGCAGGCACGGCGTCGATATAATAAATATGGCGGCGTATCGGGGGGCTTGCTAGCGCACGCGTGTGTGGAGTAGTGCAACCGGCCCACGGGGATATTTAGGAGAAGCGCAGCAGCCATTGTGTAAACAAAGCGTGCGGACATTATCTGTATTTTCGTCTCGAGCATGCGTGGTCGTCTTAGAGAAGCTTGCGAAGATCGCAATAGTGAGGATAAAAAAAAAAAAGAAGGGTGCAGCACAGTACATACCATCCGAGTATAGAAACGTGCACTGATTCGAATAATCATGGTATTCGGAGAGCATATATAGCATCGCATTTAATCGCCGTCATAGCCTGCAACAATCAGGACGAAACCTCATTCTGGTTATTTCCTACAACGCGCCGCGCATTGCCACTGGCATAGCACCGAACGGCGATAACACACCGTGCATTAGTCACCATTGCTCACCCCCCTCCCCCCTTCCCTTTATACTGAGCAATAGAAGGGGCGGGGGAGCAATGTGTGAAGAAGGTTTGCTATAAGTAAACGAGACTGTGCTGTTCAGTTCTCAGTATATATTGCCTGTGAACCTTTTTCGTTTTCTTCCATTTTTTTTTTTCTTTTCGAGGGAAGGAGGTCTCTCTTTCTGTTTTCAGCCCATCGCAGCGCCTCACGTGCAGGATCGTGTTTGGTCCACAGGAGCATTTGCAACTGCGAAAGCTGTGCGTGAGAGGAGAGTGAAGAGCTGGGCTGGTTGGTTCATGATCACTTCGACGAAAAGCCAGCACTGCAGGACACGGACGAGAGAGAACACACGCATATACGCTTTGTTCACCGAACCTCTATCTGTAGCTTCCGCAGCGCTTAACGCTACGTATATGAGAAGAAGTGCAGTATGAGAGCGGAACAACAATTGATCGTCAAAACATTTGTTACCTGTAGTGCACATTTACGCCGTCTCACATTATAACAAGTGCGCGGAAGGTCATCAAGCGCACGCGGCATTCTCGAGTGACCAAGTGCACGATAACTGTCTCTCCGGAGAGGACACCTCAACCGGTACACTCAAAGGGAAGGGGATATGAAAGAATAGGAAGAGACCCCTCGTGGTTGAGCACAGGCGTGCGCAGCTCTGAAGATCATGGCATACAAGCCTCGAGTATCACGCGTGATCGTTCAAGCTAAACAACGTGTCAGCAAGGCGGAGGCACGTACCTCACTTCAGATCAAACGAAATTTGCATAAGCGCATAAAAAATGACTAAATCATCAGTTTCCGGAGACGTGCTTAAGGTCCCAAAAAGCACCTCGCGTGAGAAGTCTTTTAGAGCGAACGCATGCATGCTCGGCCGTTATTTTGCATTAAACGAACATGCGGTAAAAGCCTCGGAGTAAGCTGTATACCATACAATGTAATAATAATAATAATAATAATAATAATAATAATAATAATAATAATAATAATAATAATAAGAAGAAGAAGAAGAAGAAGAAGAAGAAGAAGAAAAGAAACGATATATGAGGCCAAACGACGCTTTCAGAGCGTCGGCAAATAGCAAATATCTAAAGTTCTATCCTCAGATCGATGTATATCAAATTGAATATGCTCGCCGATGGAAGAGAAGCCGTGCCGAGAGTGCGTGCACTGTCTTCGGTCCGCGAAAATCATGCCGAGCCGCTCGTTTAAAAGACGCGTGCAAGAAGAGTCGAGAATGCCTGCGGCATTTCGCTTAGCAAGCCGCTATCTCAATGTCTGCTTCCTCCCCTTGCCGCCACCCCCCCCCACCCCACCCGCCCGCTTTTTTCTTTGACACTCAAAGGAAGCTGGGTAAGTCACGACACGCTCGATCTGTAGCGCGACGATGTTTCTTTATTTTTTTTTATTTTTTTACATTTCGAGCCGAACAGCCCACTTTGTGTAATTGCTATTGAATTTTTCTTTGCTTTCTCGTCGACAATGCAATGCCCCAGAATCAAATCAACCAGCCATCTGCCTTCCTGTCTTCGCCAGGCCCCCACGCATACATATGTACTTCATCAAGAAAAGACTGTAAGATTGTATGTCATTATCATAGCGCTATCACCTAGCTACATCATGTGTCTCAAAGAGAACGCCTGAATCCGTCCCCACCCAACCGGAACAACCGGAAGCTGAAGTTCTGGCGCGAATATTATGCATGTTAGGGAACCCCAATAAAGAGTTATGCGTGCGTGAGTAATAAGTAGAAAGAAAGAAAGAAAGAAAGATGATTTGATTGATTTGTGGGGTTTAACGTCCCAAAACCAGTTCTGATTATGAGAGACGCCGTAGTGGAGGGCTCCGGAAATTTCGACCACCTGGGGTTCTTTAGCGTGCACTGACATCGCACAGCACACGGGCCTCAACATTTCGCCTCCATCGAAATGCAGCCGCCGCGGCCGGGATTTGATCCCGCGACCCTCGGATCAGCAGCCGAGTACCTTAGCCACTAGACCACCGTGGCGGGGCAGAAAGAAAGAAAGAAAGAAAGAAAGAAAGAAAGAAAGAAAGAAAGAAAGAAAGAAAGAAAGAAAGAAAGAAAGAAAGTCCACCAACCTTACTGGACTAAAGTCGTTACAGACGCTTAAAAGGATTATTAAGGCAGCCTTCTTTTTTTAATCAGATGTTTCTAGAACCTACAGCGGGTGCAAACCGAGTCTGCAGTGAAGCCCCTCCCATGCCCTCGTAAGCGCCAGCCACTGTTCCTACGCGAGGCTGCAAATAGTTCCTACTTGGAACTGCCCGTGCAACCAAAATAAAGCGCTAATGGCCAAAATAAATGCCAAAATAATATAATGGCCAAAATAAAAGACAAGTACATAACTTTACACGTTTTCATTCGGTTATTAGAGCGGAACATGGAAAGCCCCAACAGGTGACGTTCAAAATGCAAAACGCCATCCGTCGACGTCCCCTCAGGCGCCGTCCGCCATGTTCTTCGGGGCGTCGGAAAACGAAAGTTGTGGCATTCCTGCATGTTGGCCATTATCTGCAGCTTTTATGCTATCGCTCTGCGGTGTTCTCCCACTGCTACGCGGCCACTGTGCATAAGGAGGAGGACCCGTGACAATGCCGGAAACAAGCTAACATTAATTCTAACCAGATGCATTGATTATTTGAACGACGAAAAAAATAGAATCACCGCCGCGGAAATGGCCTTAATGACATTGGCCTTGTGTATTTTCGTAACTGTGGCTGACGCGCGTGAAATTGCCGTTTAGCTTCATTTCTAGTTTTTCCATGCATTTTAGATGGCCTTTCTTGAGACAAAAGGTCACATTTGCGACAAAGGTCACAGTGAATGACCAGTGACATATTTAAGACACGCGCATTTTAACCAGACTTTTAAGGGACGGGCAGCACAGCTGGTTTTGGGACGTTAAACCCCACAAATCAATCAACGGACGGGCACATCACGCACGCAGGAGAGAGAATGATCGATCGCCTTTTGCTTATTGCTATTCACGGGAGAAAGCGATTGCTCTCGAGAATAAGCACGCATGTGTCCATAGCGTGAACTGAGATTAGACATTATTTTAATTGCTTCAAAGCAGTGCGTGTATGCTGAGCGTCTCTAGAAAATCGTACACGGCATGCCCCTCTAAGAACATCAGGTTGTTAGCACAATAAACATTCAATAAGCTTCTTGACACTTCTCGACAGTGCACCATGAATATCATTAATGAAAGCAAGAATCTGTCAAGGTTGTCGTCAAAAGCTTCCCGCACGTGCACCGTTATCAATGGCGCACAGTGGCTGTATAACTTAAAAATCGAGCACTCCGTTGCTCCCCGCTGTGGCTTTTATTGGTTGTTTTTAACTTAAACCTACGTGATCAGGAGCTCCAAATATTTGCAGACAAGCTTCGGCCGTCGATCAGCGCGGTGACTGCGCATAGCTGCAGCAGGCCGACAGCGCCAACGATTTCAGCCGGGTCGTATTGCAGCCGCAAACATGATCCTTCGCGCCCCTCACCAACTGCTTGGTGGCCATAAATTTAAAGAAAATTTCAAAGCGCTTAGAAAGCTTATATACAGCGAGCCTGAAAGTGAGGCGACGCGAAGTGTTGTTCCTCCTCAGTCCCGCATATTCCTCTCTACTGTTGCCCTTTCTCGTAAAAGGAAGCCGGGGAGAGGTATACAGGTTTGAGACTAGGAAAAGCGTAATTTGTCAGTCGTACCAGAGAGATGACTGATGTTCTATGATTTTTTTTTTTGTATGTATATAGGTCTGTGTACATAGCATACTTGTGTACGGTAGGGAAATGTGCGTATGCATAGTGTACACTTTCTTTTGTAAGTACAGATTTTTATTTGTGCATGCATAAATGTGTATATACACATACTTTCTTTTTCTGGTTGAATTTGTATCTCTGTCTCGCGTGTTATTTTGTTTCAAGTGTTGTATTTATTCAATACATTTCTGCAATGTGCTGTTGTCATTTGTAAAAGGGGGCAGGATCCCTGTCAAGCTTCTTTAGCTTCTAGTCCTGTCTCCTCTTTTTCAATGAGAAAATAAAATAAAAGTTGAATTGAATTGAACTCATAACGGAGCAAGCTGCAGAGCCACGGAGGGGTGAAAAATAAAAAAAAAATTTAAAAAGCCGACATTTGAACTCACCTTGCCGAGCCAGGTTTGAAGAAAACAGCGTTATCTTATTTTCTCAATGACAACCTCTGTATCCTCTCTACTAACCCCTCTTTTCTTTACTAAAGGAAATACGGCGGGGACCTGGCGGCATTGGGAACAACTTGCTGTCCTTTCACACATATGTGCTACATACACTAATCCATATTGGGAACGAGTCATTAACTGACTGTCGCGTGTTCTTCTTAAGTCTCAGTTATTAGTGGTGCGTTCCCAACAACGTATAGCGATAAAGCCAACTGGCAGTCATGTGCCCATGCATTGCTTCTTTCGAGAAGGCATCAAACACGCAACTGCGAAGGGACAGACATGCCTGCGGCTTGAGCAGACAGAAAAGGATGGGGGGCAGCACAGCGTCTCTCATAAACAACGCGGTTTCGATATCTTGGGCGCGTCTGTAATCGCAATGGTCAATAACACTCCTGCAAACATGCGAGTCAGATATTATTGCACAGCACGGCGCAGGGAATTCGCAATTTCGTTTCAAACGCAGCTAGAAATCGCTCGCTCTCCTTGCGAAAACATCCACGGTAATATTTATTCTTTGTTACAAGCTCTAGCAATAAAAACAAATAAATATCTTTGTCTTCAGAGACATCGAAAATGGTAATGTATTTTGTTACTTCCTGTCTCGATCAATTCTGACTGCGCACTAATAATATTCCTAAAGTGTGTTTTATTCTCACATTGCTATAGCCATACAGACAGTGGCGTTTTCTGACTTACGTGTGTGAAAGGGGGGGGGGGGGGGGGATGTCGGTGCGGAAGCACTAGTTTGGAAAGCGCCCCGCCGCGTATTATAGTTGGCCGCACCACTCATTGACAATGGAAATTGTCGACACGTATGTACTGTAAGTCTCGAAACAACGGCCGCCGAACGCTCGATTTCAAAATTCTGGTGGCCGAATAAACAAATAAAAAAGCTTTTTCTTTTTTTTTTTTTTCATCCAGGGCGGTAATGGAAGTTCGGCGAACTATAACTTTCCGTTGGCGGACTGATTTCGAAGGTGGCTCATGGGCTGTCGTTATATTGCAAAAGCAGCAACAACACAGCGGTATACAGAAAGCAAGTATAGCAGGAGCCTAACATATGCTACATGAAAAGTGTGTTGCAATGCCAAGATGGATGAACAACAGAACTCAGAGTGAAATCGAGGCGTGACCTCGAGATGCACGCGGAAATGTATTCGATAGTTGAAACGTAACGCATGGATCACGGTGATGAAAGGTGATAACGGTAGCCCTATATCTCACCTACGTAAAGCAAAACGGTACGTGGGAAACGGATCTATATGGGAACTCTCCGTTTATTGGCGTCACATTCGAGCACATCCGCGACGTGCCCTCTTCTGTATTCCGCAGCAGAATTGATCATGTTGTCTGTGTTGTTGTGACGTCGAAACACGAGCCGTATACGCGGAAGCCGTACAGTGAAAATGAAAGAGATATTCAAAAAGAAAACCTTTTATTTCGCAAGATCTAACCTATTAAATGTAGAACTAAAGTCGTTTCAGAAAAGAAAAAGAAAAGATAACTGAAACGAATTTCATTCGGTGAATTTTCTGGACGAAATGCCAATGGTTGCTATATCGACGACACCGATTATTATTATTATTATTATTATTATTATTATTATTATTATTATTATTATTATTATTATTATTATTATTATTATTATTATTATTATTATTCGTTCCTTTCTTTTGTTTTACTTCCAGAACATTACCTGGACGCGCTTTTATAGCATTACGCACGACACCGTCACTTCTCTACTAAAGTATGTCGAACTGTCAATGAATTCGTCCTCGTGATGCATTCCCCCGGCGTACCCTTTTGCTGGGCGAACACATATTGGGTTTATCAAAAAAGGGCTATAGTCCTGGATGCAATATCGCAAGACTAGGACAAACATTCTTGAATTTTTTTTTTTTCGAGTGCAAAAGCTTACCTTAGGGAGCGTCCATTTGACAGCAATGTGTTAAATCTATAGTCTGAGCTTAAGAGAAATAAATAAATAAATAAATAGACTGGCGCAAGACAGGACAAATTCGGTCTTGGGAGAGGCCTCCCCGCAGTGAGCTTTTAAAAAGAAAGGTTGTCATACGACGACGATGAAATCAATAAACAGATAAATTCAATTACTTTCGTTTAACACACCAATACTTACGAGCAAAACTCAACGTGCTCAAATGTCACATCCCGTCGGACAGAGTCAAAGCGCGCTCGCTCAATCACAACAGGTGCGACACACATTTTTTTTTTTTTTTTCCCTCCGAAGCCATCAAGCAATCGAAACAAAGTTTGCAAATCTCCGTAATTCCCGGACTCACCGGCGCCGACAGCCGAAACGACAGCAAGTGAAGCGACTACGCAGGATATCCACAGCCGGAGTACTTTGTCAAGACGCATGGCGGTGATTTAAAGAAGAAGAAATAAAGAAGAAACGGGCGGAGCGTGGAGCAGCAGCACGAGTCACGGCGGCGACGACCTCGGAGAGGAGCCCAGCTGAGGTGCGGCGCATCCGCGACGGTCGGGATCTCGGGCCCGACTCGGGCTGCACGCCGTACGGTCCCGTAAACCGCGCTTCGACGATCGATGACGAAAGCGCGGAACGGAGCGCGCTCTGAGCGCGGCACCTGCACGCTTCGCACCGCGCCCGGTGTTCTCCTGCGCCCGCGGGACTGTAAGTTTTAGCTGACCCCTCAAGTGCCGCTATAGCTATTAAAGAGCTCTCAAATGATGGTATAGCCGATAGAGAGAGAAGAAAGGGAAGCAGGTTTGCTACCCTGTAAATGGGTGTGGAAGATGACAATGAGAGGTGTAGAAAAGAACGTACAAAACAAAAAGGCAAGAAAGAGCCAACAAACAAGGATGGCGTTACGCAGCGAACTGGAAGCATTAAGGGAAAAGGCAAGGTAGTGTTCATGAAAAAAAAAAAAAACCAGAAAAGAACATGGCAGCACGGAAAGCATGGAAAGCAGGTATACAATCTTGGCGTTTTTATTGTTGTTGACAGTTATTATGGCTATCATTATTATTGCGCGGCGCCTTTGCTGGGACGACTCTCTGCTGGCTTTACGATTTGCGTTGTCGACAAGTTCGGCGGCGCCTTGCAATCTTGCTTTTGCGAAAATCTTCGGCGAATCAAAAGACTTCGCTATGAATTATCATTTGGTGGGACGCGCTTTGTGAAGTTCTTGTAGTTGAATACCAGTCTGCATTACTTTTAGCTTTTTACGTGAAAAATACGTGCGCAGGACCGTACAATGCAGAGCCAACGTTCGCTTCAAAAAGGTATTTTGCTCCATATGTGGTCCTTCTCATCCATAATTTTTGGTCGAATGCGACGTCAGACCGCCCTCCGGGGCGAATGTGTTAAACGGCTATTTTAGCTTTTTGATTACTTCGCCAAATGCGCCTTTCGGCCCCGCCACGGTGGTCTAGTGGTTATGGCACTCGGCTGTTGTGGCCGAGTGCCATATGTTGAGGCCCGTGTGCTGTGCGATGTCAGTGCAAGAACCCTACAGGTGGTCGAAATTTCCGAAGCCCTCCACTACGGCGTCTCTCACAATCAGAGCTGGTTTTAGGACGTTAAACCCCACAAATCAATCAAATGCGCCTTTCTCGGAAAATATATCTGATCGATGGCATTCAGACGAACGCCCTGCACCAACTCCGTGTGATAGTGGTTCGGTGTTGCGTGGACTTTCGTGTCGGTATCGCTACCGATACCGACACGAAAGCGTCAGTAATAATAACTGATCGTGATTTAAGTGTCAAAGCCATGATATGATTATGACAGACTTCGTAGTAATTGCGATCATCGGGGGTCCTTCAATGTGCACCTAAACCCAAGTACGTGGATCTCGTAATTCGCCCCCATCGAAAGCAGTGCAGCAGCCGCGGCCGGGTTCTAACCCGAAATTCGGGTCAGCAGCCGAGCGCCGCAACGACTGTAAACATCGCGCAGGGCCATCACCACCGACTTAATTTACGGTCGTGTGTTCATAAGTTTGGCAAACTGTACAGCACACAAAAGCTGAGCTATCCAGAAAGATGCATGTATTAACGATCCCTGTCACGCACGCTTTACGCAAGACCGCGATTATTCAATGGTCAAGGCAGTTTTTTGATAGCGCGAGCTCGACGAGCTAGCGCCCGCGTCACCAACGGTAAAAGCGCAGACCAACGTTTCGCAAGGTTCTTGCGTTTATGCGTATAGGTATAATAACTTGAAAGGGGGAAAAAAAAATCAATAAAGCATCCACGCATAGCTGAAAGCGAAAACTGTCCGGGGAGAGAGGAAGTGTAGGCCGGTGTCGCGTGCAGGTGACGATAATCACGAGCTCAAAGTGCTTCTTTCTTTTTTTTTTTTTTTCCTTTTTAACCGAACAGGAAAGCCAACCGCAAGAACGCCAGTGACGATGACGCCGGCGGCGTTACGGTCGTGTATTGAAAGTAGCGCGTTTCATCGAATCCCTTGTTTGCGTGCGTCGCCGCATAGGGACGCGCGAACAGTGATTTGAGAGACTGAATCGAGTACGAACCGGGTAGTGGAAGAGGCGAGGCGAATCGAAGCTAATATCGGATATCTTTCGAATAATTCTCGGATATCGAACAGCCGCTGTTACAATTCATATATATCAATGTCCACGCCCTCGTGTCCATAACCCTAGCATCAAAAACGCAAATGCAGCGTCTGGAAGAAACAAGCAGACCCTTTTTAGCCACAGTGCTTTTCGGAAAGGCCGAACGGTATACAGCCGGAAAACTCACGCTCATTCAGCGATGTTCGCCGTGGCAGTCTAGTATAGTTATGGTGTTCGGTTGCTAACCTAAAGAAAAAAAAAAAAAACGCAGGTTCGATCCCGGCCGCGGCGGTCGCACTTCCGAAACAAGAGGCCCGTATACTGTGCGTTATCAGTGCACGTTAGATACTTGAATTTAGCACGTCATCCCGCCTTTCGTTCGTTCCTTTATAGTCGTCATTTTTAAGGGCTCTTCAAGTTATAATAAACCGTAACATGTCCTTTATATAGCTGCAGCTTCACGCGGAGGGCTTTCAGTTTCGTTTATGCTAACCACGTCGACGCGGATAAGCATCACAAACCCCATTTGCATTGCAATATAGTGTGTGGCAACACTTATTCGTGAGGACAACAAACACTATTATTAGACGTCATTGCGAATAAGTGTGCATGAAAGTATAAAGCAAATGCCTTATTTCCGCTCCATAATGACGAACTTGCTTAAAATATCCTTCACTGCGGCACGGTCGTGTAGTGCGATGAAGCATACACATATTGCTAAGGACCGTTGTTTAGTGAAGCGTACTACTTGTGTGTTGCCAAATATTGACTCGCCGATGCATCAAACTAATCCACAATCACCTCTACATACGTTAGATTCGAGTTCAAGCGTGCATTGTTTCCAGAAATAGGAGTTCGTCGGGTGCACGCCAATGCACTACAGAGAGCTTACTCCTGTCGGCTGGCTGCAGAAGATGACGTCCTTTCCTTAATCGAACCGAAATAATAATAATAATTATTATTATTATTATAAAAAGATACCAATAAAAACAACAAAGGCCAACATTCATAATAAAATATCAGGGATATAACGTTTCTTATCCCTGATATTTTATTATGAATGTTGGCCTTTGTTGTTTTTATTAGAATTTTATTTCTGTAGGGTCGCCTTATTGTATTTCTTCTTGTTATTCTTTTTTTCGTGCGCCAGTACAAGGACCTTACGGTTGTTCCTGGGCACGTTAAATAAACCTTTGATTATTATTATTATTATTATTATTATTATTATTATTATTATTATTATTATTATTATTATTATTATTATTATTATTATTATTATTATTACACGACATATTCCAAGTGTCGCTCGCCTTCAAACCCACATTGCAACCTTTTCATCTTCTCTTTTCCTACGCTCCGCTGTGGAGTGTAACAGCATCTCCTGCGACATCGCTTCCATCGCCAAGTCGTCCTCTGAGCAATTACCCATTCGTGTAATACTACCACAGTGCTGCATTTAAGCACAACGAAAAAAAAAAACAGTCCGGTTGGTAATAATGCATTTTTAGAAATTTAAGCGCCACTACGACAGGGGCACTTTTTTCACGACCATGCTACGACGGAAGGCGACATACCGTTGCACACGCGGTGGCCACGTTCAGATAAATCACAGCTCTAGGAGACAATAACCGCGAATGTCACGTGAAGCTGTTTTGTGGAGCACATAAATGGCCTCATAAATGAACTAATAATAACTTTTGTTCTTTGCTCACTCCCCAGTGTCTCTCGTGAAAAAGCAACAGCTTATAAATTTCTGTAAACCTGCTGTTTGAACTAGGTGTGCATTTGTTTCGTTTCCTTATATACATATATTTTTTTTTTTGGACAGAGTAGTTCAGTCACAGTGTTTTTATTTTTTGACAATTCAGTAAAAGTGCCGTCTGATGAAGCACGTCAAACAGAAACTTGGAACGTATAATCACTAGCAGAACTAACTGCGACTACCAAATGCTAGTTTTATTTGGTGACCTTGTTACCTTAATACATCCATTTCGTCCTTATTTAAATTTCCGTAATATACTTGTATGACCTTCAGTCCTGCCGTAAGAAATTACTGCTGCTTTACATTCTCGTATATACGTTTTTTTTTTTTTAGCTGTATGAAATTTATTCAATCGTAATTCGGTTTATTATTATTTTCTCTAACCGGGAGTAGTAACACATTGCAGTGTGCTACATTATGTACACATTTGCGGATTGCCTCCTGTTCAACCGCTATGAAGATGCCCTGAGTATGAGTGACCAGGTTCCCCTAAACAGACAGACAGACAATGAACTTTGTTGGATCCTGAGGAGCTTGCGCGGGAACCCCTATCGGGGACCCGCAGAAGTCGCTGGCCGCGTCCAGGTCGGGGCTGGGACACCGTGATGTTCCGCCCTTTCCTGGGCCCTCTGGATTGCCTGGATTTGTGTCTGGAGCGATGGGCTCCGGAGTGCCTCTTCCCAGTCGGCTTCGCTGGATAGAGGGCCGTTAGGTAACGCGGGGCATTGCCAAAGCATGTGCGCTAAGGAACAGTAAGTCTCATTACAATCCGGACAGCTTGAATCAATGTCTGTGGAGATACGACTGAGAAAGCCCCGCGAGGGGAACGAGCCCGTCTGGAGCATTCTAAGTGTAACGGACTGATACCTATCTAACTTCGGGTGAGGAAGAGGGTAGGCCCTTCTACTAAGCCGATAGTGAGAGGTAATTTCATTGAATTGTAAGGAGCGGATCATTGTGCTGGATTTCATCCTGTCCCCATAAGGCCTCCATGCCGCCGCGGCGCGTGAGATCTCGCGCACGGTCATGGGCAAGCTCGTTGAGGTTAGGGATGTGCTGATGAACGTCCACACCCACATGGGCGGGAAACCAAGAGATGAAGTGAGTGCCAGGGTCTGTTCTTTTTTCCAGAATGGAGGCAGCCTCTCGCGCTAGGTTACCCGATTCAAAAGCTTTGATGGCCGCTCGTGAGTCTGTGAACACGTTGGTGCGGGAGCGGTCGGTCATGGCCAGGGCTATGGCGACCTGTTCCGCAACTGCGCTCGTAGCTAACCTGACCGAGGCTGAGGAGCGTAATTCCCCGTTGCCGTCAATGACTGCCAGCGCGAATTTGCTAGACTTGCCATACTGAGCCGCGTCGACAAAGACAGTAGATTCTCGATTCTCTCTGGCGTTCTGTAATAGCGCCCGTGCTCGGGCTTTGCGCCTCCCTACATTGTATTGCAGGTGCACATTCCGAGGGAATGGGCTGACCACAAAGGTTTCGCGGACCTCCCTGGATAAGGTGATTTCCCGTTCAGCAAGCAATCTGGGAGCCATGCCAGCCCCGTCCAGGATGCGTCGCCCTGCCCTGGTTGACGAGAGCCTGACTACCTGGGCGGTGACCTGCGCCTCGATCAGTTCATCAATGTCGTTGTGCATTCCGAGTTGCCTTAATTTGTCAGAGCATGTGGTTACTGGTAACCCCAGTACCTTTTTGATGCTCTTACGGATGAGAGTGTTTAGCTTACTTTTTTCCGTTCTAGTCCAGTTAAGGGCCAAGGCTACATAGTTAATATGGCTCATTAGGAAGGCATGATGGATCCGGAGAAGGTTGGCTTCACCTATTCCCTTTCTGCGTCCTGATACTCTAGCGACAAGTCTTAGCATACTTTCGGTCTTGGCCGTGATGTGCGTGAGGGTTTTGGCGTTATATCCTCTCGCGTCAACCAGTAGTCCTAGGACTCTAATTGAATCTACTCGTGGAATGCGCTGTCCATTCTTTGCAAAAAGGGCGATGGGAATTTGGTCCAGGTGTGGAAGTCTCCTAACGCCTTGCCTGGCCGGCCTGTGCAGTAACAGTTCTGATAGGTTCCCCTAAAGACAGCTTTTTTTCCTGATAAACCTCGCCACCTTGTTTTTGTTGTTGCGGAATAAATTCAACAGAAAAAAAGAAGAACGCGATGCAGAAGCCAGTTGCCAAGATAACTTCAGCAATGAAGTGTGACAGACCGCTCGCAGAACGAGCAGTAAATAATGCACTATGTTAATTCCTTGAAATAACACCATATATACTATGTCTTCAGCTCGAGGAACGCTGAACGATGCATGTGCACCCCCAAAAGGATCGAACGTACCATGTCCTCCTGCACCGAGCTGCAACGAAGCAACAACTTTCGGTACATGGTGCACACAAGGTGACAAATGGGTTCCCATGTGGATTGCAGACGATTAACATAGACTGCGCAAACCAGCGTTGTACAGTGTATACCTCGCCCACTCGCCAAACAACATTCACATGACAAAAGAATCAAACAGCCCGACTTCACTGCGAGTAAGTACTTAGCTGATGAGTCTGCACGTGGCGTCAACCATCCGAACTAATTATTTCTGGAGGACAGATCTTTATTGATGCACACAAGGTTTTACTGGCGTGCAGCTCACTATCAACACACATACGAGCGTCATTCCCGCCTTTCGTTGCCGCTTTCTGCAACCTGATGGGGCGAAAACAGGGTTGGCTAAATTATGTACTACCTCGAGGCACGTGTAGAAAGAGTGGTCACGTTAGGTTAGGTTAAGTTTCTCGAAGCGAATCAGGCCCTTCTCTACAGCCGCAAGCAAGCCATGAACCATCAAACCAGTCAACTGTGCAGAACTTGTTGCTGGGCGAGTTGGTTGACATTCTGAGAACATATTGTAGCGCAAAAAAAAAAAAAAAGAAAAGAAAAAGACTTAGGAAGAAGGGGAGAAAAAACAACAGATTGAAGTTTAGTGCTCGACCTGTTCTTTCTTCTCCCCTTCTTCCTAAGTTTTTTTTTCTTTTTTTTTTTCGTCTTCTTTTTTCGCTACAATGTGTTCTCGGTCAACTGTGAAAGACTAGCCCCGCCACGGTGGTCTGATGGATATGGCATTCGGCTGCTGATCCGAAGGTCGCGGAATCTAATCTCGGCCGCGGCGGCTGAGTTTCGATGGAAGCGAAATGTTGAGGTCTGTGTACTGCGCGGTGTCAGTGCTCGTTAAAGAGCAGGTGGTCGAAATTTCCGGAACACTCGACTACGGCGTCTCGCACGGTCATATCGTGGTTTTGGGACGTAAAACCACAGAAAGGCACTGTGAAAGAATACAAGGTGAAATTCATATTTTTACCATAGTGTGCACGACATAGTTGCAGTGAACCAGAACTACTACCTTCATTGACCGTGCCTCTGCCGTTACGTGCATCCTCCATCTCTCCTCCCCTAGACGTCTTGAAGGCATTGCGCCGGTAGGAAAAAGATCTACAATGGCGTGAACGATACGTGCGCTATATAAACTCCCTACCGACGAACGTCGCGCTGTCGTGCGGACGCGGCGGCGCCGTATGTATAGACAGAACGGGTCCATCGATCGATCCAAATCGTCGCTGGTTAAGGCGCGACCGCGTAGCCACAAAAGAGCCGGCACGACAGGTCTTGCACTCGTAGCCACGTCAGAAAGCCATTACCACTCACCGAAATAACCTAGGGCGCGCTTCTGAAGCGCCGGAGTCGCACGACCACACGACAACGTTCCGGCTTTATAATGATACATAATGACGACTGCTATACAAGTCGCGGGAACTGGATTATCAGTGCAGCGAGAGAAAAGCAACCCGACCGCCTCGGCGTCGATGTCACGCTTGCGCGTGGCAAGGACGTGAGGACACTGCACGAAGCCCACGAAGCGTTCACCGTGCACAGCGTGTATGCACTCCTTTCGCAAGAAGTACACGCAGACGACGCGAAGCCGCGCACGGTATCGGTAATGACCCTAAGCGTCGCTCACTGTGTCACGCGTCAAGGTCGCAACGCGAGTGAAAGTTTTGTTGGTCAGAAACTTTTTGGCGAGAACATGGCCTTCATTAGCGTACACGCGTTATTCAGCTTGTTCTCATCTGTTGCGTTAGTTGCGTAAGCATGATGTCTATATACTGTGCCCGTTAGGCCAAGATTTTGTAATGTAGAGCTGTGATCGAGGGCACGCCGACCGGCGAAAGCGCTGCATCGATATCCCGTGGGCACACCGTTCCTTCTTTGGCTACCAGATGAAGTTAAAGACAGCACCCTTTTCCCATCGGACGCCAAATGCAAAAGAAAGAAAGAAAGAAAGAAACAAATGGTCAAATGTTTCGTTAAGTGGTGATCGCGCGATTCTATAATCTAACATAATTCAAGCCAGCGTCAAAACGAGCGTCAAAAAGCGAAGCTGTTCTTTTATTGTTAATCGTGACGCGCCACTGGTAAGGGAGTCAAGCGGTGTCCCCGTGGCTCTGGGGATCGAACCCGCAACTCAAGCTACACATTGTGTCAGAATGACCTTCGCATAATCCCTATCATGCACCAGTGCGCCGAGGGCAAGGGTTCGTCGAGCGCGGGAGTTAGCGGGCGGTGGGCCGGGGGCAATTAAAGTTTCTTTCCTTGCATTCGCCAGCGCTGCAACAGCGAATCTCCGAGGTCACCTGTTAACTTATCAGGCGTACGTTTTCCCTGAGATGTGCCGTCTAAAGAACTACTAAACTATAGCCTTACTGTCATGCAGTTGTTGAGTACATCGTAATCGGTATTGGTGCGTCCGAGCGAAACCGCAAATTTTTTTTTTATTAGCACAATTTTACCACGGTTATAGCGCCTTATTTCACTGAAATGCTGTAGCAGCGATGGATGGCGGGTGCCCTCGTATAGTTTCGTTTTCATCCGGGGCTTGTGGGAGGCTGTGCTCATGTTCGACCATGCAGTTCACCACATAGCGCATAGGGTGAACTGTACAGCGTATATGATCACACACAGCGCAGGCTTTTTTCAGTACGTGCGCGTATGGTATAGCTTAAGTGCTTGACCATGATCGCAGTCTTGGTTTCCTGAACAACTTGTTCGCAAGGCAGCTTCTTTCGGCGTGAACTGAAGTTCCAAATCAAATCGCTGCCCTTCTCTCAATTTTTTTTAGAGCGTCAACGATGAAGCACGCATATAGAAAACAAATTCATTCAAGCCCAGCCACAGAACAAGTATTGCTGCTGTGCTACCTCTTGAGCAGCGTCTATCTGCAGTTTTCCTCTGCTCGGTTCTCAAGACTGCCTTTCTGCAAGTGAACCAGGAAATCAAATAATACTGTTACATATAGCTCAATCCACAGCAAATAAATACTTTGAGGACTCGATGTCAAGAGTACATCATGTAGGCATGTAGGCATTAGCGTCATGTAGGCATTAGCGGCACCTCGACACTGTACAAGGATTTTCCACACATGTACAGAAGCAAAAGTTCTTGCACAATTCATGTTGCTCCAGAGACATTGCATTACATGCGCTAGAGCCACGCACCAACCTGCCATAAACCAGGAGCGTCCGCAAACTATGAAACCTTGCAAACGAAAGCAAACTGTTTGTCAGCACATTGTTTTGGGAACACACAGTCTGCTGCAGCCAAAGGCGAATCACTTGTTTGCCAACGGTTGTCTTTGCATTTCTGGAGCAAAGCACGTTGCAACACAAGTGGGCACACAAGACAAACTTTGTAGCAGCCGTGGTTGTACCTTCGCCAAGCAACGATGCGATCGAGGCGCTAGGACTACTGAAATGCTAACTGCCACGTGCTTAGCATGACAACCTGCTGCTTCACTCCATTGTTCCTAGATGGGTGTACCACTGCTGTGAACCAAGAGTGCCGTGAAAGGGAGGCGATGTTAATTTAAAAGTAATTTTTCTTGCTAAACACCTTTGCTTTAACCGGACATATAAGTTAGATGCAAATTGTAAAGCGGTGCAGTGAAGATATAAAGCCCGTTTGTTCCATGTACTTCTAGTGTGTCTGTCGGTGGTGAAATCGGTAGAGCTTCCAGCTCGTTTCGTCACATCCCGGGTGGTTATGGGTCTCCTCGCCGGTAGTACTTCTCGTCAAAAGTGCGGTAACTTTTTAGATATCCACTTTTGTGATAAAAGTACACCAGTGACTTGTTGGTGAACCCCGGCATAAAACACTTTCTTGTCAATAAACGTGTTTATTTGAGAATGCAGCTTTGGAGGGTTGTCCTAAGCTCAGACTCCCTGTCGTCAGACTATGTCGTGAGCTCACAACCAAAGATCCCTGATTTTCCCACTGAAAAAATATCTAGGGACTTCACCCGCAACGAGCCATAGCTGATTCTTGAGGTTGGAGCTCTTGCCCAAAGCTACATAGTGTTGTCAAGTTTAGGGGCTTTAGTGAGGATTGTCTACAGCCTCATACGATATCTCTGAGGTACTTGAGTTTTTCACGCAGAAGTGGCGCTGCAGAGAGAATTGTGCAAAGGCTATGAGGTGATTTCTGATCGGGTGGGGATGTAATCACCCGTACAGAAATTTGTTGCAGAATGTGAGAGGTTTCCCATCTTGCCCTGTGCGCTTCACACCCAAATGTTGGGGACAATAAGAAAAAGCTCGAAATACTTTGTTCTCATATTCTTGACTTATTCAAGGTGTAAAGTGCTATGGTTTGATAAAAAAAAAAAAATTTTCACGCCATAAGACAGAAACACCAGTACATTCTACAGGAGCTGGCAATATCCCAAGCGACACACACATCTGCATGTTTGTTATCAATTTATCAAATATATATTTACACGCTTTCTTATTATCACCTAATGCAAGTTCCTAGCTCCTCGAAATCACATTAGGCTTTGCACATATGACGGTGGGTTCAGCGCCAGGTTTCATCCAGACGCATTCTCCAGCAATCCAAGTGGACAGCACATGAAGGTTGCTGTCCAACATCACAAAGTCTGCATCTGCACCAAAATCAAGGGTCCCTTTCCGATTCTGGATGCCAAGAACTTCAGCAGCATGCAAAGATGCCGATTCAAGAGCCTCGACAGTAGTGCATCCTGCATACATGCAAAGCAATGGAAAACCACTAATTTTGAAGCAGCAAACTATCCAAGACTTTCAGAGGCACAAATTTGATTGTGCAGAAACACCACCACAAATGCATGACACGTTAATGTAAGTGCTTTGGACACAGCACCCTCAGCAATGAGCTTTAGTAGCTTTTCTTACAGAGGTTTCTAATTAACTGCTAAGTAGACTTTAGTGATAGAAAAACACATACTTTCAATAAGTCGTTGAAGTATTAGACTTGCTGACAATTTGTCCTGCATATTTTGTTTTTTTATGTGGAAGGTAGACAAACCATAGCCTTTCCTTCAGACAGAACTATTTACCAGAGAACAAAACAGGACTCACCTGTTGATTTCTGTAAATATCGGACACAGAAATCCATTGTAGCAATGCTAGAGAAAGGAAAAAAATTAGGGGAGGAACTGAGGTGATCATAAGTAAACAAGAAACAGCCCTTCTACAGAATATGGTATCTGTACGACTGTAATGCAAGCACTTTAGATGACGTGGAAATGAGAATACTATGATTACGTTCATGCCATTAATGATGCACAACAGAAAATATGTTGGTTAGAGCCTACAACAAAAAATTACTGAGCATCGCACAAGCATTACTCTGCCCAACTACACAAGATCACTATGGCAGTCACGAAGGCCTTCAGAGGTAAATTTCTTCCATGGCAGTATGTGCTACTTCAAGGAAATGAATGGGCAGGCACCAGGAAAAAAGTTGGCTTTCCGGCAAAGCTTATAAAGTCAGCTGCTAGGCTTGTTAGATTGATGGACAAAGATATATACAGTCGAACACGGATATATCGAACTCGAAGGGGATCGCGAATTAGTTCGATATATGAAAAATTCGAAATAAAAAAATACAGGCCCCGAGAGCTTACCTGTAGGGGACCATCACCTACAATAGGCGCATTCAAGAATGACAATTCCGCGCACACGCCGCAACAGAATGTTTTATTTGCGTGAAAAAAAAATCGCTTACCGTATTTACCCGCATAATTTGCGCCCTCGCATAATTTGCGCGCCCCTAATATTTAGCCAGCTTTGCAAAAAAAAAAAAAAAAAAAAAGGCCTCGCATATTTTGCGCTCCCTGTTCCCAGCTCGCCGGCGCGCACGCACGGACCAACAGCCGCGCGGCCGCGCCCCTCGCTGCGCAGGCGAGCGCAGTCATACGCAAAATGGGCTGGGTGTGGGATGCCCCTTTTCCGATTCTTTTCTCCGGAAGCCCCCGAAGCCCAAAGTACGGTCGCTAGAATAAAAGCATGCGAGTGGGGGCGAAGAAAACGGCTGAAGCAGAGATCAAACGAGCCCGGCCTATCTCCGTCGCTCCGAGGGCCGATGTGATAACATCACCCCGATCGGGACACCTGCCGTCGATGCGGGGAGGAAGGGGGGGGGGGGGGGTTGTGTCGCTCGGCTGTCGGCTGCCGAGATAGCGCTATCTTGGCAGCCATCAGCGGCTCGTAAACACTTCTACGCGCCGCCTTCCCTGGAGCAGCCGTACGTTTTGCAGCGTTACGTTAGATCGTATCCATAAGAGTTACCGCGCTAGTTGCATTATATTACACGTTATTTCAAACGTGTTTGCGAAATATCCGCGTAATTTGCGCACCCCCTTTTCGGAGCTCTAAAATCGTGAAAAAAGTGCGCAAATTACGCGAGTAAATACGGTATCTTGGCCTGCTTCTTCGTTTTCGAAATGAAGTTGAAGACGCTAGTCTCGATCTTATCAAGGCTGTCCAGGTGCAACAGCCCGGTTCCCTCCATGTCGCCGCAACAACGGCGAATGCAACAGCAACAGCAAAGAGGGCAACGGCAAAAGGAGCGAGCTGTGGTTGGCTGATCAAACTCGCAAAACAGCAACAAAAAATAACAGAAAAGGCGAAAGGAGGAGGACGTCAGCTCCTTCGTTCCTGCTCTCCGAGCCGACGGTTACGCGGAGAAAGCATGAGAGAGAGAGAGAGAGAGAAACGAAAAAAAGGAAGAAAAAAAAAGGCGTTCCGCAGGTTGGAGACCCTGCAGTCCGAGCCCTCTCGCCCTTACGTTTTTTCGAGCGTTTCGGGTGTCGGCAGAGGCGTGGTTTTTTCGAGCGTTTCGGGTGTCGGCAGAGGCGTGGTGCCGCGCGGAGGTCGCCGGGCGCTGCGAATGCCTAAGCGCACCTTCCAACTCGCGCGCCGAGCCGCGCTGCCGCGGAGGTCGCGGAGCGTGGCGAGTGCCGAAGCCACCTTCCAGCTCGCGCGGCGTTCGATATATCCGAAGGCAGGTAAAAATACCGTTCGATATAAACGTGCGAATTTCTATACTTTTACAAAGGATTTTCAAGGGGATAACTTACGAGTTCGATATACCCGAAAATTCGATATATGTCGGTTCGATATATCCGTGTTCGACTGTATACAGTATGTGTAGTATGTATGCCTCATTACTACGCACATAATTTGAAGTGTTTTGCCGAATACTAACTCTAAAAAGGAGAGAGAATAAAGTGACTAACACCATATTTCTTCATGTACAGCATACATAAATACATATTGTCCCATATACCTTTGGTGGAAGTTTAATATACATCGGTAAATTCCCGGCACTACTGGAGGTAAAGGCAGCTCTACTCTGCTTACAATGTCGTGCCCAGAGTTATGCTTAGCGGTGCACCTTCAGCACTCACAGTTGTGCCAGTGTCACTGGTTGGCCCATGTCACAAGGTGCTACTAAATATGCTGCTGCTTCACCCAGTGTGCCTTTGGCACTCTACATTACATATGCCATTACTGCCAGGACTAGAGCCATCAAACATAGGTGCTAATGTGTGCCCACTGCTGATAGACATGTGATTTCCTTTTGAAGGGTATTAAATTACTGCTCTGAAAAATCCATAATTTTCTTGACCAATTTCTAAGGGGTTTATTGGGGTCTCTGGATGGCACTGATAATCACCACAGCAGCAGCACATACGACTCTGCAAAAGGGCAAAACTGGTAAGCCATAATATGGAAAATGAGGCTTCAGAGTACGCCAATCTCCTTTGTTATGGATCATATACATAAACGCATGGGCACTGAGCAAAGCCTTTAGAAAGAAAATTAACAAATGTCTACTGCAAGGCCATTTCCCCAAGATTCTGGTAGCTACCTTCCACAAAGCGTAGTTGTTCCTGCAATCACAGCCCGCTTGCCAAGAATTTCGACTTTATTCTCTCCTATGAAGTGGATGCCTGCTTCAAGACCCATGGCCGACATTGCGTCGGTCACCAGCGTCAAGCCTGCGCATGAAAAGGAGAAAGTTGGTAATGTACAGAACAATAAAAGAAGCCCGAACATGTTACCCAGATGAATCGTTATTAAAGCGTCCCTCATCAGGTCCTGTTGCAAACTTGTATTAATCGCTAGAAGTTGCAAGTCCATGGGGCATTTTATGTAAATAATTTTCAAAATTTATTCATTATTGAGAAGCTCAGAAGAACTTGAACTGATCATCTATTATGCCACCAGAAGGCAAGCTTCAGTGCCAGAGCCAACACTCTCCCAGTTTCTGCAGCTGGTATTCACCTCCCTCACATTTTCTAAAGTGTCAGAGGAAAGGGAACATGTCATGTTGACATAAGCTCTGCTTCCTTTCTTCTTTCCTTTTATTTCTATTCTGCTGCTCAGCACACTGAGTGTGCTGAGTGTGCTACTCAGCACACTCCGCTGTGGATGAGGAATCCAAATCAAGTGCCATGGTTGGTCAGTGATGTCCCAAGTATGTATGCATGAAACTGCAAACCGGTTGTGCTATTTCCAAGAAGTGACTGTGGTGCAAGAATGAATGTTTGTTGTCTCTCTCTCTGTCGAACCTCAGCTCCAGTGAAAAAAAAAAAAGCACCCTTTCATTTTAAATTCTGACCATTTGCATGCCATGCCAGGCACTTCATACTTTGCAGGCACAACTACTGCAGACTGACCTATGCACCACATTATTCAAAAGCTCAAAAACTGTCAGGGGCTCTTTTACATGCCACAGCTGTACAACTAGATTCAGAGTGAAACCGTCGATGAAATTCAGGCTACAGGAGTAATTATTTTAACCATGATGAAAACTTTAAATCAGGATTATAACTGCACATTAGCTTCAGATGAAAATCCTTTCTTCCTAATGGTTTACACCTAAGCTTATGCTTAGTTGTAAACCATTATGCTCTACAACTAAGTTTCACTTAAAAGAAATGCGAGTGAGTTTTGCAGAAATTCATGTCTGTTCGTCAGAGAAATGTCATCTACTAAGTACTGTAGTGCATTTCTTCCTTCCCTGTTTTTTTTTTTCATGTATAGCCTCTATTTGGCCCCAAATAAACACTTTCTAAGACATACTATGCATTATTAATGTTGTAAAGACATTCCTATATTCTTACAGCCAGTAATTTACTGGCCATGACAAAAATTAGGCGTGCTTACAGAACACACAATCATGGCCACAATGCCAAAGAATGTTATTTCAGATTTTATAACGTTGACACACTGAAATCTAATAAAATTTGGCAAAAGCCAATGTCACTGCCATGTGGTATACTTCCTAATTGAGCTAAACACACAAGTCTTTTCACACCTCACCTCTGGAATTGGCCTTGTAAGCAATGCGTAATGCCGCAGGGTGTGTGTGGATGCCATCAGCTATGATTCCATAAAAGACATTCTTTTCCTCAGGGAGTTTCTTAGAGGTCAGCAGCCCAACTAGCCCTGGGTCCCTGTGGTGGAACTAGAAGAGGAGAGCACTTACCATTTATACAATTGAAACGTGACACCCTAAAATCCAGTCGTAAGTACATATAACACTTAGACAACACAATGGCCGATTATGTGGCAATAATAGTGACATGGTTACTTAAATTAATCAGCTGCAATACTAAAAAGGACACTACCATTTTATTTATATCTTTCTGCAATTATAGACTGGCGTGACAGCTTCAACCCAAAAATTTTTGTGCGTGCAAAATGCAGCTACTGGGGCCTCACTGAGAGGCCTCCACCTACAACTTCTACTGCATCTGTCACTAATGGCATGCTTTGTCAAAAATGATTCTTTTCTTTCTTGTACCGCTAATATCTGCTCTTGGTTTTTCCACTGTAAAACATATAATATACACCTGCAATAAAAATATACATCTATGCAGGGTTCACTGGGAACCTCATATGTATGAATCTAGTCCTTTAGTTTATTATTGCTCCCCTTTAGTGTCATGACATCTTTAGTCTTGGTTCTAGGTAATGTATCTCGGTGTTTTTATATTTTTAACACTTGTACAACTATGCTGCATTTCTTTTCTATTCAGAATGATATTTTTAATTGTAGCCCCACTCCACCTTTTCAGGCTTTACTGATTGAGGGTATTATAATAACATTATTCACATTTCTGGTCATGCACACCTTAAAATATCACTCAATATTATCAGTAACAGCAATTCATAATATTAATATTCTATAAACAATAAAACCAAAAGAACTTTAATTTACGAGCTTACTTGCAATCCGTTGTCTGTAAAAAGTAATATATAAGCTAGTTCATAACAGACTCAAAGCCCGTGAACGAATCCCAGCCTTGGACAGAAGACTTATATACCTATATTTCACTTCCACGTGGCACAGAAAAACAACTAGATAAAATATTGAAGTCATCAAATCAAGAATGACACTGCAGTCAACTTTTAAACAATTTTGAGACTCTGTGTGTCTGCATACATTTTCCAGCAAAATTACAAACTCTAGTAAGCAATATATCCTGCAACAATGTAAAAACAGGACTGGGGAGCCAAGTGAGAGGCACGAAACACCAAAACATTTGGAAGCACAAAGGCACTCGCACCCCTCGCACTTGGCTCACTTTGTGGACTTCACAAAGATTATGTAGGATGGATTAATTAGCTGCACATAATGTTTTTTCCAGGCACGGTTTCTTAGGTCGTGCTCTGGGTTAATTTCAACCCATTTGTTATACTATCATTTATTGCTTATTGAAACCTACAATGCTATTCTTTTGAGTAAACTTTTTTTTTTTTTTTTCAAAATTGCAACGTGGATGTTTCCTTATATGGTATTCTGAAGAAACATAAATTTGTTCCTCAGTTTGGTTAATGCAAGGTGAGTGAACTCTCGACACATAAGCCTCCAAACAAGAATTGCAAAAACATACTTACTGGTAACATAGCGTTAAATAGGTGAGTGATGAATGATGCTCCATCCTGCATTGCCTTTTCACCTTGAACAAGATTAGCCTCGGAGTGCCCTGCGAATGAAGTAAGACACATCTTAAACACTTTGAAAAGTTAAGGTCTGGTAGGAGAAACTTATCTGTGAATGTTGAATATTATCAGCTTCATGGTTTGTAGCAAAGGTTATCGCGTACTCCAGTGATTAGGGATTAACATGATGATGCCCACTGTCCACCGCTTCCATGATGACTGAGTGCAAGGACCATAATGGTCTTAGCTGAATACAATAACCCAAACCGGTGGTTTCACAGAACCAACAGCTAGTTCTGTCCCCCCCAAATTACATGAATGATTGTTTTTGGTGTGCTTTACACAATTAACGAGCCAATGTACTATAAGTGATACATTTCGCTGAAAATGGCAACAAATAAGTTTTAACTGGGCACTTTGTGTGTGGCGCATACAGTTATGGCACTCGCAATATAAATAAAATCTGGACTTAAATGGAGGAAGCATAATCTAAAAAGTAAAGGCAAGCAAGGCAAGCACCTCACCTATAGAGACTGTAACACCTTTCTGAACGAGTGCCTGGATCACCTTGCCTTCTGGGTCCAGTTCAGGCGCCATTGTGACAATGGCAGCACTTTCCAAAGTCCCATACACATTCATCAGTGTTTCAAAGCCACCCTCCAGGTCCTGGATAAGCTGTGCTTTATGGGCACCTTTTTTGTGCTTACTGATGAATGGACCTTCCAAATGAACCCCTGAAGAAGAAATAGTCACAACAAATATATCTCTATACAAATGTGAATGCTGAAATGGCATGCAAAGGCAGTGAATGCTACCCTCTCCTTCAGTAAGTACAACGAAAATTGTAGAGGAAAGCACAGTTAACATAGGAGAAAGTTCTTATTAGTTTTTTATACTATTCAGAAAGCTTGTGAATAACTGAAAATATTTAGATAAAATTTAGGACATGAGCGGACCTTATAATGCTCATGTTTATCATTCATAGATGTGTTCCAGTATGAACTAAATATAACAAATAAAAAAACATTACATATGTATTGGCGAGCCAGTTAACCTGTTCATGCTGTGCATCTTTCTCATGTCTCTTTTTACCATCTTTTAAAGTTTATTTCATAGCAAAGGCATTCTTGCACAGATAGTGTCCATCAGGGGACATGGTGTATTTCTGCCCCAGCAAACAATTCTTTATAGTCACAGTAAGTATTGAATTAGGATAACATTCAAAAAAAGAAGTTCTGGTTCGTTTGCCTTTTCTCGTTGTTTGTTTCTACACATTTTTAAATATATAAACTTTTAACTTGTGCCAAAAGAACATTTGGCAGTCTGCATGCATATTTGCCAATGTCTCTTATTTTATGTACCTTTTTGCTCGCATAAACCCTCACAAGCATTTTTATGTAATAGCATCCACAACGTGAAGTGTAAAACGTCTGCAGGGTGGGTTGTATTTGTTATGCTACACAGCTGGAAGTAGCTACAATCAACCATAATGTGTACAAAAAGAAAAGGGATATCATTTTCACAAAGGTTTTCATGTACTCTTATGCACTTGACACAAGAACGGCAACAGCGACTGACTGACTGCTGAGGTTTAGCTTGAACAAACATCACCTCTCTTTGAGATGGGCTGCAGTGGGAAACCTCTAGATTAATTTTTCACCACCAGAGCTCTTTTGATGTACTTCTAGATATAAGCAGACAAATGATCTAGCATTCCACACATACAGAAGTGCAACTACTTCAGTTGCAAAATAAACTGCTTGCGCCCTCTGCAGAAGTACCAACAGTTTAGCTATTGACAGCCAGCTTAGCAAGTAGAATATTGAGACAGGAGTAGCAGGACAGGTTAGACTTACCAAGAACCCCTGCACCCTCCGCACTGCCATTGCACTTCTTCACAGCTGTGAGAGCCTGAAAACAGATTCTTTTTGTTAGTTTATAACAGACACATTCACTGAGCTTCAGCAGGCATTCGTACAATGCAATAGTAGAAATTTGCAGGTTATCTGTGGATTTAAACCTTGTAAGGTTGAGCTGCTTGGCTTTTCCACTGAGGCAATGCACAAATAACCTGGACATGGACCAATATACTGACCCAATATAATCTAACAAAAGAAGTGTTTCTTTAACCTTGCAAATACCAAACACCAAGCATGAGCTCAACCACACTGGTCAAGTAAAAACATTCACCTTGTCTGCATTGTTCATAAGGGAATGGGCATTGCCTGGAGTGTGCTCCATGCCTTCCCTGGGCAGTAAGCCGTAAATCCTAGTTTGTATGATTTATCAGGGCCTTTAGCTAAAAAAATGAATTCTTCAAACAAAGGATATTTTGTTTACGGTAAAAAACAATAAAATAAAATAGAAGACCAGCTGATAAAATAATAAAGTTGCTGTATCCAAATACCATTACACATGAAAAAAAAATGTTTCAAGCTCACAAATCTCTCTGGTTAAAGAAGTAGTATTTGCACACAGTTGTAAAGTTGTCAAAACACTACTGCATATGCTTTGCGAATAAAGGCATGAAACCTAACAATTGTGATACCTGGGGAACACTCAAGCTTTAAAAGCTTTGCCTTAAAAAACAAGAGTTGGTGTCCCAAAATCATTGTGCTGTCAATACACAGAGCAAAATTCAATGATGTCATACAGTAATAAGGCTGGGTATAACATTGCTTATAACATATAAGCAAGACTGCTGCACACATTTCTTCTCGCTACTTATATGTATGGCAGGCCTACCAATTACAGTAACAGAACGAGCCCATGTATCCTAATGTAATACATCTGTCTTCTGGATAACAAGAATGGTTCGTGAAAGTAAATACAGTAGAAGCTCGTTATAACGAACCCGGATATAACGAACTATCAGATATAACTAAGCAATTGCAATTCCCCTTGAAATTCCTATAGATGAAATTGATATTGGTTATAGCAAACTAATGGTTATAATGAAGTAATTACCACTCCCCCTTCAACTTTGTTATAACGAGGTTTTACTGTAGCCAGTTATTTAAGCACCTTTACTGCTTGGCTGTAAGTTCTTTTTTTAGGTTTATGGACGGTTCTGATCTTCATTAAATACAAGTGAAAAGTTGGAAATGTCATGTCTGTACCATTCAACATTCAAATTACTCATTTGTAAACTCCCAATTCAGTACTAACAATGGTAAGACACAAAAATATCGCACTTTAATTTGAACTGCAATATATGGTTAAGGCTCATTGTACCTTTCGGTAAACTTCCGGTGTAGAAGTGACAATCGTTGGACACATAGACGTCACCCCAAATGGAAGAACGCCCTTGGCAACTTTGTCAACAGCATCTTTAATTGTGTCAACACTGTGAGAGAAGTCTACTCCCATGCCTCCTGAAACCACAAAAAAATAACTCCGTCGTCACACCTCCTTTTTCAAAGTGATGCTTTCTTAGCATTTCATATTCCCCAACCTCCCTTCTCAAGGTTTAGCGCAAGCACACAAGACGTTACATTTTTTACCAAATATATGACATAATAGCATTCGTTGTTGACTAACAATATAGAGCCAGTCAGTGCACTTCTCTGCTGCATAACTGAAGGATGACCCCCATTGTAAAATGTGTACCTATATCTTGTGCTCATATTTACTCCCAGAAAAAAGCAGACCTCTTAATGGAATATACACAGTGCCAAATGGCTATTTTAATCTTACGTTTTGACTGACAATTTTTTGGTCATATGTGCCTACAGATTTTTTACGTTATATGGCATGTAACAATGACCAACAATGTAGTTTCAATGAGCACACCCCATTTTCTGCATGTCCAACTAAAGCACCACAACATGGAGCTTAAGCAGACAACATTAGGCTTATAGGTATATACACTTTGAAGAAAAAGTGCATAACAGACGATGGCACGTTTCATTTGCTTCCATTGCAGTTACCCTGTTTTGGGGCTAATAAGTATGCGCTGTTAATGAGTATGTGCACCTAGCCTTAGTCAATCCTTAAGAATGGCTATGGGTTGCTAAAAGCAAAAGTGTGCAGATGCCCATCTAAAATGCATTTGGATATGCGCCGTAATCTTCTTATGTATATAGACTTGGTTCTGTCACACACAGACTGCAGTGCAGAATGTAAACAATGTGAAAAAGACAGTAAATGCTCAAGCAGGTGCAAATGTCTAATTTATGTCGCAAAATGAATGAAAAAGCTGTCAACAGCAAATGATTAAGAGTCAACGAAACTAAATATGAACCCTACACCATGTATTACCCAAGCCTGCAGTTGCCGATAACATAGGTATAGCACCGGGTGTTCAAATATATTAAAATTTCATTCAAATATGGTCCTATTCGATACAATCTTTGAACAGCATGTAAAGTCAAACTTCCTTTAAACAGCTTACACATATTTCAGAAATACACTGAAATAAACACAAGATTGTTGCAAAAATATATGATACACTTAAATCCCGCTAGCATGTTATTGGCACAGTTTGTGCAGTGCAGCAGGTTAGTTTGTTCGGGTAATGTAACTTCACCAGCTGTTCAACGCTCATTTGCATTACCTGACCAGTTCTGTAGATAAGAAGGGTCTGCCTGTTTTCTCCAGCTACTGGCTCTGTACCCTCATTGCTAAAGTTTTGAATAGAAGTATGTGAACATTGCTTTACATAAATTGTAAGAGTAGCTTTAACATCTCAAACATAATAAAAAAAAATACTCAATATAAGATTCACTTCATTTCCGCAACACATTATGTCGGCCTTGGCAGTTGCATTTTCGATGAAGGTAAAGGTGCTAGAGGACAGTGTACTGTGCATTATCAGTGCACATCAAAAGAATCTCAGCTGATCAAAGTTTCAGGAGCCCCCCACTACAGCATGCATCATAATCATGTGGTTATGGCACATAAAACCACAGCAATTATTGTTGCTGCTGCCATCTATTCGATCTCAAAAATCCCTATTCACACACCCATGCTATATTAAAGATTATACAACCAAGTGCATCATATGCAATACCTGACTGCAGCTCTCTGCATCTAAAACAACTGCTGTATAAACAGCAACACCGTTCGTTACTAATGTCCGTGTTAAAGCTCCCTTAGTACGTCACAGCGAGAGCAAACACATGCAAAAACACCTACCGTTAATTTGGAGATCAATGTAGCCTGGTGCAATGATGGCTCCATTACAGTCTAGTTGTATGTCAGCAGTAATCCGCTCTTCAAAAAATATGGGCTCAGGGTCCACAACGACATTGTTTCTAACCCAGAGGTCTTCTATAACCAACTCATGATTACGCAATATGGTGCAGTTTTTAAATTGAACCAGGCAAGAGCTTGACCACTTGTGCTGCCCAGGAAAGGAATTCATGGCTTATCCGCTCACGCTCTGCAGGAACGAAAACAAAGAAAAAAGCAATAGCAATCGGGTAAGGACAAAAGCTTCGCTTCAAATAAAAGAACAGAGCCGAGCATAGTCATCAGCAATTGATCATAAACCGCTTCAGTAGAAGTGACCGCGAGGATATGCAAGATTTACGACAATAGCTTGAACATAGCTCTACAGTACAACAATCGTTAATCGCGATGGCGCAGCCGTATGAATAAGTCATCGAAGCATTCGTGTCGGTGTGTCGGTCATGAACGAAACTCAAAGCCCTTTGGCGAAGACGATAGGAAGACTCAAGTGATGAGTGTTAGACTGTACCAACCGTAAAAAGAGGAAGGCAGAAGAACTTACCATTCAGAAGATGGTGATGCTTGCAATGATAATCGGTGAACCACAATCAAACATCATATCGACTGACTGATAACTTCTCGAGTGGGTTCACAGGTCCACGGCTACGGGCTACGTTGGGACGAGGAAACATGAAGCTGGGATGTCAATCGAGGACGACGACACGAGCGAATTTTGCAAGGCACGAAATAAAGAACAAGCAAGGCAAATGAAAAAGAAATCGAAAACGCGGTTCCAATGTGCCGGCAAGCGCGTTATAAAACTTCCAAGTGCAGCAGCTGCTGCTCCGGCACGTGCGGTCTGTGATTACCAATACTTTGACGGCAAAAGACGTGTAAATAGTATTAGCAGCCGCCAGCGCGAAAAACAAATGCGTCCTAATCGTGAAGTCATGTTGTCAACGGCGTGGAGTAGTACCGAACCATAGCGTTTCCTACGCTACAAACATGCCTATGCAACATTTCATGTAGTGGCTTAAAGCAAGTCTACAACAAACCAGCTTGTTTCGTGGAGTTGACAAACGTTTATAGTAAAAAAAAAAAAAAATAAGAAAATTGGGGAGCAGGTGGGTGGGGCCCTCAGTCCAGGGCTCCACTGGCCTCCGCAGCCCGCCGTGCCTGGTCGAGGAGTGCCACTTGGGTCTCCTTTTCCTCGCTGAAACTTCGAGTGCAGCAACATTATGCGAGTTCAATGGATTACTCACACTCGCGCAAGGTAACAATGAGATGTGTCGTACTTTGTACCACTTTCTTTAGCACGTTGCACGTACCTATCAATTTCCGACGAAGAAGGGCGCCATGGAATGTTTGAGGAATTGAGCGCTTCCAATAGTAGACAGTTTGCACAGACATGAAAAAAAAAAAAAAAAAGAATGCAGAGTCCAAAAGCGAAAGCCAAGACCTTTGTTTGTCGAACCCAGAACCAAAAGGTTTGAACCCAAAATCTCCGGCATTCAAACATTTGTGAATGTAATTTGGCATTGGCTGTAAAGGTTAACATTCAATGACGTGCGGCTCATACCTGCATTGGATGCCAGTATAATCTGCACGCATTTTTGTTACCATAAATTGTGAGGTAACTGACAAGCACTTATGTTATTTGTCGATATCATGACTTATCATTCATGTTAGTCTTACATTACTCTTCCATGCTAATCCTGATATATACACCAAGTGAACAAGAGACGAGCTTTCAATTTTCTTACCATATTTTCGTACTGCTGTTTTTTTTCGAGGTCGCCTTCACATGACACATGTGTAAGGCTTTCACCTCGATAAATCATTCCGAAGCCAGCTGTATTGCCAGGAAACTCAGTGTGTTTTACCAACCAACAGTGGAAATCTGAATCACACATCATCAAGCAGTAAAAGTAAGCTTAAAGTATGCAATAAGCTGATTAGTAGGTACACATGATGCAAAATAATGCCCACAACAGAAAGTTGCTCTGGCAGCAATAATTAAATTCTTTCTTGTGCAAGGATAATGATCTACACAGAAATAGACTTTTAAACATATATAAATTCCAGAAGTTTAGATGCCAAAACCCCAGTATGATTATGAGCCATGCCATAGTGTAGGACTCCAGTTTGACCACCTGGGTTTTTTTTATGAGCATCCTCAATCTTAGCAGTGCTGCATCTTAGCCAGTAACCTACCATGGTGAGTAGAAATGGACTTTAAAATAATAAATATGTAAGAGTTAAAAGGGAATGGTTGGCTCTTATTCTCTTTCAACCTTCAACCAGACCACACTTATGATAAACTGCCTGCTCGAGCTTTCTATGATCGTGATATAAGTATATGCAAATTTAAAAGAAAAAAAATGCTGTTGTCATACTAATTAAACTATCTAGCTGCTTTTTTGTCAAGTTTTACTTCAGGCTCGAAACATATTATTCCACTATACACAGCACATCTATATGCGCTTAATACGAGGGCTGTTAGAAAAGTATCCAACCTTTGGCCGAAGAAATAAAACTGCCATAACTGTTCAGAAAACTGCCATAAGTTTCCAGCGTTGGAAACTTAATCACCCTCAAAGTAGTCTCCTTGGGAAGCCACACACTTCTCCCAGAGGTGCTGCCATTGCTGGAGGCATTCCCAGAAGGCCTCTTTCGGAATGGAGTTTAGCACAGCTGTCCTTGCAGCCATAATGCCCTCTCTTGTCTGAAATCGCGCTACTTTCAATGGCCTCTTGATTTTGGGAAACAGCCAGAAGTCGCCGGAGGCTGTTTAACTACAGGGGTCTGGTTTTTCGCCAAAAATGTCTGAATCAAGTGCGAGGAATGTGCAGGAGCATTGTCGTGATGAATGCGCCAATTTCCTGCTGAGCACAAAAAAAAAAACCGACGAGAGCACTGCGCACTACCTCACTCAAACGCTGTGTACCAGCGATGGACACCATTGGCAGGCAGGAAAAAATTCGCGCACGTCCACGAGGGTTCAAGGCCAGCTGACGCAAGCGCACTTACTTCATATCTGTCAGGTGTTCGCAAAAAAAAATAAGGTCGGATACTTTTCTAACTCCTGTCTGTTCTCTGATCCATTCCGCTCGTTTTTTATCTCTTAGCGTTACCCCTATCATTTTTCTTTCTATTGCACGTTACGTGCTTCTTAGTTTCATCTCTAGTTTTTTCGTTATCTTCCACGTTTCTGCACCGTACGTTAGTACTGGGAGAATGCAGTGATTGAATACTTTTCACTTTAGTGAAAGTGTAAGTTTCCAGTCATGATTTCGTAATGCCTCCCGAATGCGTTCCAGCCCATCCTTATTCTACGGCGAATTTCTTTTTCATGGGTAGGAGTTTCTGTTATTAACTGTCCCAAGTATACATATTCGTTTACACATTGTAAGGGTTCATTGTTAATTTTAAATTCCTGTTCCTTAGCTAAGCTATTGAGCATAACTTTGGTCTTTTGCCTATTCATTTTTAATCCAATTTTAATGCTTTCCCTGTTTAGGTCATCAATCATGTTTTGTAATTTGTCACCATCATTGCTAAAGAGCACAATATCGTCTGAAAATCTTAAATTGTTTAGATATTCTCCGTCTATTCGAATGCCCTTTTCTTCCCAGTCTAGACGTTTAAAGACTTCCTCTAAACATGCAGTGAATAGCATCGGGGATATTGTATTTCCCTGTCTCACACCTCTCCCGATCGGGATTTCTCTGCTTCTCTCATGTAGAAGTAGTGTGGCTGTGCAATCTTTGTATATGTTGTTTATGGTTTTCACGTATACGCCAGGTACTCCTTGTCTATGTAGAGCTTCTAGAACTGCTTGTATTTTTATGGAGTCAAATGCTTTCTCGTAGTCAATAAACGCCATATAAAGCAGTTTGTTATATTCCGCGTACTTCTCATTTACTAGGTTGATAGCGTGGCTGTGGTCCATCGTCGAGTAACCTTTCCTAAAACCAGCTTGTTCTCTCGGTTGGTTAAAGTCGAGTGTTTGTCTTATCCTCGTAGAAATCACTTTTGTAAATAGCTTGTATATTACTGGGAGTAGGCTAATTGGTCCGTAATTCTTTAACTCCTTTACGTCACCTTTCTTGTAGATAAGGATTATCCGAGCGGATTAAAGCGGATAAGGATTAAACGAGCGGAATGGATCAGAGAACAGACAGGAGTAGCCGATATTATTTTGTCAATTAAAAGAAAGAAGTGCACCTGGGCAGGACATGTCATGAGGAGGAAAGATAACAGATTGGCAGTAAGAGCGACAGAATGGATACCTAGAGAGGGAAAATGCAACAGAGGCAGGTAAAAGGTTAGATGGAGCGATGAAATTAAAAAGTTTGCAGGCATAAAGTGGAACCAACTCGCTCAGGATAGGGTGGATTGGAAATTGTTGGGAGAGGCCTTCATCCTGCAGTGGACTTAAACAGGCGGATGATGATGATGACTTTTCTAACAGACCTTGTACAAGCATAGGGTTGTTCATCTAACTTTCATGTATGTGTAATAAGAATACATCAAAATTCCTGAAGGGATATTTTTTTAGAAGACTTCTTGGTCAAATAAAGTTGAATACATTTTGTAAAAGGCGACACAAATTCAGTACCTAGCTAATGATAACAACCTAAAATAAAGGAAAAATAACTTTGAAAAGCAGGGCAACAGCACAGTGGATCAGAGTACAAACAGGAGTAGCCGAGGTTTTAGTTGATATTAAGAGAAAAAGAAAAATGGAGATGGGCAGGCTGCATAATGTGTAGGACAAATAACTAGTTAAAGTGATAGAATAGATGCCAAGAGATGGCAAACACAGTCGAGGATAGCAGAAGGTGAGGTGGAGCGATGAAATAAAGAATCTTGGCTGTCATAAAATGGGACGAGCTTGCGCATGACAGGACAAGTTGTAGCTCATTAGGAGAAGCCTTCACCCTGCTGTAGAGAAAAAAATAGGATGATGACTGTTGAAAACTGAACCCTTTTTGCAACTAAATTTTACAGATAAGGATCTTGTTTTAGGAGCTGTAAATAACCAAGAGAAGCATTTGCACATTCTCCAAAATTCAAAAAGATTTTATAGATAACCCTCTGCTCACTCAATTCTAGTGTCTTTCTATGCCTGCAATTATTTTGAATGAAAAGTGGTGGCTGACGCTGCACTTATGGTGGTTGTGGTAGTACTAGTCCATCAACCCCCCACATTCCCCCCAAAATTGTAGGAAAAGGGACACATCTTCCTTCTCTATGTGCACTTAGTAGGTATTGTGTTCAACTAATTTTTTCATTCGCTTAAAGCTATATAGACAGCCGTAATGTTTAAATCTTCTTACAGGCTTCAGCTGCTACATGCAACAAGTTTAAGTACTGTCACAAACATTTTAACATGGTGCACATCTTATAAGCAAGAGCTTGGCAAACGTAAATGTTTAATAATGATACACATTTGAAGAGCATGTCCGCAACCGTGCACCCTTTCATTCTCTCCGAGGTAGTGGCCTTCAACTGCGGTTTCCAAGCAATTTGGCATCATTTTGCACCTCTTCAAAGTTACAGTCTCGGCCAGTCCATGTGCAACAGGACAGCAATGTGAACAATGGCAGTCACACCAGATATTTCTTTTGTTCATATTTTTGTTTCAATGACTGAAGATCTCTAAGAGCACAAACAATGCCCAAATGAATAGATATCTTCCAAAGATCTTTTAATATAAAAGTAGGTTGAATTCTGCTACACAATGTAGTTATCACTGCTGTGAATGCAGTGGCATTTTATCAACCTTTTTTTCAAGCTCTTCCATCTCTTTCAATGCTGTGGCAACGGCATGACGTAGCTTGTGGAACTCCGCTCTCTGAACCTGCACAAAAATTCCCAGAAATAAAAGCTTACCAGAGAAGTTTGACTTCACTGGCAGTCAAAATGGTGTGTAAAACATGCCAGACAATAACTGCACCAACAAGTTCTAGGATATAAAGGAGGTGAACAGCATGTGGTATGATCATACTCCTGTTGCAGACTTCTTGTTTCTACAAGCTAGCATGACATTTTCTGTCTCCCTGCGTTGCGTGTTGCAAACAGCTTGTTTGTATGATGTCGTGAGCCTTAAAGCACAGGTGATATATGTGACGGCCAGTCCCTACAAAAACAATCAAGTAAATGTTCATTTGCTTTGTATCCGTATCTGAACATGGTGTATTATATCCAAGGAACGTGTCTTCAATCACATATATTCTGGGTTTTTATGTGCCTTGCCACCGCTGTGATATACCTCATTGTAGTCACACCAGGGGCAAGAAGCTACATCAGCATGTGTCATGACCTTGAGCATTTCCCCGTTTCTTCTTACGAAGTGTTCACGAGCTTTATTATAACTACTGCACCGCGAGAGTCACTCAAAAACATATACGCACCTCCAGGATGCAGCGGCACCACATAGCAGCTGCGGTAACCACATAGCACAAGAAGCACTACAGTCTGGCCAGCACAAAACGTAGTATGGCAGGTAGAGCAGTTGTTTTGGAAACAAAGAACAATGTGCGTTTGTAAGTGCTGTTGCAGTGGTCTCGGTATGAAAGAACAGTGACTGACTCAGGCGCACATGTTTGAAATCACACAGGTGAAGTATGCCGTATCCTACCTCACACAAACATAGGAGAAAACAAAACAATAAGCAGATGACTTTTGACTGAGACTGGTAGTACTAAGTTTAGCTGCCTGTTGGTGTTTCAGGAGATAGAGACTTATGTTTATTATTTATTGAACACAAAACAAATAATTGAAGCATTAATGAGGATACTTTTGTGATTGGGAAATCAGCGAGTGCCATGCCTGTGCCCCACCTATGCCCTAAAATGAGTAATTTGTTGAGAAAAGATTGAGCAATGCCCATGATGACAGAAGGCTGATTGGCAGCGTTTCCTGACAACGTTGCAGATGCAGGGCTCCTTTAAGTGAGGATCAGAAAGCTGGCAAATGACATGCTGGAGGGAGGGGGCGTGGGGAATTAGCACCCACCACCACGAGTGAAAAACTGGCCAGGTGGCAACGACAGCCATTGAATGGCACAATTTGGTACAGCACACTCTTGTTTTTGCAACCTTATTAGCAAGGCTCACTTCAAATGTGTGGACTTCGCCGTCCGTTGTCTCCATCTCCATCTGTACGGCTGGTTCAAGTACCCTGCTCAAGGCACTGAAAGAAATGCGGCATCTCAGTTAGCCCGCAGTCTGTTAAGATTAATCGAAGAAGGGGTTTTCACACGTGCTCTCACTTTGTCGATATGGTAACGTCGACTCTCCACTTCAGGCTTGCTAATGTTGGGTATTTAGGGCCTTGTTCAAGGCTGTGCTGGTCTATGTTGTTCCTCCTGTAAAGATAATGACCAATGTGTTCCTTTTTTTTTTTTTAAATGAAATATCCTAGCCTTGGCATTCTGACTGTGAAACATGTATGGGTCGCACCTGGAGCCGAAAACCACACTGACCAAGTCTCCTGCAAATTCTGGTGGGATGCTGAAAGTAGGAAAAGAATAACATCGACGACTAGCTCGCGGCGACTAAAATATGTTCACAAACACCACTTTTTTTTTATTTTTAATGATATTTCTTACCGCAACGCATCTAGGTCTTCTCTAAATACCTGCGAGAGACATATAATAAATTTTTATAAGAAATGCGAGATCATTACGCAGCGTGACATGCGCATGCTCTACCTCTTGTTTTAATACTGAAGGTGGTAACTTCAAAGCAGCCCGAAGCAATGTATGCAGTGCACTGTA
The DNA here is from genome assembly GCA_013339685.2 of Hyalomma asiaticum. NCBI lineage: Eukaryota > Metazoa > Arthropoda > Arachnida > Ixodida > Ixodidae > Hyalomma > Hyalomma asiaticum. The sequence goes on along the minus strand of CM023483.1, from coordinate 54,105,773 downwards.
CACTTCATCCAACGTGTCTGGATCAGTCGAACGGGACCGCAGTTCGTCGTAAACGCTGGGGCTTACTTCCCTTCCTTCAAAGTCCGCGACAGCAACTGAAATAAGCAACAATTACACATGATGCAACTTGGAGTAACAACATGCACTCTGCTCAAAGAGCATAATTGGCGCTTTTGTAAAAACACAGCGTAAAGTACTCACGAGTGGCAGCTCTACACATACACTTGCTGTTTCCTACAAAGTATGCGAGGCCACGTTTACTCAAATTACGGCGATTCCATTTGAAAGCCTTCAAAACGTCTAGTTTCGGAAGTTAGGACCAGCTGACACGCCTCCCGGTGAGCGGCTGATGCTGCTGCGGTAGTACTTGAAAAAACGCAGATACTCACCTTTCAGGAGGCCGCGGAAGAGCTGTTTCTCCATACTTGGTAGCAATTTTTTCAGACATTTTACTTCTTTCGGAATAGTGGGCCCTAAAAACAGCACTCTCTCGGTGGCAATGCCAGCTCCCGCCGCCATTTTTAAACACCTTCAAGCAGTGTGGCTGCTATTGGATATTTAGCGTCTTCAACTTGGATATAAAAAGTTCTCGTGATTTTTTTTTTTTTTTTTCAGGCCCTCAGGAAGATGTAGCCTTTGAGATGTGTAACTCAGTCCGGCCATTAAGCTGGACAACATTCGTTTCTTACTCTGTTGCAATGCGCTGTGCCAGCTGTGAACACTGAAGTCCTTAGACATTTTCTTTCAAGCAGAAAATCTAGGGATTTCAGTAAACACATTTTTAAGGTTGTAATATTTTGGTAGTTTTAGAAAAACCTTTCAAGACCTAATAAGCCACGAAAGAGGAATGGAAGAAGTGGGCTTGTGCAATGTGTAAAGCGCACATAAGCGGTAAAATACGCCATACGAATTTCACTACAAAGTGCGGCTTCACGGCAGCGCAAATTTCTCCTGAAAAGGCAGTTTCCCGGCATAGCAAATTTATGTCGCAGTGAAACCCCTTCACAGGCGAAAAGGAAATTCGTTCATTTGTTCGTTTTTCGAATGGTGTAATATAAACTTGAATATTCCAAGCGCTTGAAGATTCACACAAGCCTACACATTCATTCATTCATTCATTCATTCATTCATTCATTCATTCATTCATTCATTCATTCATTAGTTTATTTATTTATTTAACAATACTGCCGATCTCATAGGAGATCATAGGAGGGAGGGCATACATATGAATGCAAAAGAAGCACCATGATATGATTCATGCAATGAGAAATCATAAGTATACAGTACATGAGTATCCACAGAATATGCACAGCATGACTCATCATCATCATCATCATCATCAGCCTGTTTAGGTCCACTGCAGGACGAAGGCCTCTCCCAACGATTTCCAATCCACCCTATCCTGAGCGAGTTGGTTCCACTTTATGCCCGCAAACTTTTTAATTTCATCGCTCCATCTAATCTTTTGCCTGCCTCTGTTGCGTTTTCCCTCTCTTGGTATCCATTCCATCACTCTTACACTCCATCTGTTATCTTTCCTCCTCATGACATGTCCTGCCCAGGTCCACTTCTTTCTTTTCATTGATATAATAATATCGGCTACTCCTGTCTGTGCTCTGGTCCATTCTGCTCGTTTTTTATCTCTTAGCGTTACCCCTATCATTTTTCTTTCCATTGCACGTTGCGCGCTCTTTAGTTTCATCTCTAGTTCTTTCGTTATCCTCCACGTTTTTGCACCATACGTTAGTACTGGGAGAATGCAGTGATTGAATACTTTTCGCTTTAGTGAGAGCGGTAAGTTTCCAGTCATGATTTCGTAATGCCTTCCGAATGCGCTCCAGCCCATCCTTATTCTACGGAGAATTTCTTTTTCATGGTTAGGAGTTCCTGTTATTAACTGTCCCAGGTATACATATTCGCTTACACATTGTAAGGGTTCATTGTTGATTTTAAATTCCTGTTCCTTAGCTAGGCTATGAGCATAACTTTGGTCTTTTGCCTATTCATTTTTAACCCAATTTTAATACTTTCCCTGTTTAGGTCATCAATCATGTTTTGTAGTTCGTCTCCGTCATTGCTAAAGAGTACAATGTCGTCTGAATCTTAAATTGCTGAGATATTCTCAGTCTATTCGAATTCCCTTTTCTTCCCAGTCTAGACGTTTAAAGATTTCCTCTAAACATGCAGTGAATAGCATCGGGGATATTGTATCTCCCTGTCTCACACCTCTCCCGATCGGGATTTCTCTGCTTCTCTCATGTAGGAGTAGTGTGGCTGTGCAATCTTTGTATATGTTGTTTATGGTTTTCATGTATACGCCAGGTACCCCTTGTCGACGCAGAGCTTCTAGAACTGCTTGTATTTCTATGGAGTCAAATGCTTTCTCGTAGTCGATAAACACCATATAATGAGGTTTGTTATATTCCGTGTACTTCTCAATTACTAGGTTGATAGCGTGGCTGTGGTCCATTGTCGAGTAACCTTTCCTAAAACCAGCTTGTTCTCTTGGTTGGTTAAAGTCGAGGGTTTCTCTTATCCTCGTAGAAATTACTTTTGTAAATAGCTTGTATATTACTGGGAGTAGGCTAATTGGTCTGTAATTCTTTAACTCCTTTATGTCACCTTTCTTGTGGATAAGGATTATATTAGCATTTTTCCAACTGCGCGGTACACTACATGTCTTGACACATTTCGTGAAGAGCGATGCAAGTTTTTCAAGTAAAATATCTCCTCCGTCTTTGATCAAGTCGGCTGTTATACCGTCTTCACCAGCTGCTTTACCGCGGGACATGCCTTTGGCAGCTTTTTTGACTTCGTCAGCGGTTATACATGGAATTTCAGTGTCTTTCTCTGATTTTATTTCTATTAAGGTTGTATGGTCTGTCTGAGAACTGTACAGTTGAGAGTAGAAATCTTCTGCTACCTTTACTATTTTGTTGAAACTGTTGATAACGTTACCTTGTTTATCTTTTAGCGCATGCATTTTGTTTTGCCCTAAGTGCAGTTTCTTTTTGACCGATTTAATGCTGGTGCCTTTTTCTACTGCTTTCTCTATTTCTCTCGTGTTAAGTTTCTTACATCTCTTTGCCTGGCTTTACTGATAAACTTTGATAGTTCTGCGAATTCAATCTTATCTTTTGGCGAAGTTACTTTCATTTGTTGGCGTTTTTTTATTAAGTCCTTGGTAGATTGGTAGATTGAGCATGACTACAACTCATGAAAAACTATTAGGTACAATAATTACAATTGTAGTGTGCCTAATGGTGTAATTATGACAGTGAAACAATATATGAATACAGTTTACAAGATAAAAATAACAAAAACAAAAGAAACAAGAAAGGACCAACAGTTTTCACAGAAACTTATCAGCATATACATATATTCACTTCTACTGTATCTAAGAACGTATCTGAGGATGGACTAAGTTGGTTCCATTCTCGTATGGTTCGAGGGAAATATGAATACTTAAAGCAATTTGGAGTTCAAAGTGTATTCATTAAGTGTTTGGGAGTGCCTATAGCGTGTTGATCTAAAGATCGAAAGAAATGAGCCTTGACATGTCGATGTTTATGTCACCATGAATTAACTGAAACAAAAGCTTTAGCTACTTTGTTCACTTTGCAGTGCTAATAGCCCAGCTCTCTTTTGTAATTCAGTAGGAGAATCTATTGTCTTGTATTATAAATGAACCTTATTGCCTTCCTTTGCACCCCTTCCATTCTTGCGATAAGTTCCTTCCTCTACGGAAACCAAACAATATTGGCGTACTCTAACACTGGTCTAACAAGCATTTCGCAAGCCAGCAGTTTTGTATCCGAGGGCGCAAGACGAAGGCGCATTCTCAAAAAGAATAGTCGCTTTAGTGCATTTGAAGTTATATTTGATGCCATTTGTGTGTGTGCGACACAGTTTACTAAATTACTTTTTTACATCGCAGCGAGAGTCACAGTTCGTTATTCATAGGTGTTTCGAAATGGACCTAACTTGCTTGTTTTACTAAACCCTTCATTTCGTCATGTCTCGCCTATCATTCGAAATAAAACAGAACAGACTATTCAAAATGATTACCAATAGTACTTAACTGTGCTTACGAGACCTAATGCACTAATTTATTACAACCATGCAATGCATGGCGCAAGTGCAATGTCAAGCAGCATTCATGTAATGGTGGTTATGATTACACACACAAAGGAGCCTTGTGCACCAGACAGTGGACAGCTACGCCACCATCATGTAGCCACGGGATGAGGGCAAGAGTGGGTTGAGTGTGGCACTGGGTAGTGAGTTGAGGGCAAGAGCTGGTCCACTTTTCCCTAGTGTGCGAGAACAAACGAGATATGGTGCACAGCACAGCCTCGACATTGAACAGCTTCGTTGTTAAAACAAGTGGACGGAATAGGAGAAAGCAGGCCAGAGAGAAGGACAAGCAAAGGTATTTATATACAAACACGACTACAGATAGTCATGTTTGGGTATGAGAGACGATCTTTAGCCACATGATCGGCTGCCCTATATCTCCCATAAGTTGGACCTCCTTTGTAAAAGACATGCTGCCGAGGACAATTGCTTATAAAGGACAGAATATCACTAAATTTTAGTCTATAGTCTTTCTCGTAGCAGGCATTTTGACTCTTTATGCAGACTGTTGGCTGCCAATGACAGTCAATTCAATGAGTAAGCAAGGGAAATGATAACCAAGTAATTCGACAAGCTTGTGGTGGTAAAAACATGAATTCCATTTTGAATCACACAGTCCTGTAGCCTTCTTTTGCGGTCAATTTAGTAACAGTGTACCCACATCAAAGGAAGGGTTGATTAGAAAATGAAAACATGGTACCCTGTTTATAAGAGACCAATCATATAAGGGACAGATAGTGCTCCCTGAGGCATGGCTTCAACTGTATTTCCCTTTAGAGTCAGGGACGTACGTAACCATAACGTGAAAGAAATAGAAGCAGCCGTCAGAAAAGGAGTCAGCATCAAAATAACCAAAAGGAAGCTTTGTGCGGGAAAGAACATAATGCACGCAGTGAAAGATAAGCAGGGCAACATCGTTACTAACTTCAGTGGCATAACCAAAGTGGCCGAGGATTTCTATTCCGAACTATACAGCTCAAATAGGAGTCTCCCCATCATGAGTGTATTAAATGCCGAGCAGGACTACGAAATCCCATGCGTCACTGCGGACGAAGTTAGGAAAGCAATACAGGGCATGTTCCGCGAAAATGCGGCTGGAGATGACGCCATAACCGCCGACTTCATCAAAGATGGCGGAGACTTCCTAACTGGAAAGCTCGCGACACTATACACTCAATGCCTCAAAACTTCAAATGTTCCCAAAAGCTGGAAAAATGCAAATATTCTATTATTACATAAGAAAGGAGATGTCAAAGACTTGAGGAACTACAGGCCGATCAGTCTACTCTCAGCACTTTACAAAATATTCACAAAAGTTATCTCAAACAGAATAAGGGCCACACTTGAATTTAATCAACCCAGAGAGCAAGCAGGGTTCAGAAAAGGATACTCTACCATGGACCACCTACATGCGGTCAATCAAGTAATCGATAAATCCGCTGAATACAACAAACCCCTTTATATGGCTTTCATAGATTACGAAAAGGCTTTCGACTCGGTAGAGATACCAGCAGTTCTGGAGGCACTACGTCGTCAAGGAATATGTGATAGCTATATAAACACAATAGCCAACATCTATAAAGATTCTACAGCCACCCTGCTCCTCCATAAGAAAAGCAGAAAAATCCCAATACAGAAAGGTGTCAGACAGGGAGATACAATTTCTCCCATGCTATTTACTGCATGTTTGGAAGAAATCTTCAAAAGGTTAGACTGGGGAGAGACAGGGCTCAGGATTAACGGCGAATATCTGAGTAACCTGCGATTTGCAGACGACATAGTACTCTTTAGCAATGATGGCGACGAATTGCAAAAGATGATTGAAGACTTAAGCCGAGAAAGCGCTAAGGTAGGATTAAGGATGAACATGCAGAAAACAAAGATAATGCTAAGTGGCACGGCGAAAAAACGTCATTTCAAGGTCGAAACCCATACATTAGAAGTCGTAGAAGAATATCTGTACCTAGGACAGCTACTTACTGGAGAACCCACCCATATAAAAGAAATCCACCGTAGAATAAACATGGGATGGCGCGCATATGGGAGACATTCACAACTCATGAACGGAAACCTACCACTATCACTCAAGCGGAAACTATATAACTACTGCATCCTGCCAGTACTGACTTACGGATCAGAAACCTGGAGAATTACAAAGAAGCTAGAGAGGAAGTTAAGAACCGCGCAGCGGGCGATGGAACGGAAAATGATAGGCGTTACACTAAGGGATAGGAAGACAGCCGAGTGGGTCAGAGAACAAACGGGGGTCACCGACATAATGAACGATATTAAGAAGAAAAAATGGACATGGGCAGGCCATGTGATGAGAAGGCTAGATAACCGATGGACAGTTAGAACGACGGAATGGATACCAAGAGAGGGTAAGCGCAGCCGTGGGCGGCAGAGAGTAAGATGGGGGGACGAAATCAAGAAATTCGCAGGCATCAAATGGAACCAGCTCGCGCAGGACAGGCAAGGATGGCGAGGATTGGGAGAGGCCTTCGTCCTGCAGTGGACATAAAATTGGCTGATGATGATGATGATGATGAAAACCAGATATACAGTGGTACTCAGTTTTCCAGTAACAGAGCAGTCCAGAAGAAAGCACTCACATAATTTCAACAACCTGTTAATCATTATCACCATCCTATCTTCTGTCCACTGTAGGACGAAGGCCTCTCCCAATGTTCTCTATCCTTTCCTGTCCTGCATTAGTCAATTCCGTTTTATGTCTGCAAATTTTTAAAACTTTGTCACCTCTCCATGTTGTCCTTAACCATGCTTCTATTGGAATCCATCGATCTAATTCACGCCAATATCAAGAAGCGTACGTGTAAAGAGGGCTACCCAAGCATCGTCATCACTGCGTTGTGTGCAGCGCCACCTACGCACGGATCCCTGCCTTTATAAGCGACTGCGCTGGAACGGCGATCATCACTTCGGCAGCAGTGGTTACGGCTTAAGGATTGCCCCTAACTATCCTCTGTATATTTGTACAGATCTCATGTACATCTGATTCCCGGCGCCATCCCATCCAGCCTTCACATTCTGTGATCCGCCCATGTCCATTCTTTATCCCCTTAACATAATTTAAATAATCTCTATGCTTAAAAGTAGAGCTGCACAAATAGCAATATCTGTATTGCAAAGCGAATTCAAATATTTATGTTCAAGTGCAAATCCAATATTTTTCGAATAATTTTCGAATATTTTTTAAATACCATGTCAAATTATGTAGAAATGTGCTGCTAAACATGAGCAAAAATGGATTTACTGCATGGCTGGTGTACTCCATGGTGTCGTTCCAAAGTCCTGCAGAACTCATTTCATGGCTAGTGTACTTACTCCCCGGTGTCGTTCCAAAGTCCTGAAGAAGTCAGCAGAAAACTGTGTGACAGAAAGCTGAGCTAACTTCACCACAGTGCGCGAGTGTTCGCTTCGCCGCAATAAGCGAACGTTAACTTCGCCGCAATACACGAGTATTAAAGGGTCCCTGAAACGTTTTTTGACATTGCGTCACTGATTAGGCAACACAATTGTGAAATCATTCACACTATAAACAAAGCGAAGCACCATGCGCTAAGGCAGCTATGGGCTTATTTCTGTCGCCTTCCTCCTTACCACTGCTGTTCCTCCTCAACTCGATCTGCTGCGGAGTGCGCGCTAGCGACGACAGCGCCTCCCGCGTGAGCCGCTCTGCTGAGCCCTCCGTGGCGACATAGCGCCCAGATATCCTTACTGAGGTCGCCCGCCTCGGCAGTGCTAGCCTCTGTAATAGAGTGCCGGCGACTCGTGTGTACGCCACCAGATGCCACGACGATACCGTTGGCTGAAACGAAGGAGCACGTTGTAGAAGCACGTTGTTCATAGTTAGTTTGGGAAAATTACGTGCACGTGATGGCTAGGGGCCAATCAGCAACCTCCCATTCCATCGGTCGTTGGCGGGGGCGTTTGAAAACGCCTTTTGGCGAGCCGCTGCGATCTTTTCCGATGCACGTGTTGAAAACCTTATTGTAAATTCCACACTTTACACACAGCGCTGAAATCTGCCCTAAAATGATCCTAATGACTCGCTCTACTGGATCAACATGTTTGCACAAAATCGTCAAAACCGTTTCAGGGTCCCTTTAACTCGCTGCATTGTACGAGCGCCAGCTTCGCCACTGTACACGAGTTTTAGCTTCGCCGCAGTACACGGGTGTTTTGCGGCGAAGCCTACTACATGCGAAAATGGACCACTTGGTTACGAGACATAGCATATATAGATATTTTTTGATAACAACTTCGAATAGTTCAAATAACAAAAGTTAAATGCGAACCTAATAGAATCGAAAATTATTCGAAATTTCGACTATTTGCACACTCCTACTTAAAAGATTACCTATGAACGGACAGGGGGTTATTGGAAGCTTTCTTCAGGGGGGCTCCAATATACAATGTCGAATGGGTCTTAAGTCCTCTTGCACAGCAGCCTCTGAGGCCCGTGCAAGTACACAAATAGCAGGTTTTACGTGCTGATTTAATGTTTGATTATGCAGGACATGCATGTGCTCCGTGCCCCTGCATGTCAGTCCTAGGGGACGGCCCAATGCGCCTACCAGCAGAGATATGAAGAGACACACAACCGATGGCAAGCCTGGGAAAGGTTGTCAAAGAAAAATTTAGTAGTTTAAATATATTTTCAGCTTTGAATAATCAAGCTTGGTTAAACTTGCAAGGAGGGGGCATGCTGCCTTTCTGGAATGCCTCTTCAACAAGCAGTGTCGAACAATCCAGCCTTTCACTGAGACAAAAGAGCCGTCACTTGCCAACTTGCCATAACCATAGTTCAATGTCTAGTGGAATCCACAGCCTTTTTTAAACAAGGACACAAGAAAAATGGTGCTACCTAGCCCCAGCCATGCCATGTCCAGTCAAGGCAGCTATGCCCTGACGAAGACAAGCTCTGGTCCTGAAGGCTAACATTTATCCTTTCCCTTCAGGGCTTTGTTGATCAACACTTCCATGGGATGCAAATAAAGTTGTTTCCATCCCATGGAACTCTTGAACAAGAAAGCCCTGAAAGGAAAGGATATAAGTTTGCCTTTTAGACCAGAGCTTTTTTGTGGTGTGATCGTACTAGATACCATGAGGAAGGCAGCTGCACATGGTTTGAGTCTGCTGAGGACTCCTGATGGTACTTCTAGCCACTCCTTGGCCTGCTTATACAATGTGTACAAAACACAGTCTTGTTAGTGTTTCTAAGTAGTAGGACTCAGTGAATGATAGTTAAATTAATAAGAACGAACACTCCTGGTCCATTTGGTGGTCATGTTAGAGATTCGATAACTACCTAAGAAAAACTTATGTTCTTTATGTGATCATATTACAGTAGAATCTCGACGATACGAATCCGTAGGGAGCACGTAAAATATTCGTATCATCCCGAATTCGTATGAGCCAAAAGAAGTTAAAGCTGATCATGAAGATGAACAAGAACTTTATTGGGGTCAAATACTTCTTGCTGAAAAAGTCCATGATGTTCTTTTGAACTTTTTTAACTTCGCTGTCCCTCAAGAAAGCTGCCTGGAAGGAATAAAACCGTGCTGCAGTTTCTTCACTCATGCTGCCGGTGCTTATGGTGCAACGCATACATCGAGGGCGTCAAGGTTTTCGGACATTGACGGTAGGAGGTCACACTCACCGGCATCTTCACCGTCACTCTCAGACTCGGTATCTATCGTTTGCCTCGTCGATCAATTCTTTAATGGATCGCAGCCCACGGGTCGCTACGTCGTCGTCCGCGGTGACAAAGTCTCGTGCCGAAGCTCGAGTTTCAAGGTTCTCCCAACCCTCGATGTGCAAATCGTCATCAGGGTCTTGGTTTTCTTCCGTTGGAGCCGCATCCGATTCCGCGAAAAATCCACACTTGCGAAAGCAGTTTGCGATCGTGTCCTGGGTCCCATTATCCCAGAACATGGCCAAGAAATGTAACGCGTCAAGCAGGCTAATCCGCAAGTTTTCATCCTTGTGCCCAATTTTCGCCAGGAGCCCCCACACAAGCAATCCCTTCCAATGGTGCTTCACATTTCGGATTATTCCCGCATCCAGCGGCTGTAGACGGCTCGTGGTGTTTGCGGGCAGGAACCTTACGGCGACACTGCTGAAGTTGCAGTCTTTGGGATCGGCCGAACACTGGTCGATGAAAAGCAAAATTTTTCTGTTTTTCGCTGCCATTTTCCGGTCCAAAGTCGTAAGGAACTCGCGGAAAAAATCTGCAGAAAGAGTCTGCAGTCAAAAATCTGAGTCAGTCGCTCGCGTGAAGCGGTCTTTTTGCGCGTTCGTATCATCTGAAATGGCTGGGAAAACTCTTCGTATAACACCGAATGACGGCGCATTTTATACAACGTAGTCCGTCCAAAACAACATTAAAATTCGTATCATCGTGAAATTCGCATCAACCGTAATCGTATCATCGAGATTCTACTGTACAGTCATCCATACTACAACAAGTGGAACTATAACTTCAAGCAATTACTTCTGTGAATGCTTCTGCTTCTGAATTACATAAAGCATGACAAATCACTGTAGTGAAAGGCATTTACTGGCATAAAAAGGTTTCTTAATTACATCCTGTCAACGCACTTGGCAATGACTAAAATATATTCCTGAAAATATGGACCAGCCACAACCTCCTTTCATAACATCTACTGCTCTTAGTCTCACCAGTAAATGTCCACGATGAGAAGTATCCCCAGAAATGACAAAGTGAGAAAGTTCCGCCCTCACCGAGTGTGCTCAGTCAAGAATAAATGCACAAGGAGGCAATGCATAAACTTGCATATTATTTTCATATATAATACATGACCAGAAAAAAAGGAACAAAGCCTGAATGAGCCAAGTGTTCCTTGATCACATGTTTTCTAGAAAGTGTGTGTGTTCCGGCACACTCCACATCCTAGGGCAAATTCTTCACCCGTAGGCGGGTGCTTGATGTGAAGAGGGCACTCTTCCCCTTCCAGCTGTTTGGCCTTGGGTCCTGCACAGAGTTCATCAGATTCCTATTAGGGCCCAATAGCGTACAAAAAGCTTAAGGGGGGACACCGGTATTGGAGGCAGAATATCATGAAAAAAAATCAGTTTTTGAAAAATGGTACTTCCATGGCATACGGGCAATGCTGAAAGTGCTGAACAAGTTTCTCACATCTAGAGTTGATATTTCAGCCACAGTAACAGTTTCTATCGAAGACAAGCTATATATTTTGATTATAAAATGTACTAAAAATGGGCTGTTTTCATGATGAACTACAAGTAGTGCAGCAATAAGCATCCAGGTTATATCCCTGGTGGCCACAAACCACCTAACAAAGATACGGTAATTCTGTGTTTCACTTTACTCAAATTGGGCTTTTTCTGTTTTTCTCTGATTTCTCATAATGAAAATATTGCTGCAGCAGCAAACTTGCAGAGCAATGTCCCTGCCTTCAGAGCAGCTAGCACAGCCATTTATGTTGCGGCATGCAGATTTATCTGTAGAGTACCCAATGGTAGGAGTGAATTTTCAAATAAAATCACTGAAAATTTTTAATTTCTCATTGAATTAGAGCATAAGGAAGGTGCGTCTGCAACACTGCTATTCAGACTGCTGCAGCCGTGCCAAAAATCATAAAATAAAAGAAAATACTCCTACCATTGTGAAGCTTATATGTTTTAGCATCTAAACATGTGTCAATGGTAGCTCTCTAATAAGGTTATTTTGTGCCATTGTACTGGCAAGCAAAGGGTAATTAATTTTAATTATCTCTAAAACTAATTGACAAAGGAGGAACATATTCATATTTTTGAAATCAGCATCAGAAACTCAATCAACTGTGAATTTCTTTTAAAAATATGTGAAAGATAAATGCCTAACATACTCAAGAACAGTGTCCCCCCTTAACTCTGAATCAGGCATGCCGCACATGTAGCCAACGGAATGTTTAGTAGCACATGTCTTGAAAGGTTTTTGGCTATTTCTACGCATGTTGCACAACAAGGGAAGATTCCTGAAAAAAAGGTAGATGTGTAGGAATAAACACAGTGAATATTCATGTCCGAGACAACCGTGTCATACAGACTGAAAGCAATAGGCTACAGAAAGGACAAATGACTACACATGGGCACCATCTGTTTGCAAAAATAATGACAATAAGGTTCTGAAAGCTGTATTTGTCATTCTAAACTAATTCACTGCTTCAAACTTTAAGACAGGACGCAGTCTTGGCAATGGTCGCCAAAGTAGGCACTAAGCTGTAGTAGAACATTGCTGTGGAATTTGATAACTTGGTTAAGTGCATGTTTGTGGTGAGCTTTCCACAATGTGTGTTTAGTGCCTGAAGCACATAACCATGTTCAGTGAATGGAAGTGTGAGTAGCATGTGAAAAACGAGTCCCATGCTATGTGGGTGTAAAAAGATGACATTCGGTGATTAGTGCCTTAAATTTCTGAATGGCATTTCCTTTTCCAAGCTTCTGAGTGTCCAAATTCAATAAAATTTGAACCAATATGTCATCTTCTCAAGTAAGCGATTTTAGGGTAATAATAAAAAAACAAATATGCATTACACATTTAATAATCTACCTTCAAGACAAGTTAAATGCAGAAATAGGCATGCTATGCTGCTGTTAGTTTGAGTTTGCTGCTGTCCCTTGGAATGTTGCACACAATCAAAGCAACTTCCCGTATGGTATGTTGAACTGGGAGCCTTAATGCAACATGGTGCCAGTCGTGTTGCAGCTGCTACAACAATATTGTGAAGAAATTTGCCATGCACAATTTCCAACAGGGGAGTTGTCGACAGTTTTTAAAACATATTTTACATGATAGATGCTATTTCAAATGCTTCACTGCACTGTGCAAGCTATAGCATTGAGGGTATGCATATTGAATTGAAATCAGTTCTAGACAACACATCAAGTAGTGAACGACATCAAGTCAAATGACATTAGGTTTGCATTGCAAAAATGGCAGTCAAATGTGAGGCATCAAAATGTTAGTGCCATCTTCTTGCCTGTGTGGCAAGGGTGTACTTATACTACACAAGCCCCACCCCCTCATGCCAGAAGAAAGTGGGGCATTACCAGCAGGACACCGGGGAAGCTGCTGTTTGGGTAGATTGGCCACCCGCTGAAAGTCGTCGTGGCAAGCATTGCAAAAGTGGGTGGTGCCAAAGCAGAAGAACACTGCCACTGAGCAGCAGTATCGACATTTGTATTCCAGGAAGTCTGTCCCATGTTTGGGGCACATCTGCGGCAGCAAATGGCAGCAGCAACAACATTACTGTTAGCAGGCTTGTCACAGTAGCACAATGTGAGAACCACTTTTCAGAGTTACTGTACGTCCAAGCAGCAAAACTGTGCAGTAATGTGAACAACCAAATCATATAACGTCAGCCTGCATGTTCTAGCTGATGGTGAGCATGCCTGACCACTAAGGCTATGTGGAAGCAAACAAAATAAAACTTCAACAAATTCACTGGCACCGTAACTAAAAATGACAGTAGTAATCTGAGGCGAGATGGAAAGCGACCAGAGGAGAAATGTGGAATGCTCATGGAATGCAGCATCAAAGCTAAATAGTGTAAGTACTTTTATGTCCACCACCTTCAGTTGTCACATTGGTGTAGTATTGGCTACTACACCTATGTAACAGTCAACATCATACATGCATCTAGAGGCCAGATTAGTACTAGTAACATAACATGGTCATTTTGAGCCATTGCGCATACCACTTAATACTCAGAGTTTTGCTGCCGTGTTTTATTACATGAGCACTGTATATATTTCTTAGATATGGCAGGATATCCTAGGCCAAGCAGTGTAGTTTAGCTTTCGTAGCAAGCCATGTCGTTGCACACTACACTGGTGTGTCATCACTGCTACAGTAACAACACAATCAAACAGAAATGAGATTCTTGAACAGTGCACAATGTACCAGAAAATCAACAAAATGTGTCAAGTTCAGCATTCGCGGTACCTGTGCCCTTGAAATGTCCGAACAGCCACCACACACAAGTTCAGCTGGGTTGTATTCATCCACGGGGCCTGCCTCAATGTCACACCGTACTTCACCACCATAATAAGCCTGAAAAAAAAAAAAAAGGAAAAAGCAGCAGACCCCCAACATTCTGAGAATTGCATTATTAGTACAAACACTCACATGTGCCTATGCATGACAGTGCACAATTACACACAAGCATACAAGCTTACAGAGATCATTTGGGACATAATTAGTGTAAGAACATGACAAGAGCACTGCCTTTTGTACGGTGTTCTTGTGCTAATTAGCTATGTCCCAAATCAGTACATGCCAACTAGACCGACTACCTTCCTTAAAAAGATTGGGAAGATGCTTAAGCTTTGCTTCTAGATGTGAATAACGATAGCGTTATCATCCTCCATTCTCATCGTTTTCTCATTCTCATGCTCTTGGACCACATAACTGCGAAAAATGTCATGACACAACATTCCTTAAATAGTTCACACTCTGCCTCCGTCTTGCATGGCCTCCCTCAGGGTCGGGTACAAGTTGACGTATATACCCGATCAGTACTCGCCAATGAGGAAGGCACTGCAGCGCACCCAGCATCATAACACAGTACTGAATGCACCACACGAGTGTGAAGAGCGAGCGTGCGCTGCGGCACATTTCGCCCTAGCGCTGATGTCACAGCTCCTCCTGCCGGCATCTGTCAGCAGTGGAAACCTTGCATGTCTTGCAAATGACACCCATATAAGCGATACATTGGCACCTTCTCTTTAAAGTGCTGGAATTGTTTGTCAGAGTTTCATCATAACATAATTAAGTTTTCTGAAAAGAGAAGTAACAGTTTCCTCATAACAGAATTACAGTCCTAGCTATCGTGTGTAGATGTTAGCAACATCACAGTATACAATTTTTTTGACAGATTTTACGTTGAGAAATTGAATTTTGCTCACACACACACACACATGCAAATGTTTTGTTCCTTGCTTCTTAGGAACACGGTTAGATGTTAGATGGCGAATTTATCTTGTTCTTCCTCAGGGAAAGAAGATGACAAGCTTAGAGCTAAAGAGCCCGTGCATGAGTTCAGCCAGGGTTCAGAAAGCCATCTGAACAAACATTCTGCACTCAGGTGGACACTAATAAACCTCTATCTGAGCTTTAAATCTCCGCCATCTTTCCCTTTTGCCACATATTCTATATTTTGGTGCCAGTACTTTGGACTGAACCAAGTACCAGACATACACAGCCCTCAATGATTGCCAGTAAAGCTTTTAGGCATCAGCGATCATACCAATGTCTATAACTGTAGCACGCATGTGCAATTAATTAAACAAGCCCATAGAGCAAAACGTGCTACGACTCGGGAAAGCAAGCGGTCCCTTCACACACATCACCTCATACCTATTGTACGGCGATGAACCTTGCTTTGTGCAACATTGTGCTACCATGAGATCTTTGTAGTAACTCACGGTAAGATAAAGACAACATGCTGAACTGTAAATAACAAAGGTCACACACAAACAGCCTCCCCTATGTTTACATCAGTGAGCAGAGGGGAGGGCCCAGGAAAAAGCTAGTGAATGTCCTCAGGCCCAGAAAAATCTTTTGGGCTCATACAATAAGAAAGACTGGTCAGAAATTAGGAGTATCATGGGAGAATTGGGAGAGCTGGCAGATATTTCTGAAGGGTAAAATTCGAGGAGGAGCAAAGCAAACTTTATTTACATTTGACAAGTATTTAATGAATCCTCAGATCTTCTTAGCCGCAATAACTCTCTAACAGCACTACCTTAGTCTCCCTTTTCTTTGGCTGCTCTTTGGAAGATGTTTGCCTTGGATGGCAGGATTAAATTCATTTTTCACCTTCAGCACCTTTGCAAAACTTGCTGGCATACTTTCTCAGATAGTTCAACCTTCTTCAGGCACTTCAAGCTACAAAACAAGTGTACTCATCTTGCTACTCCTTTTCGCATTCCCCCAAACACTAACTGTATCGATGCCTTGCCTGCCACACTCAATGTGCCATACTGTTCATCATTTAGAGATTTAGCAGCCCCCACTGTTCATTACAACGTCGCAGGTAAGTTAACTAAAATAAGAGACAACAGATGAAAATAAAGACAAGTGCATTGTTTCTGGGTCTACAATACAAAAGGAAGGTGAAGAAAGATATCTTAACAGCATGACTCCGGATGTCAGCATGCACTTGTCAAACTTTAGTATGCCCAAGTTTTGCTTGCAGACAACCCAAGTTCACAGATTTGGGTATGATTCTAGACACTGTCGAGTTTGCCATGGTCCCAACATTGGTTGCTCCAATGGGCTACTATGGCCTCTTCGATGGGCCTAAAATACTACTACAGATCGCCTTATCATCACATTGCCTGCTTTCAGCTGGTTTCTGAGTTGTGCTGTGCCAGCTTCGAACAGTCACGAATGTGCACAAATGGCTGAACTCTCATTGTCAAGAAGCACATTCAGTTTCAGAGAGTTTAAAGGGCTTTTGTACCCCTTTCCCGAATTCCAGGATTTTTAAGGATTTAAGAGAATTGCACAGACATTGGTTCCATGTACAGTGCTCATGGAAGGAAATGGGACATGTAGACATTGAATTAAGTCAACTAAAATGTGCAATCACTCGTTATAATTGCATCATGCAGCTGCAAATCTGTTCTTGTTCTCGTGCAAGTGTACAAACCAATATTACACCAATAGTACACAAATTGCAGGTAGCAGAAACAAAAGCATGTGCATTGCTTAGCCCTAACTTTTAGGGCTACAGTCTGTGAGTACTGTACATATATAAACTCAAACCTATCAGTATTAGTATTTGAAAGGTAGTTGGTGCCAATGTTAACAGAACCAAAACCTTTGTGATACATCATGCACTCACATCCACCTACTGTGCCTGAAATAATAAATAAATACTGTAACAGCATGTACTTTGTACAGTACTGAACCTCAAATATACATAATACACTTAAATATTCATATATTGTCAATTCTTTTGCAGCACAGTTGGGCAGCGTTGCTTAGCATAGGTGTACTGGTAAAGCAACATTAATGTTTAGTCTAAGATCTTGAACTATCTTCGACAGATATGTGCACACTTGCCTTCTTACACTTGAAGCAAACATAGTAGGCATAGCGCTCCATAGCAAACCCCGCTGGGTTGTCGTAAAAGCGAGCACCAGGTGTGGTGATGGCCTCAGCTCTGTGTAGACCCTCATACTCCAGCCTCATAAGGGCTTTGCGCTTGACATCCTCAAAGAGTGCCCGAATAGGCTCCAGAAGATCCTTCAACACCGCATGCTCCATGGGTGCCTGAAAGATAGAAGCAGGCTTTTTTTCTTAGATTTGAGGTTTTCGACAGTTCAGCTACTTGATCTAACATCAGATCAACAGTGACTGAAACCAAGTAAGAACTACTGCTTTCTTAATCTTTTGCTTTTAGAAATATTTTAAGAAGATTGGATATGAAGCAAGAGTGCTGTTATGGGCACTTGATGCCCCTAGCACACTGCCCCTAGTGCCAAAAAAGCAGAAGAGAGAACAGGGTAACTGGATCGGCGCAGCACAACATGCAACACTAGTCGAACAATTTATTGTTAAACATTCTTCCTTGATTAACACGGTCCCTCGCTGTTTCATTTGGGCCTCCAAGAGTGCTGTGCTCTTTGGTGGAGAATTGGTGCGAGAAACACCTCGTTTACCTAGGATAGTCCTGTTCACCTAGGACTTTCTAGTGGCACATCCTAATATTAGCGTACTTACTTGTGTATGGCCTGCACCCTCACTTTGGAGCGCAAAAACTTAAAAAGAAAAACAAAGTGTTACGTAGCATAACACAAATAACATTATGTGTGGCCTCCCTCCAAGATTGCACTAGAACACTGCTGAAATCTCTACCACAACATGGTGTCAGCATGAAACTGTCTCAATGCATTTCAATAACAAAAGGTGATGTCAGCAAGGCTCACCTTGCAGATAGGACAGAGGGAGAAGCCAAAGGTGATCCTTGGTCCCGACCAACCTCGTGAGAGCACAGTCTTGCAACAGTGATAGTGAAAAACATGGCCACAGGAGAGCTGCAACAAGGTATACCAACCATAGATTGGGAGCTGAACAGGCAGAAGTAATAAAAGACAACAAATACCAGCAGTGCTAGGTGCATGTTGTTGGTGACAGGATACCCAGACTACAAGAGACGCTGTACATAGCCACAAAATACAATAATAAAACACTATATACAAGGGTAGGTTTCGATTATTTTCATCCCAACTTAAGGGTCATAGGGTGGATACCACTTGTATCACATTCACCCTGACAGAACAGCTACTTCCTGGTCTTCTTACTAGATTGAAGCCTGAACCACAGATAAACTATGATACTGGCACTACTGAGTTGAAGCTCACATGCTTGGCACTGTGTAAATGATGACTGGCGTGGTCCTTATCTGGCCAAGAGCATGGTGCCATTTCTGTAGAAGACGTATTTCCGCATCCCCGTATCCTATCCATTGTACTTGAAAGCTATTTGGACAAGCCATGAAGCCACAACAGTATACAACCCAACTCACCTGAACTGCTGGAGCACAGGAAAGGGCCTCGGAGAAGCAGATCATACACATGTCATCAGCATCTTGACGCAGCCCTTTGGCAGCACCGCAGCCATGGAGACATGGCAGGCAGGTGGTCTCATTTCGAATGCCATTGCACAGGTGACCACAGGGATGAGTCTTGGAACAGGCGTTAGCTGCATGCTCCTACAGGAGAGAATCAGACTTTTCTTGTATCTCCATACACTTCTGTTTGCTAAGCGCATATACTGTTTATTCCCAAGGCAACTCCAAACAGGATGATTTGCAATTCAAGTTAACACACACTTTCTGGTTTGCACAGCCTCGGGGCCCTTTTTACGACACAGAAAGCACACCTAAATGACCGAAAAGTAAAGCTATGATACAAGCCAAGGAATCACTCTCTTAAAACTAGGGACTTAGGTTTGAAGCACTGGAAGCCCTCCAACTAGTAAAAAAAAAAAAATTTAATGCTCGAGCCTGTCTTATCAGTTATCACTGTCCTTAGCACTGTCTCTCGAATTCATGCACAATATCAAAAAATAAACACGAATGGCTAAGATGGCCTTACCCGACAGTCAGTACAAGTGACTGCTGATGAAAGAAGTCCAGTCGCACCAGGGGCTCCGCAAAAGCGGCAAATTCCAGCTGTGGGCACTGATGTTGACTTCCCTAGAAAAAGAAAAAGTAGGAGATGTAACCCTTGTATCTCTGTCTATCAAGCACCACCTGAACTCCATGGTATTCTACAAGTTATGATCTGGAGGCCTTTCAAGAAAACCTAAGAGAGAGTTCAAGAAAATCCATGGGAATTGCTCTGGAAGCGTAACATTCTTTAGTGTGAGAGAGAGAAATCTTGCCTCCAACCATACCTCGTGAGTTCTCCCGAAACTCCACCATGGCCTTGAGTGTTTTGGAGTCAGCCAATGCCATAACCCAAAAAAGCTTGGTTCGACCACATCCTTCATGGAGGTCCACTTTGATGGCTTCTTCTTCCTCTTTGAATACCTAGATATTTGCAATGACAATGACAGAAAAATTTTGCATCCCAATGGTGTGATGTGGTGCACAATGTACATCACACTACAGTACGGAAACATAGTTGCATATGTTCCAAAATGTGTTTTAATTTATAACAAAAAGATTCACAAGTGTCGCTTGCACTACACACAATTGTAAGAGATAAACATGGTAAAAAAATGCATTTCTGTAGACTATGGTTCAATGATTATATCGCCTGACAATCCCCACTACTTGCATCGAAAGACGGGTGTGTTTCATGAGAATGCCCTCCGTGTGAACAACGCTACCGATAAGAGCAGCCAAATATTTAAAAGTTCATGAACCTGCCTGCATAAACTAAGTTACTATACTGATAACATAATATAAACAAATGATAATAGGAGAGCACAGGCACATCCACAATATTGAAAAATGCACTGAAATGAAGGAAAAGGCCTGAGAGACAGAAGCTCAATGCATCCCCCTGCACAATGCTGACCTGGCGCTGGTGTGTTTTTGTCCGGCGGTGAAGGTGTAGGAAACGATCACAGTCTGCACAAACATTTCCACACACGTTGCACAGGATGATCGCCGGGGTTTCTCCATCATCGTGGTTGTCACATGTCGGCTGGAGAAAAAATATGGTAAGAGCATGAAGAGCCAGAATACTTGCAACATACCTTAATATGCACAAATGTGAGCATGCATATCTGTTTCAGAATGCACATGGAGTACTCGAGAGTGCTCTTAAGTTAGGTGTTAATGGACTTGGCACATTGAATCTATTCTGCAGTCTGCTTTTGTTTTCACTAAAATTGGGGTGGGGAAATGCAATCAAGGTTCATTTAAACAAAGCCACAACTTATACAAATGCAGTTAAGTGCAGATAGACTGAACTTGAATCAAATCCAAAAAAAAGTTCACTGGATGGATAATCCAATATCAAAATACAAAGCATGCCTTTCAGACAATTATCTTCAAATTTGACAGGTCCTGGCCAGTTTCTGGATACAGTCAAATCTTGCTAATTTGAACTTCTGGTTTATTTGAGTTGACACTGTGGTGCCGGCAAAGTAACATGCATTCCAATGGGTGAAAGCTCTTGGTAATTCAAATGCGCAAGCATTTGCAATCGTTAACAAAAGATACTGTGCACCAGCAGTGCTTTTACTAGCGTGCCAAATGATGTGGCAGTGCTTTTGGCCTCCATTGTTCTGACTGTACCATGGAGAAAAAGCTTAGAAAAGACCCCCCATCCTGATCAAAGTTACTTTGCAAGCTTTGAGCAATGTTTATTAAGTTGCTGCTAGACAAATGCGTTCAGGCGCACATCACCGATTACCTTATATACATGAATCTGATGCGCTTAGGAATCTCGCACGCACACAAGTGGGGGTGGGGGGGATGAGCGCAATTTTCTTCCATAAACATAAAATTTAGTCTCTTGGCAGTTCCTTTTCTTCTGCGACTTTGAATATGCCTCCATAGTGTGCCAGTTCGATGGCCATAACATCGACAAGCTCTGTATACACTGGGTCGCTTCAGAACATATGCGATTGTGTCTTAGAAATCCCTGTTTTGCCATTTTCAGCTCAGAGACAGTCAACAAGCCGCTGATTGGCTCCCTTTGTTTACTCACAGCCACAGTGTTCAAGCACACAAAAGAAGATGCAATGCAGCTACCCAAGTGTGCAAAATATCTTCCATTTAACATGAACTTTCATAATAAAAGCGGTTCATCATCACCGCTAACAGATACAATGCACATAGTTGAATGATTGCTATCAGGAGTTCTACATCCCAAAACCACAATATGATTATGAGAGACACCATAGTGGAGGGCTCCGGAAATTTTGCCACCTGGGGTTGTCGAGCAAGGAATTAACCCAAGCGAGCTCGCAACATGCACACACAAGTTCAGACCTTCAGTTCAGACAACAGAAACAATGGTGTGGAAGTATCTGCATGTTTTTTCTGTAATGTCACCAAGTGTGAAAGCCAAGGTTCAAGGCCACCTCTGTTTAAAGCCTCACCCTGGGAGGAACCTGAAGCCCATCACCACGGCTTTTGGCCCACTGGCCCGACGAGAGCTTCTCAACATGGTCCTGGTCGAGAACGCAGAGAGAGGCCAATGCCAGCCACAACTGTGCAGATAAAATGGGGGAAGAAAGAAGTTTAAGGAGATAGCAAAACGAAGCAAATACAAAAGCCTCAGTATACAGAAGCTAAGCAGTAATGATCAAAGGGCAATACCGTTGGTGTCTTGAGGCACTCTGCGGGTGTCCTATACTTCTCAGCTAGCTTGGTCAAGTTGAGAATGTTTTCTGCAATGGCTCCTTTGGTCACTCTGGCCCAAGCTTCAGTGAGCTTACCCTGCAAATCGAGCATCCTTCAAATTAAGCATGCTTCCCACTTTCCACCGGTGACACTGGTGCTTTCCACACTTTACGTTCCAAGCAACAGAGAGTAACAACCAAACCAACAGAGGGCAGCGCTGCACCCTTGGCATATAAGTGGCTGTAGCTAGCACTCCCTGTTCCACATGCACATACATGTGTAGTGCTATACAGTCAAACCTCGTTAATACGTACCCGCTTAATGTGTAACTCCGGTTTAAACGTAGTCGCGAAGATTCCCCCACCCAGTCCCCATTGAACCCCATGTATTGGCTGACCGCTTAAGCCGTAGTCGCTTGTTGCAATACATACGGTTAGTACGTACCATTTTCTTGTTTTTATATGTTCACATGCAGAAAATCGGCAAAATTTCACTTGCGCAGACGTTCGATTCACGAGCGGCGACGACCGGACTAAAATTGTCAGCGATAGTAACGTCAAAACATGGCCACGTTGACGGATTTTCTGTTCGTACGGCTGTTGCCGATCGAAGCGCGCAAAAGTATGGCCTTTGAGATTGGTAAACTGCAGCGACAGTGACGTCAAAACATGGCCACGTTGACGTATTTTTTGTTGTTACGGCTGTTGCCGATCGAAGCGCGCAAAAGTATGGCCTTCAAGATTGGCAAACTGCAGCGATAGTGACGTCAAAACATGGCCACGTTGACGTATTTTCCGTTCGACGGCTGTTGCTTATCAAAGTGCGCAAAAGCATGGCCTTCGAGATCGCCACGTTGACGTATTTTTTGTTTGTATGGCCTACGAGATTGGTTTTTGTTAGTCCGCAGCGGCTGACGGTAGGGGAATTCGCTGTCACAACTCCGCCACGTTTCCTTTTCTTTTTTTTTTTCTTTCATTCTCCCATGTCCGCCGGTGGTGTTTTGCACAGTGGTGCGTTCTTTAACAACAGTCTTTTGCACGGCGTATTTTTTTATTGTTTGGTGCGCGTGTTGCACGTGAGGACTGCTATGCCGAAGCATCGCGTTTTGAGTGTTAAGGAAAAACTGGAAATCATTCACACCATTGAAAATGGAGCGAAGAAATCTGCGGTAGCCCGTGAAAAGGACTTGCCTCCGACGACTGTGTGCGGGATATGGAACGCTCGCGAAAAGTTGAGGGGCGGCACAGGCAGCAATCTGAAGAGGTGCTGCATCAGAGACTCTGCGTTTCCCGAAGTGGAAAAGGCCCTGCTTCTTTGGTTAAAGAAGGCGCGGAGCATGAACCTGCCTGTCACTGGACCGCTTCGTACTGAGAAAGCGCCAACTTTCGCAGCTCAACTGAATTGCACAGGTTTTGATGCCGTCGCAAAACCTGTGCAATTCAGTTGAGTTGAGATGCCGTCGTCGCGGCGAGGCCACCACGGTGGCAAGTGAAAATAAGATTTTTTTGCTGCCTGCCCTTGAATAAAGCTTGCGTGCCTGTGTGTGCGTGAGTGTGTTTATGGGGTTCGTGACGTTCATTTTTGGCTGGTTAGTAGCCGCTAAACCGGCACTGACGTTTAATTCGTACATCGCTTAGTGCGTACCCAAACGTCATTCCCGGCCAACTACGTATTAACGAGGTTTGACAGTACTCAAACATGCACTATTATATTTACAAAGATACTCAAAAAAGTACATGAGTGAGACCATAGAGGTAGCTAAATAGTAGAGTACGGCATGTTTAACGCACGAGTTGTGGATTAATGTAGCCTCTTTCCGTACTAATCTTAAATAACTGGAGATCTCCTCTGGTTATGCTCCCTGCCTTTCCTTTACCTTTCTCTCTCTCTCTCTTAAATAAAACCAAAAGTTTCTCCTATCCTTCCTGAACTTCATTTGTAACTAAAAAGTTTAGTCCCTCAGCCTCCTTTATTAAATAAAAGTGTCAGCTCCTTGAGTTAAAGAAGCCTCGTGTACTCACAGCTGCCATGTCTCTTAAAAGCTGAACAATGCCTTGCGCAAGCTTTCTGGAGGTGGTACCCCGCAGCCACCACCGAGCTCCTAGGTGGTCTCTCGGGTGGATGGCTGTGGCCAGTGTGGTGGCTTGTGACCGACCTCCTTTGGATCGTGCCTGGAGAGTCAGTGCCTTTGCCACACACGCCAGCAGAACATCTAGTAAGCCCACACGATGAATGTCCAAAGGAGCCGTGTCTTCAACAGTGTTGGCATCAGGGCTAGTGCTGCTGCTTGGAGGCAAGCCGTACTCACTGGGTGGCAAGTTAACAACTCCAAGTACTGCAGCAAGCGTGAGTGGAGGAACTTCAGGAAGCACCCGTCGCAGCAGGCTGGTCACCTGTGCATGCAACATGGCTCTATAGCAAAAGAGTTATATAGACACGATAGGCACCATATACAGTAGAACCTCGTTATAACGAACCCAGATATAACGAACTATCGGATAAAACAAAGTAATCGCAATTCCCCTTGAAATTACCTATAGATGAAATTGATATTGGTTATAACGAACTAATGGTTACAGCGAAGTAATTACCACTCCCCCTTCAACATCGTTGTGACGAGATTTTACTGTATATTCTCGAGCATACGCAAGCTCCAGTGATTGCACTGAAGGGTGCATTGAGTCATGCAGAAAGAGCTGCTAGACATGACAAGTCATTTACATTTCAATTACTTATGGCTCCTCCCATTACTTTGCCCTCTTGCTTTGCATGCTTTCTTGCTTTGGCGGGCACAAGTTCACCAGATGAGGAGTTAGATCTTATAACCAGTGGCTTTGGTAGTTACCTTCATCACTAAAGTGTGAAAATACTGCTATAATTTACAAATTTAATTTTTTTTTGTGTGTACGCAGGTGGCACCCATTGAGGACGTTGCTCAGAAACTGTGAGCATAGCCAGCAGAACACAAACACTGATTTGATTCCACAACCATAAGAGTTTACCTTGCCTGTAGCAGTCAACATAGATTTGGTAAAGGAAGCTTCAAGTACGAGCACTTGTTTATTACATTGCTTGCTCAATCACTTGGTGATTATTTCAAGTGTCCCACCTTTCTGCGAATATGCCTTAATAGCACTGCTGCCACAGAGAAGATGATTACAATCTAGAGAAGCTATTCTGGCTTCACTTAGATTTTAAGTGCTATATAAGTGCCTGGTGCTTTAATTGGGAGAACTACAATAACTGACCTTCAGAACATCAAAGGTATGAAATTCATCTCCTCACATCCCATTTTTAATGTAAATACTAAGTGCACAATGAGTTTTTAATTTCCTGCTAAAGATAAATAAAAAAATACAGTGTGATGATGGGATATCCAACTAGATATTCAGGCAATACCAGCTTCCAAAGACCATTGTTCATGTTTGTACAACAATAGCAAGTAAGACTCCAGCTACATCGACATACACTCCATATGGAGCAATGAAATCAAGAAATTTGCAGGCGTAAAGTGGAATTCATCTCCTCACACTTGGTTATTTCAAGTGTCCCACCTTTCTGTGATTATGCCTTAATAGCACTGCTGCCACAGAGAAGATGATTACAATCTAGGGAAGATATTCTGGCTTCACTGAGATTTTAAGTGCTATATAAGTGCCTGGTGCTTTAATTGGGAGAACTTTATCTACAATAACTGACCTTCAGAACATCAAAGATGTGAAATTCATCTCCTCACATCCCCTTTTTACTTTAATTGGGAATTCACTCAGGACAGGACGAATTGGAAATCAATGGGAGAGGCCCTTGTTCTGTAGTGAACTGAAAATAGGCTGATGATGATGAATCTTGTTATAGCAAAATGGTTTGCAATGAAATAATAGATATAATGACATAATCTTAATTACCACTGAAAGCCACATATAAACCCATGTGCTTACAAATTTTTTTAACAAAATATGTTCTGTACGGTTGAGCCACCTTATACGAGACATACCCAGGGAGCACTTTCTGTCCCATACATGAGTAGTCTCTTATAAGCCGGGTGCCAAGTTTTCACTTTCTGACCAACCCTCCTTTCGATGTACGCACACTACAACTAAACTGACCATAAAAGAAGGCTACAGGTTGTTGCAAAAGGTTTATTATATACCGTATGCCTTCATGTTAAAAGATTTGTTTGGTGGATTGTACGAACCAAAACAGAATTCAGGTCTTTTTTTTCCCGCCACAACCTTGCCATGTTACTTGGTTACCATTTCCCTTGTTTCCTCAATGAATTAGCGGCAGTTAGCAGCCAGCAGTGCTGCATTTAGAGTCAAAATACCTGTTTACAAGAAGGACTTTAAGCTAAAATTTAGTGATATTCTGTCATTTGTAAGCAACCGTCCTCAGAAGCATATCTGTTACAAAACAGGTCCAACTAATGGGAGAGATAGGGCAGCCAACCATGTTACTAAACATTGTCTCTTATACGAAGTTGTCTCTAACATGAGTGCCTCTTATAAAGGGGTTAAACTGTACTGATCACAATAACTGTGTCTCAGTTATCGTGCACTCTTGACCCTTTTTTCCTAACTTCGCTTCATAATCTCTCCCATGACACTAGTGCAGATTCTTCTGAAACTGTGGTATCATCAAGTGCAGCAGCTGGTTCAGTTGGACTTCTCAGTGCCATGGCTGCTTTCATTTCGACTTAGATACGATGGCAAGTGATTTTGATTGTTTTCTACATACGGGCTTGAAGCCAACCAGGGTCAGCAGCCAAGGGCTGTGGATAGCAACTATGTGTAACATTACACATACTGTCCCGATGCAGGAACTGCAGGAATCAGGAACACAGAGCTGGTTACTTTAATGGGAATTCAGACTGAGCAATCAGACGTGGATCTCATCATCTTCTTCCATGTGCGCATGATCTTCGTCTTCGTTTGTGCATGGAAGATTCAATGTCACATTTGCCTCCCCCCATGGAGAGAGCATTGTCCCTATACTCCAATACGTCGCAGTAGAAATGTATTGTGGCGCACATCATTCAGAACAGTAGGGCTTCATACTCATAATGTGCACAACATCTGGTTTAGGAGGACGTGTTCTTGAGGAGCAATGAGGTATGACATCGCTTAGGCGTAACGCAACCTCATACGAACCGAAGTGTCTCTTCATTAGTTTTCTGGAAAGTCCCCGTCGACGAACAGGAGTTCAAACCAACACTTTCTCACCAGGTTGATAGGTGACATATCGGTGAACAGGTTATACCGTATTTACTCGATTCTAACGCGCACCCGTTTCCCGCGACCAAAAAAAAAAAGTGAGACATCGATTGTAACGCGCTCGCATTTTTCATGGCAGAGAAAAAAAAGATCCTTAGTAATCAACCCTCTCACATTTATAAAAAAAATACCATACTCGCATAATGAACGCATTCACATCATAAACGCACAGTCAACTTTAAAACCCCCCTCCCCAGGCCCCAGGACAGCCGCGCTATGGCTTTCCCGCTTCACTCGATCCGCGGTGTCTTGAACATGTTCGGCGCGCCGATTCATAACTCCTGCGTCCTGATAAAACTGCCACACGTTGCCGGGCGTAGCTGCGTGTAAGCGGTGATAACATCATTTACTCGCAGTGCTTCATTCATCTGTGCTATCGCAGTTCCCTCACGCCCACTGCCGCGTGCTGCCATGCGTGCTGCGCAGGCTAGCGCAGATAAGCGGGGCGTGGTCCCAGAGATTGCCGCGATGCAATCTCGGACGTCATGCAGGGCACACGACTGAGAGTCTCAGGTGGCTCAGGCTCAGCACAGATACGAGGAAGAAATGCGATGATGAGTCGTTTTTGTGTGCGGTGATGGGAAACATCTTGCGTTACGGCTACCCGTGAACGCTACTGAAAGCTGGTGCGGCTGGGCATCTCAAAGATTGCATTGGCGACGTAGCGACTTTGGTTGGCCGCAAGACAGCCAAGCCGGCGCGGCAATCATCGGCCTACGCATCATGTGTGTCATGGCGTTGTTCAGCACGGGACCGGCGGCAACATAGAAACTACATAAACTATGCACGCCAAAGACCGCCACGCCGCTAGTTAGTTTTTTTGCCGATGACCATGCGGCAGTGCCCGAACCTCGTAGGAGGCGGCCATTTTGATGCCGACGGCGATATGGTAACGGTGGCATTCGCTTGCACTCGATTCTAACGCACATATGATTTTTGGACCCATTTTATCGGAAAAAAGGTGCGCGTTAAGAGTCGAGTAAATACGGTAATGCTTTGCGTCAGAGTTTTGCTGCCTGGCGACACGGACACGCTAGCTATCGGGCTTCCTCTGTACGCTGAGTGAAAACATCGTGGTCGCTATCTATGTCGTTGCAGCCATGCAGTAACATTGCATCAAGCACAGTCGTCACTTCCTGGCCATGAAGAAGGCTGAATGGCGTCCTTCGTGTTGTTTCTTGCTGTGCTGTGTTATAGGCGAATGTAACATACAGTAGAATGTCTACATAGTGAGCATATCCGCAATAGTCTTTTCAGGTGTTTGGTTAGACCGTTAGTTTGTGGATGGTAGACCGTTGTCTTTCTGTGAGCTGTGCCGCTGTGATCAAGCACGGTCTTGAGTAGTGTAGACATGAAGGCAGTACCTCGGTCTGTTATTATTACTGTAGGAGCTTCGTGCCTCAGAATGACGTTTTCAACAAAAAAACCAGGCTGCTTCTACCGCCTTTCACATGGTAAAGCTTTTGTTTCTGCTTAGCGTGTTAGATAGTCTGTAGCTACTATGACCCATTTGTTTCCAGAAGTACAAGTTGGAAACGGTCTGAGAATGTCCATCCCTATTTGGGCAAAAGGCAAAGGAAGCACTCTGACTGGTTGGAGTAGCCTAGCTAGGAGGTGACTTCCGTCGTTGACAGTCGAGGCATGTGCGCACATAATGTCTCAATCACCGTAAGCCCTGGCCAATAGTATTTCTGCTTGATTCTGGCCACTGTGCGTGTGTATCCGAGTTTGCCAAACGTTGGCTCATTGTGGCAGGCTCCGAGTGCTTCGTCACGCATAGAGGTCTGGACGACAAGCAGGTAGGTGCTTCCGTTGGATGAAAAGTTTTTTGTGCAGCACAATGTAGCATAAGCAGAAGGATGGCAGGTTTCTTGCGAATGGTCGAGGTATGCTTGCGGTCTGGCCTTCCAGAAAATTAATGAGCGGAAGCAGCTCAGTGTCTTCCCGTTGCTGACAGGAAATAGCAGTCGTGTCGACAACCCCTACAAAAGCCATGATGTCATAATCTGTGGTTTTGTGCTCTATCAGTGACCTTGAGAGGCAGTCAGCATAGGAGTGGTGTTGTCCGGATTTATAGACCACTGTCATATGAAATTCTTGAAGTAGTAAACTCCGCCATACCAGCTGACCATATGGGTCCTTCAAGTTGGTCAGCCAGCAAAGAGGCAACCATGGTGTACGAACTTTCCCGATGTAGACACTTCAAGCCAGTTCCATTGGCCGCACACTATATCGCAAATGCAGAGTGAAATGTGGTCACATGACCCCGTGAAACTTGAGTTGAAGGTCCACATTTTTTTGCTTGTATTTTGAACCTTGTCTGCTTAATAACTTCATGCTGCTTCCTCTTATCGCTGTTATTCTTGTAGCATTTGTCTGTCCACCCTTCAGTCTACGCAACATGCACATGAAAACGGCTGTGAAGAAAGTGTTAGCCACTTTAAGCTCTTTATGATGCCGGCATCCAACGGCTGCAAGTGGCCTGTAGTATTTGCAGGGAAAGACACAAGCTTGATGTCGTGAAAAGAAATTGCAGATCCCTCTGTTGGGCAGCTCAACTGTCAATAAAATGTAGAAAACTCCTGCACTGTGAGCCCATTTTGTTGTCAAAGTACCCAAGAAATTCTTCGAAGAACAGGCCATCCAAGCACAACGGTGCTTCTATAATGACATGGCAGTAGGCATGTGTTTTTCACTCATAGTGGGTCCTGATATTTCCCAATTACACATGGCTTCAGTTTCTGAGAGCCATCCATGCTGCAGCAAAGGATGACTTTCATTTGGTCTTTGCTGCTGTTATGAGAGGCATCGGGCTCTCATGGGTAGCATGACAAGAAGGCTGAAGGCATGGGCAGGAGAAGGTCCCGGCAGTGGCGAGGCAAGCGGTAGCCAAGGAATGAAGCGTTTAAGGTCAAGTAGCATCCAGGACAAGGTGCTTATTGTGGCCGCAAGAGTTATGACTACTTATCTCCTGCAATGAAGCAAGCACCTGTGCAAACTTTACATTATAAAGGCAGTGCTACAGGTACAACATACTCGGATTAAACTTTTCAATCAAGAAACCTTTGGTGAGGTCCTGGCATAAGCAACTGTACACACCTGCCGCTGGACTCGTGCTGAACCTGTGTGTAGCAGGCTGAAGATGTCACGCAGTAGGCCAGCCTGCTGCGAGAGGTGGGCACGCCCAACTGCCGACCCACTGAGCGCAAGCACCATGGAAAGCATCTCAAAGCAATAGGTGTCTCCACCACTGCCACCTATGGCAGGCATGTGGCTATTTGCTCCGCTGCCACCAGCCATGGCAGCTGCTGTCCTCTGTGGAGGGCTGGGCTGCGGGCTACACAGCAGGGCCTCCCACTCCTCACGCACACGGCGCGCCTCCTTTCGCAAGGCAGCCACTATGTGTGAGCACACCTGTGACAAGAGCCAATACAGTATAACCTCACTATAACAGATCTGCTTACAACCGACATTTGGATACAACATACCAAACTGCAGTGTTGTACTAATCTTCCTATCTTTTCCACTGACTGAACTTCTTTTACAATGGTTTCTGATACAACATACATTTGGGTACAAAGTACCAAATTACAAGGCCAGAGAGCTGGTCAGCACTCCTTTACAGCAGGCTTATGTACAGTGGTTATCCCAAATTCAATTGATACCACACTTTTTTCTAGCAAACAAAATCAGGACGATTTACACACAGGGGTACAGGACAAATGCTCAACATTACATATATTACGCTAATTCAATATTAACGAAAGGGAAGGGGTCAAGGGCTCATTCTTTATTTGTTAGAAACAACTTAATGAGCAAACAGACAATGAAGCCTAGGAAAGCATAGGGGAAGTTACTTGTGGTATTGTAATCGTGGAGAAAGTAGAAAGGAATTAAAGTGGACGAAAAGACAAACCTGCCTTCGGTGGGAACCGAACCCACGACCTTCGGATGTCGTGTCCGATGCTCTACCAACTGAGCTACGAAGGCGGTCCTCCCCCCGTCCACTTTATTGTATATTTATGTATGTATTATCCTGGGAGTGTTACAGGAAGTACAGGAAAAATGCTAATTCGAATTCAAATGACAAATTCAGTAGCTTCTAACTTCAAATGTCACTTGACAGAATCTGCAATGAACACAATGAAGTGCTGTGGTGGCAGATAAAGTCAACAGCCTTGTAATGATAGAGACACGCATAGTGTCCAGATTGTTCACTGGACAGCACGGTCAGAAAAGCTGGAGAGGAATAAATCCATTCTTTGACCCTGTCTGTGACTTGTTCACTCTGGCCATAACACACTCTTTCAGTGTCGACATAAAAGTCCGTTTTAACAGTATTTGTATTCTACATACTCCTTTTACAACAGACCAAATTCTTCACTATCAAGGTCTGTTGCAATGAGATTAGACTATAGTGAAGGCATGGCATCTATTAGTGATCTTATCAGCATCGTCACGATGGTTGGTTGCATGGGTTTACCACGATGAAGTTACACAGCATGCAAGATGCCATTGAAAAGTCTCTGGGTGGGTGCTCCCAATAACTGCAGTTAAAGGGGCACTGACATCAAAATTTCGCTGGCATCTGACACAGCCTTTCGGCTCACTAAGCCTGAACTTGTGAAGTCCATGCTACTTTTTGATGAGGCTATCACAACCTTTTTCAGAATATAGAGGTACTTAATTAATGTACACAGAAACATCAAGAAACTTGGAACATCGAGTAATGAGAAGCTAAAGGTTGCTTTTAGGTCGCAGTGCCATGCACTGCGATGGTGTCGTGGCTATGGCACTTGGCTACTGATCCTAAGGTTGCAGGATTGAATCCCGGCCTCGGCAACTACGCAACTACATTTCGATGGAGGCGGAATGTTGAGGCCCGTGTAGTGTACGGTGTCAGTGCACAATAGAGAACCCCAAGAGGCTGAAATTTTCAGAGCCCTCTACTATGGCGTCTCTCATAATCATATTGTGGTTTTGGGATGTTAAACCTCAGAAATCAATCAATCTCAGTGACATATTCAAGGACATCACTGTTCCCAATTGGGCCTGGTTTAAAAACACATCCGAATACCTTTCTCCGCAGCAAGTATCCATCTAGCATGTGATGACGTGCAATGCCACAGGATTACGGAACAAGAACCATGACAAAACAACTCTAGAGAGTCGGAGAGCACGTCGGTAAGTGTCAGGAACATGCCACGCAAATGACTAATGCTCCTTAAGTATCGTGTCGATTCATTAGTGAAGACTTTTATGCACAGCTCACCTGCTTTTGGAGGTGGGTCAGTTTGCTTCTGCTGAACAGAATGCCAACCATGTGTTCTTTGAGATCATTACTGGTCTCTGGCCTCTCAGGACTAGTGGCTTCATCACCAACTGGCCTTGCTGGCACATCCTCTTCAGGACTTTCTGCATCTCCTCCAAGAAGCTTACCAAAGACCTACACAGCAAAACATTACAAAGCAAAGGTGGTATAAGCAAAACCAAAAAGAGATAAGTGCAGTCAGAAGGACCACACAGATTGTTCACTAAACTTAAGATGTCCATAGAACACCATGTATATCTTACCACTATACAATGAAGCGTTATTATCTATAATTTAAATATATAATGAAGTTTCAGTGCAGCCACAGAGGAAGATGGAGCCAATAAATTGGAACTTCTACTGCTGCCAGTGGCCAAATAGGCAAGTTGCATGCTGTTTTTGCGAACACATTTTAAAACTTGTGCACTGAACGACAAAGCGGCCGCCGATGCAGAGTGACACTTCTCCTCCCAGCAGATCAGGGGCAATGGGTATCTCTGTGCTGATCGCCTTGCCACCACAGAGGGCAGAGCAGAGAGCATGCTTGAGAACCGCAGAAGAAAAGGCTAGTAGGTGGTGTCACATGATTCCACTGGGTTTGGCAAGCCGACTTTCTCAGATGCCTTGTGTGTGGTGCCTCTTGGGTAGTACTAGGCTGGTAGGACTAGGCTACGTGCGTGCAAATATTCAAAACCTTCGAGTACTGAATCAAATAGCTGCTACTTGTAGACGCAAATATTTTTCGAATAACTCACAAATATTCTGAAATGTTGACTGCACCAAAATAACCAGAAAATTGGTACAAAAGTGCGACAAATTTCATTCCCGCTGGCAAAAAAAAAAAAATAAACATGACAGTTTATACAGCACAACAAGCTGCTCCACTCTGGGAAAGCGACTTCGCCGACTTCGCCTGCTTTCTGCGAAGGGTTTGCTTATTTCCTCTAGATGTCGTGACTGTGCTTTTAAAATTCTCAAGAGTCCTTAGCTGTCTTCAAGAGACGTAATGATGAAAGCCATGACCTCTGTAGTTGAACCTGGGACCTTAGGTGTTTCAGACTAGAATCTATTCCATTCTTGGAATGGGCCTGAACCAATTCCATCAGTTTTTGAGTTTAAATCTTTATCTTTTTTTCTTTTTCGCTGGGCCAATATTATTTTTGCTGAGTCATACTCATCACTCTGACTTCTACCACAATCCTTCAGTGTTTCATTAATTAGTACCATTATATGAGGGTGTAGAATTAACCATCTGAGCCAACCTGAGAAGTGAGAAGGCGAAACACTCGAAGAGTCTCAGCTTCACAGTTGCGCTGCTGGATGCAGAGGGAGCGACAGTCGCCATAGTTATGTGTGCCCGACCCTGGGCCATGGCCCAGAACTTTAATTTGACGTAGCCGCAAGGTGTTTTCAGGTCCTCGAAGCTCCAACCGCCATACAGAGCCATTAGGGCCAATATGAATGGACTCTGGCAGGACGCAGCTCAGCCAGCCTTGAAAGTGGCCCTCCACATCCATCTGCAGAAACGAGAATCAACGGATTTTTTTTTTTTTTTCCTCTGTTAGACTTATGGCAAGTGTACCAGAAATGCGACAGCGAATGGAAGGTGGAGGCAACATGCATGCATTTATAGTAATCCACATTAAAAACCTGGGAGAAGCGTGCTTACCTGTTTTAGCTTCTGCACCTCCTCCAGGTTTGGGCCAAACTTGAAGGTGATGCTATTCACTTTGTACTGGAATGTTGTGAATAAAAATTGGGACAAGTCTATAAAAGTGCAAAAAACACCAACAAGAAAGCAGACAGGGAAGTGACAGCAAAGGAACCAACCGAGGAATCTCGGGCATTGTCCACATAGACACACACGATGGTCGGCCTCACGTCAGGGTTACAGGCAAGCGTGAAAACCTTAGTCTTGTTGCGATCCTCATCGCCAGACTCCCAGAATGTCTCTGTGGAATTGTCGTAAAGGCTGTTTACCATGCCCGGCCGACTTGAAGCCGTCAGTTTTACGACTTGAGTAAGATCACGAAGCACTTCAATCTCTGTCGGTGATTCAGACTGCAACAATCAAGAAGAAAGCACTGTTTTGCTAAAGACTTACAGGCTCTAAGCACCACAAGAAAACTCCTCCTATAAATCAATTTGATGGGTTGCAACAGGGGTAACACTTAGGTTTGAAAAGTAATATCCTGCAGATGTTTTTATAACAAATTAACAACTGCCAACGTTTGTTTGGATGTTGACCGTTTCTGGTGAGGCGTGTGCAGTACTCCTCTATGCGGAAAATTGCAAGCATGGTCTTGTACATATATACAGCATTATTGCTAGGAAAGTATTAGGCAGAAGGACTTAGAATGGGAGAACGTCTACAATAAAAGCAATGATTAGTGTTGTGGGATAACATTATGCTGTGGACAGTGTAACCACTTTTTTTTAAGGAGAACTCTAAACAGTAAGTGCACTGACCAACTCAGTGCATTAAAATTTGAGTTAACACTTGATAGAAAAATGGTTAACCAGCTTCGAGAGAGAGCCTTGGCAAGCCCCAACCTTTAGAACTGGCTATATCTGATTGCATTTAGTGCCACTGCATACACTTCTGCTGGGAGTCGAGTTGTGCATGTCTGCCATCTGGTTACAAAGCTATGCAGTAAAGTCAGTTTATAACGATGTAATTACCGCTCCCCCTTCAACTTCGTTATAACGAGGTTTTACTGTATATACAAAGGCCAAATTTAGCCTGCTAGTACAGGCATATCTGCCCCATGCATTGGTATGGTGGCATTACCACTTGGCTACAGCCGGCAACTAGCAGAGCAGAATCACAGCATATGCAATTCTGTCCACATGCAACATCACAGGCGTCCCACTAGAATGCAGGAGTCAGGTTGTGCCATTGCTAGCTTCAAAGTAGTGTGATGGAACATACGATGTCATTTTACACAATGTGACCGCCATCATTGAGTATCAGCGTGAGTGGCCCAAGGAAAAGGCAGACACAACCATGCTTCCTGAGGGAGCAAATGCAAAAAAGCTGGTCAGGAGTGCTGGGTACAGCTCAAGACATTCTGGAAAAAGAACGCTCCTCTGAAGCTGCATTCTCAAAATAAAGATGCTTATTCTCCCGTTTCTCATCAGTTCAGTTTCACATGAATCTTACCCCTCTATAGGTGAACTTCTTTTCAGGATGGAGCATGTGCCTTCCCCAAGAAAAAAGGACGATGTCACTTACTACAACACACTGCTGGTGTATGCAGTTACCTATACCTCTGCTCTGTATACTATTATTATTGCAGTTTCAGTTCAACGCAGTTGTGCTTAATTGAGTATGTTACATTGAAGGCCAGTATAGGCGATACAGTACAATGGGAGGGATGGCACAAAAATGTTGTGAGCTGCAATCCAGTGCAAAGTATAATCAATAACAGCGTTGTACAACAAATTATAACATACACAGTAGCACAGATAATTGGGCGAGTTGGTACGTAATCATGTTTAAGAAAACGGCGCAGCACACACAAACGATATAGTACCACAGAAGAAGAGAACACGAAGACGAATGCCGGACTCACAACTGAGTTGTGAGTCCTGCGTTTGTCTTCGTGTTCTCTTCTTCTGTGGTATGTCGTTTGTGTGTGCTGCGCCGTTTTCTTAAGCATAATTATAACACACAGCCTCGAACTGCAGCACAAGCATCCTGACCTGTTGGCATGACCCATGTTCCACATCTGATGCTGCAGATGCTGATGTGCCAGCCAAAGCACATAGCTCGGAAGGAGCAGCCGCTTCTTCCTCAGTATGGGAGAGAATACGGGAAATGTTGGAGAACACATGGCTGCGGTGCAGAAAGGCATGGTCTGATGGCATGAAACGCAGCCGAAAACACTGCATGGCCATCTGCTGCAGAGATGCTCCGACAGGTAGGAACACCATCAGGTCTGAGATTGTCTGAAGCAGGGTGTGAAAAGCTGACCGTAATGGGCCAAGGCAGGCTTCACCAGCCAGCGACATGTCCGACAGCGGGTGTTCGCAAGGGGCCTCCTTGTCCTGCAAATTGTAGGGAAATCCATACTCAGTAAACTTGACTTTTCTATTCTTCTTAATGAAAAAAAAAAAAAAATTGTGCACCATTCCACTCTGTGAAGGTGGACAACATGACAGTTTGGCATCTAAGGCCAAGTTGTGAACCTGCCAAGAAACAAACGCCAGACCACTGTGTGGAGTCTACTGCAACACATCTATGATGACACCACCACTGAGGTGCACATTAACCTACGTTTTCTTGCCAAACCAACCAACATGAGCATCTTCTCTGCTTCGTGACATGTGTAGATGATTTCCTTAGGAATAGGTTTCACTGCAAAACATGATGTGGAAAAACCAGAGTACAAAGCTAATACTGATACCCATAGTCAGGCGATTTAAGCAACACCCCTCCAAAACTCCCCTAACGCCCTGCCAGGTGGACTGTCATGTCGAGCCCTCTGTCGAG
Source organism: Hyalomma asiaticum (assembly GCA_013339685.2). Taxonomy (NCBI): domain Eukaryota; kingdom Metazoa; phylum Arthropoda; class Arachnida; order Ixodida; family Ixodidae; genus Hyalomma; species Hyalomma asiaticum. Next base: position 54,068,696 of record CM023483.1, on the reverse strand, counting down.
TTCTGCATCACGTGTGCCAACAGTAATGGCGCTTACAATGGACCAGTGCTTGTTCCCACAGTTCCCAGCGCAGGTTCTTGTCAACTATGCCCTGTCTTGAGTTACAATGCTTCCACTGTGTTAGTGAAACGATGCCGGACAGTATCTAGGACGTGCCGCTGCAAAAGTGGGTTGTTTTAGTCAACGAAATTCCAGTCATCAAGGTCAGTTTTACAGTTTTCACCATAGCAATCTTTCAGAATAATGGGAAGATTTTCGGCAGTCCCCTTAAGTTCATTATGCCAAAATTTTTAAACTTGTTCGAATTAACGGAGTGTTTGAATCAGAGTGTCGGAACGGAACGAAAAACGAAAACGAAAAACGAAAAAAACGATATTTTTGACCGGAACGAAAACGTAACCGGAACGTTATTTATTATTTCGTTCCGGAGCAAAAACGAAATATTTTTTATCGTTTTTCGGTTCACGGGAAGACTTTACGATCCGGAACAACCGAGGTCATGCAACGTGAGCAATGATGCATAACTCAGGGTTCAACGTCAGCACGCATCTCGGGCAGGTATTTCAAAGGAAAGATGCGTTGAAAAAATGCAGGAAACGAAAAAAGTGGCAACCACAGCTGTTTGTATGAAACTCAAGCGGACTTTCGCGTGCCTATCACACAGGCCGTCGTGGAGAGGGCTTTGTCGTCGTTTACGTGTTGAATGTGTTGAAATTTTGGGACGAGCGCAAAGATCGGCAACCGGAGCTGTACATGTTAGCGCAAGTGGCCCTTGGTGTGCCAGCCACACAAGTCAGCGTTGAGAGGGCATTTTCGGCGCTCACTTTCGTTTTGTCAGAGCAGCTGTCTCGCTTATCGGCGAGTACACTTTGTGGGACCTGGTCCCGCTCAACGCCATGTTTAGCGTGGAATGTCGCCGCATCCCCCTTTCCCGGCTGGACGGAGCGGGGGCCCACCCGCTTCGCCCATGTGGTTTTAACATAGGCTGCCATTGGGCAGCGAGAAATTCCCAGAACGTTTGCGCGTTCTGACGTTTCTGGTTTTAGCGATGCCTCGGGAGAACACGCTGGGACTTGGAGAAGTGCGCACGTACTTTTGGGACCCTCCGGCCGACCAGGCCATCGGTCGGATGGCGTGCTTCTGCGAGCCCCAGCGACCACGGCGGCGACCTGCGACCGACGCTCCTGTCTGTATGTTCTTCTATTTTCCTTTTCCGAGGGCTCGCGGTCGCGGGTGCGCTAGCCGGGGTTAGGCTCTCCTTCCTTGCATGGTCTTTGTGTATTTTTGTGTGTTATTGTGTGTTCGCGTGTTGTTCCTTGTTACTGTCCTTTGTGTTCGTGTGTGTTCGCGTTCTGTTAATCGTTATTGTCCTTTCGTTTATATTTAATTCGATCTTTAGATTCGGCCCTGTATGATTTGTTACTATTTTAATGTTTATTAAATTACCATGCTCGGAGAGTGACGCCTAATGTCCTCCTCTTTAGCCGCGTGCGACGGTTCGCGCTGCCCTGCCTCGAGTCGGGCCGCGGGCCGAAGCGCGCGGCAGCGCGGCGATGGCATGGCTGAGATAGCTAGCGCGCGAACGCGACGACCTCATTCTCTGCTCGTTGAGTGCTCGAACCCACGGCAGGGGGTTGCTAGCGGCGATGCCGCTGCTAGCAGTAAGTAATTAGTAGAAGTAACCCCTACATTTTGGCGCCCAACTAAGTGGGGCCAGGGGCCTTGCCCTTGGTCGCTCAAACGACGAGCAGGTGTCGGCAGAGTGGGGAAGTTGCGTTCGGTTCCCAGCGTAAAATGCGCTTTGGTTGAGGTTGGCCGTCTCTGCCGTGTATCGCGCGTATCTCTTTCTTTTTCTGTCCAATCTTTTTCTCTGTCATTGTATCGTGGTGTGAGGAGAGGCAAATGTCACTTCTCAAACGGATTGGTAACCCGCTTCGAAGTTGTGTGAGGCGAAGCGTGGACGAGGAAAGGCGTGATGCAAGTTGCCACCGAGATGCAGCAGTTTGTTCTTGGTGGCGGAAACTCGTTGGATTTACCAAGGCTTCTATCATGCCATGGCCGGGAGATTGACCATCGTGTCTCTCGTGCGACGTTCAAGTCGGTGAGTCCAACGGTTTTCTTTAGACTTCGCGTCGTGCGCGTCTTTCTTCACTAAATTCAGAACCAGTGAAAGAGTAGCTGACGCACTATTTCTTGCCCGGGTCGCCGAAAGTCTCTTTTATTTAAAAGTTGACGGCGCTGTTCGGTTGCACATGGCCGACTTGCACCGAGGGAGGCAAAGATGGCGGAAAGGCCGCTGTGCGGAACAAAGAAGTAGAAGGATGACCCTTCTTCCTTGAATAGCCCTTTGGGCACCTGTCTATCTTCGCGCACGCAGAAGGGGAGAGCGTTCTAGCGTCCCCGCGGCGGGAGAGAAGGAGGCCATTGTGGCGTTGATCAGCTGGCCGGTCGGGGGGAAAGGATGAAAGAGGGGGTCCATCCTCACCGGGCTCTCCTCCGGAATCTGGCTTTTTCTTGTTTGTTGTTCTTTTGCTTTTTTTCTTTGGCCCGAAGAGCGACGTAGTTGACGGCAGAGTGACCCATGTGTACATAATGTAAATAGTTTCTTTCGCGGTTTTGTTTTTCGCCTCCGGGAGGCGAGGCGCCTGAATGTGTTGGTACTGTACATGGCGCGCGCGCGTAGTATCGCTGTCTTGTATTGCGGCGAGCGCGGGTTTTGGGCTTGAAGCGGCTTGTGTAGCCGTGGCCCTGGAGAAAAGGGGTTCACTCTGCGCGGTCCGTACGAGCTTGGCCACAGTATCATGCCACCTTTGCGGTTAGCGCCGTGTTTACGCGCGTCGACAGTGGCACCCCCCCCCGACAGCAGAGGAGAGCGATAGCGCGCCCCTGCAGTAATTCTAGCCAGTCGTCAGAGCGGAAGACTTTAGTTAAAGTTACTGTGCTCTGCGATTTGGCACGGTGCAGTGTGAATGCTCAGCTGTCGCCGTCCCTTCCGCGTCTGTTCATTCCGTAGGCAACACGTTGTGGATTTCCCGTTTCGTTTGGTGTCACGGATGGGCAGTGTGCGTTCGTGGAAGGATCATCCGCTAGTGTAAGGTCATGCGGCGTCGCACTAGTGAAGACCACGTTTACATTGGTTACTGCCCGACTGATTCCAGACGGAGAGATAACCTGACGGAGAAGTCTTTCTCTTTCTACGCTTTCTCTAGCTTCTCTTCGCTGTTCTAGTTTTTATGCTAAGTGTTCCTTTCTTTTTACGTACTGTTTCTTTTTCGGTTTTTGTTTTCGCTACCTTGAGGATGATTTCTAGCCCTGTGTTGTTTTTCTTGTTCGTTATTTCAATTGATTTTGGGGTACTTTGGTTGCGCGACTGTTTTTGTTCTTTTGTTGTTGTTTTGTTTGTTGTTTTTCTGCCGCGTTGATTTGGCGGCCGAAGCCTGCGTGTCCAGAGCGGGGCGGCGTCGACGGCGAGGCTGCGGACGGACCCGTGGTCGCGGCACTTGGGGCGGCCAGGAAGTCGACAGGGTCGACGGCACGTGAGACCTGCCGCGGCCGGCGTCCAGTGTTCGTGTGAAGATGCCGTGGCGCGCGCTGGCTTCATCGGACATTTGAAGGACTTTGCTCGGTTGTATTGTCGCGTTTGTTTCCTTCTTTCTGTTTTTGTTTGGGGATAGCTCGCGGATTTTAATGTGCGTCGGCTTCTTTGGACATTTGAGACGTGTCGCGATTTTGCTGTCGCGTTTGTTCTTCGTATTTTGTTTTGGTTTGGGGGCTCGCGGATTTTATTGCGTATTGGCACCTTCGGTATTGTTTTTTTAGGGGGGCTTTTAAGGAGGGAGGGATGTGGGACCTGGTCCCGCTCAACGCCATGTTTAGCGTGGAATGTCGCCGCATCCCCCTTTCCCGGCTGGACGGAGCGGGGGCCCACCCGCTTCGCCCATGTGGTTTTAACATAGGCTGCCATTGGGCAGCGAGAAATTCCCAGAACGTTTGCGCGTTCTGACGTTTCTGGTTTTAGCGATGCCTCGGGAGAACACGCTGGGACTTGGAGAAGTGCGCACGTACTTTTGGGACCCTCCGGCCGACCAGGCCATCGGTCGGATGGCGTGCTTCTGCGAGCCCCAGCGACCACGGCGGCGACCTGCGACCGACGCTCCTGTCTGTATGTTCTTCTATTTTCCTTTTCCGAGGGCTCGCGGTCGCGGGTGCGCTAGCCGGGGTTAGGCTCTCCTTCCTTGCATGGTCTTTGTGTATTTTTGTGTGTTATTGTGTGTTCGCGTGTTGTTCCTTGTTACTGTCCTTTGTGTTCGTGTGTGTTCGCGTTCTGTTAATCGTTATTGTCCTTTCGTTTATATTTAATTCGATCTTTAGATTCGGCCCTGTATGATTTGTTACTATTTTAATGTTTATTAAATTACCATGCTCGGAGAGTGACGCCTAATGTCCTCCTCTTTAGCCGCGTGCGACGGTTCGCGCTGCCCTGCCTCAAGTCGGGCCGCGGGCCGAAGCGCGCGGCGATGGCATGGCTGAGATAGCTAGCGCGCGAACGCGACGACCTCATTCTCTGCTCGTTGAGTGCTCGAACCCACGGCAGGGGGTTGCTAGCGGCGATGCCGCTGCTAGCAGTAAGTAATTAGTAGAAGTAACCCCTACAACTTGATAACCTGCTGCTTCTGAAATCGTGTGCCCCCTTTGACGAAAATTCGGGATTCAAACTTGAGGAAAGATGAATACCAAGTTTTTGTTGTGTCCTTGCTTCGAAACTTTTTGCGACTTCCCTCATAGTCACACCGTGGCTTTGGGACGTAAAATCCCAACAATTATTATCGCATTTTTATGCATTAGTTCAGTAACTTCTGCTGTTTTAAAAGGTACTTTTAATATTAAGTATTTTGTTCGTTCTTATTATTGAAAAAAATAATGTTATGAACCGTTACGGAACGTTTATTTTTCGTTCCGGAACGAAAACGGAACGGAACATTTTTCTGCGGAACGAAACGAAAACCGGAACGAAAAACATTTCGTTCCGACACCCTGGTTTAAATTATCGAGAGTAGATTGTATACACTGCATGGCCATCTGCTGCAGAGATGCTCCGACAGGTAGGAACACCATCAGGTCTGAGATTGTCTGAAGCAGGGTGTGAAAAGCTGACCGTAATGGGCCAAGGCAGGCTTCACCAGCCAGCGACATGTCCGACAGTGGGTGTTCGCAAGGGGCCTCCTTGTCCTGCAAATTGTAGGGAAATCCATACTCAGTAAACTTGACTTTTCTATTCTTCTTAATGAAAAAAAAAAAAAAAAATTGTGCACCATTCCACTCTGTGAAGGTGGGCAACATGACAGTTTGGCATCTAAGGCCAAGTTGTGAACCTGCCAAGAAACAAACGCCAGACCACTGTGTGGAGTCTACTGCAACACATCTATGATGACACCACCACTGAGGTGCACATTAACCTACGTTTTCTTGCCAAACCAACCAACATGAGCATCTTCTCTGCTTCGTGACATGTGTAGATGATTTCCTTAGGAATAGGTTTCACTGCAAAACATGATGTGGAAAAACCAGAGTACAAAGCTAATACTGATACCCATAGTCAGGCGATTTAAGCAAAACTCCTCCAAAACTCCCCTAACGCCCTGCCAGGTGGACTGTCATGTCGAGCCGTCTGTCGAGTTCTGCATCACGTGTGCCAACAGTAATGGCGCTTACAATGGACCAGTGCTTGTTCCCAGAGTTCCCAGCGCAGGTTCTTGTCAACTATGCCCTGTCTTGAGTTACAATGCTTCCACTGTGTTAGTGAAACGATGCCAGACAGTATCTAGGATGTGCCGCTGCAAAAGTGGGTTGTTTTAGTCAATGAAATTCCAGTCATCAAGGTCAATTTTACGGTTTTCACCATAACAATCTTTCAGAATAATGGGACGATTTTCGGCAGTCCCTTAAGTTCATTATGCCAAAATTTTTAAACTTGTTCGAATTAACGGAGTGTTTGAATTATCGAGAGTAGGTTGTATTTTGCATGTCCCCAAAAATTTCACACCATCGAGATGGATGTATGGGTGGAAAACTTTAAAGGGACACTAAAGTCAAAGAGTAAATAAATTTATACTGACAGATAGTTCTTGAAGTATTATTGCCATTTATTTCACAATCATGGGTGCAATATTAGAAGAGAAAAATGATGGTCAAAGTTAGATTTTTTAATTTCGTCTCGAAACCTCTGCTCCTGAACACAAGCACGATGTCATGGATTTCAAACTCACATTTTGTATTTTGGCCACATAGGCTCAATAAAATTTTTGCAATTAGTTACATTAGTTGTCGGCCACCTAAGAATACAATGCAATCCATTTTTTACCAGTCAGTAACTACGCGGGTTTTACCAGGCACCTTCAAAATCTACGATGTCACAGCGAAGTTGGTGCAAGAACTTCAAGGTGGCGTTGCCGCCTTTCTTTTCTTTTTTCTTTTTTTTTTGCGCGTCTCACTTACCGAGCACTTTCTCGCGGCAGGAGCGGTGCTTTTGGCGTTGTAAAGCAGTGATTTACTCATGTGAGGAAAATCGTGTTGTTCTTCAATGCCCCTTTAATGTTCCTTTAATGTTCACATCATTGAATAAAACTCAAGGTCACTCTAGATATGCATCATACCAGCTCCATGACTTCTTTCTTGTGCCCTGCATCTTCTTTGCCTTGGGAATGGTCCTCTGGCTTCTCTGGAACAGGAGGCGACATTGCTGCTACCAGGCACCAAAGCAGGTCGTGCAAACAGGTGGATTGAGTGACGTTGCGTAGCAGCCAGTTGAACGCCTGGTGCAGGATGCAGAAAGGGTCGTACTCAGCAACAGGCAGCCGAAGCTGACAAATGCTCACACACATCAGAATCGCACCTAAGCTCACACTAAGATGCTAAAATGCTTCGAAAGCACATTACCTGATCCCTCCAGGGCTACTAATGACCAGTGCTGAGCATATCAAATGTGTTATTTGAACCGCGTGATGGTCATCCCCTCTTTCGCACCATTGATGATCACTGAGCAAATGCTAGGAGGTCAAAAGTAGTCATACTACATCGTTAAGGCTCTCACTTTCATCTTACAAAATGATTCATCAGCTCAGTGTCCCCAGCGTCTACCAGCAGCACAAGCACCAGCAGTCATGTGTGCCAAGTATCAAGATTGAACTGTAGAACACTGTCCACTGCTCAGCTACTGAAACATGATACTTGGACCGCATGATGGCGGGCGCACTTTGTGCTACTGGAGTGTGCTGGTTGATGCAGAAGAACCAAAGTGAACCACAATGCACCAGAAAGACTCGTGATTTCACTTGGAACTACACCAAATCAGCTTGGTGTCCACAGTGCGAAGCAATGGTGCAGAAAGCATAAGCAGCTGTGTGCTCTGATGCATTACATTTGACTCACTGAGCACTGTAAATGTCGAAATGGCTAGACTAGAAGCAGAAGACAATACACGTGTACAGTAAAATTGCAAGACCCTAACACTGAGTGCATAAGTCACACAAATCACACAAGTAGAGCAACTTAATGAGCAAACAGACAGTGAAGCCTAGGAAAACATAGGGGAAGTTACTTGTGGTATTGTAATTGTGGAGAAAGTAGAAAGGAATTAAAGTGGACGAAAAGACAAACCTGCCCTCGGTGGGACCCGAACCCACGACCTTCGGATGTCGCGTCCGATGCTCTACCAACTGAGCTACAAGGGCGGTCGTCCCCCCGTCCACTTTATTGTGTATTTATGTAGGTATTATCCTGGGAGTGTTAGGCAGCGCCACTCGAGGCCAAGGCGGCGTGTGTAGAACACACTTTCTTGCCAGGAGGCGTCACGTAGAACGTGAACTTAGATGAGATGGCTGCTGCCCAATAAGCCCTCGCATGCTACCTAAGGCACCAAGTCTGCCGCAACGAGGCCCAAGCTATGAAATAACGAAAGGGAAGGGGTCAAGGGCTCGTTCTTTATTTGTTAGAAACAACTTAATGAGCAAACAGACAGTGAAGCCTAGGAAAACATAGGGGAAGTTACTTGTGGTATTGTAATTGTGGAGAAAGTAGAAAGGAATTAAAGTGGACGAAAAGACAAACCTGCCCTCGGTGGGACCCGAACCCACGACCTTCGGGTTCGGGTCCCACCGAGGGCAGGTTTGTCTTTTCGTCCACTTTAATTCCTTTCTACTTTCTCCACAATTACAATACCACAAGTAACTTCCCCTATGTTTTCCTAGGCTTCACTGTCTGTTTGCTCATTAAGTTGTTTCTAACAAATAAAGAACGAGCCCTTGACCCCTTCCCTTTCGTTATTTCATAGCTTGGGCCTCGTTGCGGCAGACTTGGTGCCTTAGGTAGCATGCGAGGGCTTATTGGGCAGCAGCCATCTCATCTAAGTTCACGTTCTACGTGACGCCTCCTGGCAAGAAAGTGTGTTCTACACACGCCGCCTTGGCCTCGAGTGGCGCTGCCTAACACTCCCAGGATAATACCTACATAAATACACAATAAAGTGGACGGGGGGACGACCGCCCTTGTAGCTCAGTTGGTAGAGCATCGGACGCGACATCCGAAGGTCGTGGGTTCGGGTCCCACCGAGGGCAGGTTTGTCTTTTCGTCCACTTTAATTCCTTTCTACTTTCTCCACAATTACAATACCACAAGTAACTTCCCCTATGTTTTCCTAGGCTTCACTGTCTGTTTGCTCATTAAGTTGTTTCTAACAAATGAAGAACGAGCCCTTGACCCCTTCCCTTTCGTTACAAGTAGAGCAAGCATTACAAAAGAAATTTGTTCCCTGAATGGTCCACTGGTCGCAGAGAGCAATAATAAGGCTTACACAGAGTGAACAGACCTAAGACAGCTGCTTACTGCAACATTATGCACATGCAGACATTTTGTACATCTGCTCTTTACAGCTTGCTTCTTCCAGTGCAAACACTGAGTGCCTTCTGTGGACCATGCCCATATTTGAAGCAGTCGCCAACTTTATGAAAAGGCGCAACTGTGCAGATGGGTGAAAAGTGCAGAGAAACATTAATCTGTAAACAAAAGCCGCCCCACCAGATGAAGCAGCCATTTTATTGTTGTGTTCAGCATTATTCACTTCTTAGTTACCATAGGCTGGTCTCGAGAGACAACCAGAGATTGCTGCAGTAGACACATACCTGCATGGCATAGATGCGGCAAGTAGCCTTCCTGAGTGACTGCTGAATGGCAAAGCGCATGTTCTCCAGGTCATGGCGCTGCAGCACAAACTGCATGACTGGCCGCTGAACAGTTAGGTCAGTGGCACAGGCGTCTGGCTCCACTAACTTTGTAAGGGCAGCTGACGGCTGGCACAGTATGGACGACATGCCTGCAACATAAGAATTGGTTCTGTCATGTCTGCAGTAGCATTATAACAGTACTGCCATGTCCCTGCCTGATTATAGTACAAAGATGTTGCATTACGAGTATGCTCCGATAAATAGCATATACTCTGCCAATGTATGTGGTAGTCTAGGCTACCAACCACACCCCAAGCCAAGAAAAAAAAAAAAAAAGAGCTACAGTAGACTCGATAAGTAAAACTGGCCAATTCAAAACTTCTGCAAATTTAAACAAATTTCGAATTTTTTGTCGGCCTGCTACATTTTCAGTGTATTCTGTTCAATTCGAACTGCACCATTCAATAACTTCTTTTACTTGCAAATTTTTACTTATCCTTACCAGAAATAGCTTATCCTTACCACAAATACTGACTGTTTTGGTTCCTTTCAGCTGAATATTTTCGCTCATGTATTCTTTAACAATCAGAAATGAAGACAACAGCCTGTCCACACTTGTCAAAGTATTCAAAACCACTAGCAGAGAAAAGAGAAATGAACACTAAGGCAGCAACAATGCACATGATGACTGGCCATCTCTGCTTTTCCAGGTATGTGGCAATGAGCAGTGCTTCTGCTTGCGTCTGATAATTCAAACTTCTGAAGAACCAAACAAACTTCTCAGGACCCCTGAAGTTTGACTTAACGAGAGTCTGCTGTAAAAGAACCCATAATGGAAACGGCACAAAAAGTGACAAGTGCTGAATTTACATTTCACATTGCCTGCTATCTTTTTTTTTTTTAGCATTTGCCATTATGAATGCACCCGAACTCGCCCTACTTTCTAATTAATGCTAAAAGCATTGCTTGTGTTATAACAAGCACATTATCAGCATCATGATATCAAATATGTCTTTTAATACATAGCATAAAACAATTTCTATTCCCTGAGAACAACAGAACAGGGAGCAGTTAAATTATATGTAAATTCCCATTGATGCCTTTAAGGCACCACAGCTTTGACATTTAGCAGCCAAAAGACAGTGACACTAGTATGCATTATGTCACACTGTCGAACAATACACTTGCACACAAATGGACCCATTCAATACACTCTAATTGAGTGGTTCCCATGCTTCGTATCTCTTCTGTGTTTGTTGCCACATGCTTTTGGGTGAAAGCACTGCTATCCAATGCAAACCTGACTTATGGCACATGTATGAAATGAGTTGACAGGACAATGGACAGCATCTGTCTATTGTCCTTCAATGCACTGTAAGTCACATTTGCAATAAAATATGAACTAGCCAGTACTCACACCTTGCTTCTGCTACCCAAAGCATACACTTCTTGCTCTGTTCACTTGAACAGCATTAGACAGGGAGCTCAACAAGAGTACTGCATCCAAATCTCACACTCACCTTCACTACCACTGCTGTTGTTTCTTTTTCGTGGGATCACTAAGGCCCTCACTTCCTGAACAGCCACCTCTGCAAGGTCCTTTTCTGCCCAGTCCAAGTGTGTTAGCCCCACAGAGACTGATCGATGGAACACCCTGCCACCACCTCTGACCGTAACTGTGGGACCCAAACCAGCTTCATCACCACTTGCGAAAGTATCTTCTACAGCTTCATTTCCATTAAGAGCAGCCACTGACTCAGCATCAAGCTCTGCAGTTTGTGAACTGGAAGTGCCTGGTTCAGATGGCACAAAATCATCCCCAAACGACAGTGCATCAAGAGAGAGCCCCAGCATATTGAAGTACTGAATGGGGCCGGCTACGGCAAACTGGTTGGATGGCAGCAGCATTTCTGCCTCAGCCAGGCTTGGCAGCCCACTGCGCCGAGACTTCATTCCAGAGCTGGACAGTTCCAGCAAGAACATGGCATTGTTCTTCATGTTGTGGTGAACTGTGTCTTGTGCGGGCGACGCAACACGTGCGGCAGCGGCTGATATGGAGCTGCTGCGGTGACGGCCTCCGAGGGAGGAGCGTTGTCCTCCACCTACCTGGCACAGCTTTTCCCGGCACCGGTCACACAGATGGTGCCAGCCGCTGCTTGAAGTTCTGCTCTCACCATAGCTGCCAGTCCAACCACCACAAGGATGACTCGCTGAGCCAGCACCAAAGCTCCTTATGCCAATGCTGTCACCACATCCGGAATGAGCCGGCCTGCTCTGGTATTGGGATGCTGGCACAAAAGAAAGTCCACAGAGCTCACATGTTGCTTCCTTTTCACTACTGGCTGCCCCAACTGCACTGGTGGCACGACCATTTACCACTGCTGAACTACTGTTTCGTTTTTTCTTTGACTTTTGTCGCTCAGATCCCCTGACAAGTGCCTGCTCAACGTGCTTAATGTTTTTCCTGACTGAGAAAAGGCTTGGAAGGACCACCTGGTCTTTGATGGCCTGTTTGCAAACACCTGTGACCTGGTCCCAGAGCAGCACAAGGAAGCGCAAGGCACGAGGCAAGTCTGTAGCTACATCCTCCTGCACAGAACTTCCTTCTCTTGTGACCTGGTCTGAAGCTGTGGCTGGAGAAAACGCCCTCTTCAATTTGATGTTTTCGTTCAGTGGCTCATTGGACTGGAGTGTTTCTAGCTGCTGCAACTGCAGCAAGCTTGGTGACGTGACCTCAACAGAATGCCGGAAACGAGCCTTTTGTTCTTTTGTCAACGGTGCCGCTGTTGGTGCCGCTGTCACAGTTCTCTTTGTGATGCTCTTCCGAAGGTCAGGATTGAACTTGAGGTATGAGGCACATGCCATGGCATCATGAACCACACCTTCATGCCATAGAAATGCACAGAAGACGGCCCTCAAGCACTCTGCTACAGAAGGGGCCAGACCTTGGCGCAGAGGCTCTGTAGCAGCAGTACGTTCTGTAGGTTCTGAATGGACACGCTCCCTCTTTCCACGAAGCACGTGCCGTGTGCCACTGGAACTATTTCGTTCTCGCCGAGACATTTTTGGAGAGATGCGTGGGCTCTCGTCACGGCTTGAGTTGCTGCCAATGCTGAAGTGGCCTTTGATGCTTGAACTTGGTCCTCCTTCGGGACTGGTTTGAGTTCCTGCCTGAGTGAATGATTTCAAGGACGAAGTTGGTGAAAGGTTCTCCTGAAAAAACAATTTTTTTTTTGTGAGTAACACATATGGACATGTGCAATGAAGCTAGGCAGTCGCTGTTTAAAACAAATTGTTACCTTCTTCGGAGTACCAGGTGTACTTAGAGGACTGTCTGTAGTTCGTTGTGTAATGCAACCTATGCAGCCAGTTGCTGAGGTGTCCCGAAGCTCACGAAGGAAACTGCCCAAATGAGAGCTGACACTACTTTCACTGAAAGAAAGACACATGAAAAAAACATGTGTGATAGGTTCTGCTTTAATACATAGTGAACTGTTATTGGCATGTTGCATTGATTTACATGAACAAATGCACCACTGGAAATTCCACTTCAGCATATACAGTTAAGCGTCGATATAACGAAGTCAGTAAAATTGGCAATTCGCTTCGCTATATTGAAACTCTGTTAAATTAAAATTCAGGCTTTCATGCAAAGTATAGTTGCCTGAAGATCTCTTTTTACATAAAAATGTTTGAATAATAGAACAGTACAGAGAATATAACTTTAGTGACGTCAACAAAAAGCTTTACGGTTATCCTGCCTATAACGAACCTCGATATTTCGAAGTTTTTCAATTACCCTCTCCCCCTTCCCCCTTGCAACTCCACAGAAGAACATGTGTTTGTAACCTCTGTATAACAAAGCAGCGGTGGGAGACACCCCTGATATAATAAATTCCCCTGTACCAAAAACCTAGTTTTCTCGCCCCAAATATCACGTTTTGGCACTAGCAACGGCCAGGTCCCCTCCCGCAGGTACCCACCCCAAGTTTCCTTCCCGATGACGGAGCGCGAAGCAACGTCATGCCGTGCACGCAGCCGCTGTGGCAGCCTCGCTTCCGCAGAGTGCCGCCAGCGAAACACGGGGAGGAAGGACGCTTGTTTGCGTGGACCCTGCTTCCGTCTCAGCTACCCTGCGTCACTTGAGCCGTCAATGTGATTACCACCACCGCAGCTGTGTCCTTTCCTCCTTCCTCCAAACCATGTATCGGGTTCCCAACGGCTTGCGCGCCGCCACTCCCTACTTTAGCTTTCCGTGTCGCTTTTCTTTTTATTCAGCTACCATGCCATTCGTGTTTGCCCCCCATTTTTTTTCATGTGGTGAGCACGAGTGCGACTTGATTCCCGCATCCCTGCATTCAGTCACTTAGGCGTATTGTCGCAACAATGAGCGCCTCAACAAAGAAAGAGCCTCGTGTCACGCAGGAGCTTGGCTTTTATTTCATGCGAATAGAGCAGCCCTGGACTATGCACGGCTTTGAGGGGTTTTTCTTTTTTTCTGCAGTTGACTGTGAAGGCCCCATTAAAGAGATGTTGGATGAGGCACTCGTGGAAACTGTAAAAAATATCATGGTGATGGCGGTGAATCTTTGGAAGTCAATTCCAGCTGTGACCTCCGCGATTTTGCTGTGAAATAAAGGTGTCCTGAGCTAGGTCTAACTCAAGCTGCCCCTTTTTGTTTCATTTGCGCTTCTTATTTGAATGCTCATACTGGAAGTGGATATAATGAAAACTTCCTTATACCAAAAATTTTCGAGCATGTGTCAATTTTGTTATATCCAGGTTTAACTGTATGTTGATTTGGAGATCCACCGACTACACATGCACCATCGAAGCCCGTCACAGCGGCCGCAGGTTACGTGTAAAGGTTAAAGAAGTACAGGCACAATGCACTGTGGTTATGAGTGATAAGCAAGGCTTTTGCACCCATTATGCGAGCACATCTCGTTATAAATACCTCGGGTGTTTTTGAGGCGATAGGGTACTGCCAATAATATACTCACTAAACCAATAGTTATCAGCTAAGTCTGATCAATATGCAATATCTAAAACCATAGCATGCCACAAGAATAAGACCAGAACCTTTGGTGGAAAATCACTTGAACGCAAAGCAGCAATCTGAACTACGGCTCCTCAGTTCACAGTGGCCACATTTTTTGTTTTGCAACATCGCATCCGTACGCAATAAATTTCGCAAGACCTCGTTCAGTTTTGTGAATTTTGCTTGCTGTGCACTGGTTCAACAGCTGTCATAAAGTCATCTTTATTGCAAAACACGTGCATAATTTATATGTAGAGTTGTAGCCGTGCGGCAGTTAGCTGTGAGCAGGTAACAAATAAAAAAAATAATAAAATAAGGCGTCGGCTGCTTAAGGTGTGCTGCAGAAGTGCGCTCACCGAAAAAGCTTTACTTGTGGTAAAAGCACCTAGTATTAGTTTCGATTGCTTTTGCTGGGAATTTATCCTGTTCTTCAGAAAGTCTAAAAATAGCTCTTTCACATAAGGAATAGTGAAAAGCGAGCTGTGTGATATAAAAAAATAAGCAGTGACGTTTTTTTCTTGCTGATCTTGATCACTTGCAAGATACAAGCCTCATTGGCAACATCCGTACCAGCGTGATCTCTTGCAAGGTATGTGAGAGCCTGCTGCATTTACTACTGCTTCTATGACTACACATGCCCGTCAGTTGGAGACAATGAGAACGCCAAATTGGCTGCATGATGTACGACACAAGTGACGCAAAATACAGAACCATGCTATTTGCGGAATGTAATGCGTGAGGCTATTCACATGAATGCTCTCCATCACCCTCCGCTACAGTGGTAAGGAGAATTCAGTTTCCCCCTGTCCCAATAACCAGCTGCTTTGCATGCATCAGTGGACATGGTGTAAATATTAAAAAATCCGTTCACAAAATTTACATGCCACTTGCCCGTATTACCGCTGGCACCAGCAGAAGTTTTGCTTTACTGATTCACGTCAACCACAGAGGTCTACCTCTGCAGCAGTAGTGAAACATCGTTATACTGAAATTGTGGAGAAGCACGCTTCTTTATGTGGAGCTAAAAAATACATGGTGTTCTATCGACATCACGTCGCAAAATTCAAATACTTTGTTATACTGATAATGTTGCTACACTGAAGTTCGTTATATTGAGGTTTAACTGTGTAACACAAAGCCACCTGCTCCTGTAGCCCAGAAACTACAGAGTTTTGTTGGGATGTCTTATGTTGAGTCGCTAGCAATATTAGGCACAACTTATAAGTTAGCTGACATTATGTGCATTCTAGAAAAACCCAATTGGACAAAACCAATATGAAGCAATCTGAATATGATGCTCCATTTTGCCCAGGAATAACTATAGGATGCACATACACACGACGACAAAATTTATATGTAGACCTGCTTCTGCTACTGCTTATTAAAAATATGTAAAGTTGCCACCCTCTATCAGGAACACAGCAGGTTGCTCCAGATACTACTATTCAAGTGCCTTGGACATTGTGCAGTGGGCGCAGCGGTAGCATCACTGCCTTCATGGTAATTAATGCCTTCAGTACAGCATTACCAGGACAAGTACATCAAAATATTTGCACGAACCAGTAGAAGGCTCAACTAGAGCAATACCTTTGTATTGATGCTCTTCGTGGCGACAAGACAGAATGCTTGGGGAAGGACCCTGATTCAGTAAGGCTTCCTTGTGACGGGGTGGCACTCCTGGCACTCTCAATCTGGGCCTGGGACCCTGAGTGGCTTAACACATCTTCTGACAGCCCCAATACAGTGTCCGAGTATGAGCAAGGCACTGTGACACCAGGAATTGGTACTGGACTTGATGCAGCTGGCTTGGAGTTGGCAGATGATCGCCTCCGTCGAACTGGTGGTGTCGCTGGCGGTGTTCCTGGAGGTGTTGCACCATTGCCATTGGCACGACTCTCTCCTATAGCGCGAACCAGGTCCCTAACGGAGACTCCCCGAAGTTCTGGGGGAACAGCTCGTGCGAGAGGTGGAGATGAGTCTGTGCTTGTTCGCCTTCTGGAAGCCATGTGCGAGGACCCTCCTGCAAAGGACCCACTAGAAGTCGGAGCCTCGGATCGCTCAGATGCTGGTCCCGTATGTTCAGAATCGGCAAGTGCATTGGTTGATGTGGATGGAGTGGAAGCTGCAACAAGTAGACGAAAGACAAATTTCAAGGAAAAGTACAACTACCGTATTTACTTGCATAATTAACCCATTGGTAAAAGCACACACGGACGCCAACCAAGGAAAATAAAATCTACTGCCGCATCAGCTCCCACATGGCAGCCTTGTTCACAATGAATTAACCCACCCCCGCTTTTGTCTTTAAAAAAAGAATAAGAAAAGTTAAGAACAGTACCTGTTCCTTTTATTTCGATTGAATTGCTGGTACCATCGATGGCTGCAATAACGTGAAATCCTGCCGTTATGCCCAAACGATGAAGAATGTCCAGAAACAGTTTAACAACCATGCTAAACAGTCAGCGGCGACACAAATGCAAATGCCACGGGTCACAATTTAAATATTGTGCATTGTGTCAGAGCGCCATCTTTCAAGTGTGAAAGCTACTTGCCTGCTTGCCACTAGAGCATGGTGGCACAGCCTTCGAGATAGTGTGCGCCTTCGGAGGCCGTGGTGACAGTGGGCACATACCTTGATGCATGAACCGCTGACACTGAGTATAAGCCAAATGGGAGAACCTTAAATTCGTACAGACCGTCAGGAGTAATGAATGCCGTTTTTTCGCGATCCCGTGCATCAACTGCGATTTGCCAGTAGCCGCAGCGCAAACCCATGGAAGAAAAGTATCGAGCGTGGCGAATGTGATCCAAGGAGTCATCAATGTGGGGCAGCGGATAAACATCCTTCTTGGTAATCTTATTCAGTTTTCGACAGACTACGCAAAAACGCAACGTACCATCTTTTTTCTTCACCAATACAACTGGCGAAGCCCACAGACTGGTCGAAGGCTGGATGACGTCGTCATTAAGCATCTGCTCAACTTGGTGATGAATAGCATCGTGTTCCTTTTGGGACACCCTGTGCTGCCGTACAGGTCTTTCGGTAGGATCCATGACAATTCGATGCTGCGCCAGTGACGTTTGGTTGACCTTCGTCGTAGTAGCGAAACAATCTCGTAACTCATCCAGTAGATTCAGAAGCGTGTCTCGTTGTGATGGTGATAATGTCGGGTGAACATCGAGAGTGGTTGCAAACTCTTCGGCGGAATGGTCAGACGACGAAACAGCAGCTAATGTTGGCGGGTCCTGCACGTCGGCAATTTCTGCAACGTATGCAGAATGTGCAACTTACGCAGAATGTAGCAGTATGGCAACTTGTGATGATGTCGGGTAGAAAAACATGCAAAATGGCCACTTACACATCACTCTTTTGGCATCCGATGTCGCCATTCAGTCGCCGTAGCTGAGAGTGCCCGTGAAGCGAGCGGGCGAAATCGAATTGCCCTCCATCATGGCATATAGCCACGTGTAATTGGAAGGCAAGGTTCCGTTGCCATGGTGCAAGCAATGTGCCCCTGAAATCTTGCACAAGTAGAGCGGGGGCTGTACATAAGTTTCATGAATTCCCGCAAGTCGCGCACTGACCTTCGTCGACCACGCTCCGTGGAGCATGGCCAGAGTAGTGTGGCACATCGCGTCATGCTCGCTGCCTCCTAATCATCCGTGCTGCTACATACGTCTGATCGACGATGCCTACTATTTCCCCCATGCGTGCTGCCCACCCTCTGCTGTGCTCCCCGCATGCCCGAGATTGCACTTGTACACTCGCCTGCACGACCACAGTATGCACAGCTGCACCGCACTCGCACCTGCCTTGCACGGCACACTCGTGCACACGCACCTCCTAGGACCCTGCACATCAGTTCTACTGCATTTCTATGCGTGTGTGAACTCTCTTGTTGCCTGCTTACTTTCGTGTGTCGATACAAGTGAGCTCCACTCTTCTGAGGGCCGGCTAACCCGCGTAGCCCATCGGCACCACAGTCTCTTGCTGACAACAGCCGCAGCTCCACCCTAACGTGGTCACTGCCGAGTAGCTTCGAGCAAAAGTGCAGCTCGCGATTAATTTGGGGTGGATCGTCTAGCGGGGAAGCGGAAGCAACACGAGAAAACTAGACCTCTGAGATTTGGCGGTGGTCTTGGAGGTCACCTGAGCTTATGGTGGGCTCCGGAGCCACACCGACACCCACCATGCGTACCGTTTGCTGCATCTTACACTGTGCCGAAATATTTGCCGTCATCGCAGAGCTGCTATACAAAATTTCGTAAATCGTTGACCCCACACTTCTATAGGCACTGCACGTGAGAGATCACTGGACAAAAATGTCACGATCTCTAGTGGGAGCACGTGACGAGGAGCTCACTGCTTTGCACGTACTGTGTCCTGACATCAGGCTACAGTAGGAACTGAAAGCAGCTTTTAAGGAGATGCTGTAAATAAATTTTCATGGCGCACTCACGTTTACCAGTACATTTTCTGGGCTCTGGAGGGCTCGGCCTTTCATTTGGTGCAAAAAAACGCCAAATGAAAATTTTCATGTCGGTATGCCTTTAAAACGTGCAATGTGCAGCACCTTCCCATAGAGCTGCTTGCATTACCCGAACATTCAGTGGCCACGGTTGAGCCCACTTATAACGATACCGGTTTTAACAATATATTGGTCATAACAATGAAAAGCTCCTGCATTGCATCGTCAGCTTTTGTATGTTTTCTATGATAAAATAGCCTGCTTACTACAATACCCTCATGCCGCCTTCTCAATCATGACAATGAAGTCTGGCTGCTAGGTGTCCGTGCTGAAAGGTAATGGAACACAAAACCCTTGAAAAGAAAGAAGAAAGTGAAAAATTCGAGCTGCTATGCTATAACCCCGCTAACGGCCGGTGCACGCTTCTACAACAGGAAGCCGAGGAAGCGTCCTGCAGCCTTCAGAATAGACAGCCTCGCGCACCTTTCCCATCGCCCTTCCACGCCTCTGAACATGAATAATACCCCTGTCACACGGGCACTTTCAAGGTCCTTTGAACTAAAGCTTCTTTACTTGAAAGGAGCGGGCGCGCTGTCACACGGGAGCGCGGAGGGAGCATTAGTTGAAAGGAGCTTCAAGCTAAGGGAGTCCGCGCTTGTCCCTTGAGGCTCTAAAGGACTACCCTCGTTCGCAGGTGGCAGACTGCAGAAAAACATGTTTTACCTTAGAGCCAATCCAACACGCTTTTATTTAATAAAAAGCACATTTCACGGTATATTAGAAGTTATAAACCATAAAAGCTCTCCTGATAGACACAGTCTGTCATATGTCGCCTGAAAATCGCACAGCTTGAGGGCAGGTGCACTGTAGCGGTGACGTTGTGGTCAGCTGCTGGGGTGGTGTGGCCTGCTGGGCCTGGGTCTACTGCCCATTCGAGAACATGCGTAATGTGCCGGTGCATTTCTAGGTGTCGGGCAAACGTCAGCTAAGTATTCGAATGTTGTTATCGGCGTAAGGTGATACCAGAGAGCATGTTTCCTTCAGAAGATTCGGCACATGGCGCTAAACTGGGCGCTACGATGAAGATTTGATCCTCACATGCTGAGTGTCTCGCGGCACATGTTTGGAGACTTTGCGATTGAAAACCATCGAGAACAGCAACAAAAATGGAATCGCAGCACGAATAGCCGGAGAAATACGGTGTACACAGCGGCGCACTGCTACCACTTTTTGATAAGAAAATATATTTGATAAGAAAAAGCAGAAAAAAGCACGCACAACTAATTTAGAGGGGCATCGGAGCCGTATTATTTTTTTCATTTCCAAGCGATAGAAGCGCCAAGCGTACGTTGTGGCTTTTGTTAAAAGCTTCAATGGAAACCGTGTAGCACCGACTCAGCTCCCTTGAGCTGATGTTCCTTCGAAGTCGCTACGCCCTTTACCTCAAAGGAGCTTTGGTATGCCCGTGTGACTGGGGTATAAGGCTACTCCGCACCACCCTTAAAAACATGAATGTACTGGCCCAAGTGGAAGTGCACCGCCTGCAATTACAGTCAACACGCTCGCTCTTCCACCTCCCCGAACGTGAATGGAATTTTTGTGGTGCTTGAATACTGTTATAAGTGTGTAGTCTGCATCAAAAATTACACCTTGCCAAAATAAAATGTGTACTAAGACAAAGAGATATGCTTACCAGGGGACCCAAACACAAAAGGGCTGGCAGATCCAGATGAGCCACCTTCTGGGTCTGAAGTACCGCTGCCAAATGTGAACAGGCCTAAGCAGATGACCAATAAGAACATGCAAAGTGTGCATTACAATCCACATAAAAATGAATCTTACCCTTGAACAGTATTTTATGTCAGCAAAAGTTTCTAAAAAAGAAAAGGTTCTTGCAGCCATAACCTCAGATTTCCTTATTGTGCTGCAAGCTGTGCTCCGAGAGAAATGGCTAAGCAATCATAATTCAAATCAAATTATATTACGCTTTTATTCACAGTCATATTAATTATTGTATCACTACATGGGGAAATACATACGTAACCCATCTATCTCCCATTCAGCATATTCAGAATCGAGCCATTAGAATAATAACTTGCAGTTCATATCGCAGTAATGCATCATCATTGCTTTATAACTTCAATATACTTCCTATTGCCAGTTTATTTAAATATCACCTCACCATCACACTCTTCAAGACATTGATTCATCTTCTACCATCAAGTGTATTTTGCCATGATGCTCTTCGTAACTTTAACCGAACTCGATTTGCCTCAAATGTAAATTTTTTACTACCTGCTATTCATACTAATTATGGTCGTCATACTGGGTATTTTCTTGCTTTGTTCATATGGAATTCTTTACCATCCCACATCAAACAATGTGCCACAATCGGTCCTTTTAAAAAAGAGTTGTATTCCTATTTGCTTAATTACTAAACACATAATTTTCATGACTCACTTGTTTTATCACTTTATTTAATTATAATCCTCTTATTCTTGTTTTGTCAAATCACTCGTTTTGTTATGTTGCTATCACTGCTAATTACGTTATTTTTCCTTTGCAATTTTGGACAGGAGGTCCCCCTGCAGCCTAGTGCTTTTGGACCTCCTTCTGTATAATTATCCTGTGTAATATTCTGTTTGTATTAATATTTAAAATAAACTTCAAACTTCAGTATGTCTATGTTGACATTGTTATACATTCAACACCGCATGGTGGAAAAACAGACTTGATTGAACAGCTGCCAATCATAACCTTCTGGCAGACAGGCTGCATGTTTGGACAAGTGGTATTTTATCATGAAAGGCTTGACAGTGCAGAACAGAGACACTGAATTGAGAATGCCCGTACTTGCACATCAGCACACAAAGCACGTATTGACTCACTAACACTGGATAAGTAGCGACGTGCAATATATGTACTTCAGCTTGTTTTCACATCTAAATAAAAATAACTTCTCGTTAGAAGGTGCTCAGGCACATTTGGCATGATATAATGCACTATTTATGGTAACGGTGCCAACCAAAGTGCAATAAATTAATACTGATGAGCAATATAAAGCAGTAAGTGCTACAAGAATTCATAAATCTGCTATTTAAAATTTGTCAACACATAGTGCTGGTCTAGTCGGCTCTGTCTAATGCAATGTATAACAGAGCAATTCCTTTAATGGGGATAAGAAAATGAAAATGTGGACAAGCAATGCGCCACTCTATGAGGTGCACACTCATTATTTCAGAGGGATTTGACTGCAAATAGGATAATTGAACGACTTTCGGGCCGCTGGCAAGGCTCAGAAATGAAAAAAAGAATGCCTTCTCTCATCATGGATCATGGATGACCGCCACCCTGATCGCATACTCAGTGACGAAGCGAAGTGTTCATCTGCAGCAGCTGGGACAAATACAGTCCAACCCACTTATAACAATATTGAAGTGTCATGAAAATCACATTGTTATAACTGATAATTGTTATAACAGGGTTGCATGAAAAAAAGCTAAATGAGGGGACCCCAAGGCTGGTTGTGTATGTGCGAGTGGGGGGACAATGGCTAAAAGCCCCTTCCCATACACAGTATGCTTCACAGCATGAGAATGAGCGTAAGGATGTCCAAAGATGTCCCTGAACCAACTTTAAGCTGCACACAAAGGACCCCGCTCCCTACCCAACCCTCTCTGCAGCAGTGTTATTTTAATCCTCACCTTCTATTTCAGTAGCCAGAGAAAACAGCGCTGAGTCCTTTCTGGGAAAGATAGTTGAAGTTCCTCAAAACCAGCTCTAGAACCAGTGTCCTTTGTTACAAGCATTTTTTTCAGCGTGAGCCTCATGTTTAGGAAGTGGTTTACATTGTATGACAATAGGGCAGCCTTTTCGAGAAGAGCAGTAAGTGTTCAGTGGCCAAAGTTCGTTCTCTTTTCAATGATTTCACATTCAATTACCTTTTGGCACCAATACATAGTACACCCAGCAGCTAGACTTCATTGTTATAACCAACAATAGGGCATGGGAACATTGTCAAAAGAGGGTTGGTTCACCATAGAAAACATATAAAAGTTGTTGATGCAGCAGCTAACCATTGTTATAACCGATATATTGTTATAACCGGTATTGTTATAAGTGGGTTCAACAGTAGTTCCATTTTCATTCGGGGCACTGCATTGGGTGGACGCTATCTGTGACTGGATCAACAGCGCGGCTATAGTTTGTTCTGCAGAAGCTGGCAACAGCAATTTCGTGTGTGCCGCACCCTTTTAAGACTGAATACTGCCTATCTGAATGTTCTGCGACATGCTACATTTCTTCCAAACTAAGGAGCCATTTTGTTGCTTTTTCCGTTGGTGTGCTGCATTGCTAAACACCGTTTTATTGAGGAACGATTCAGTACGGCTGTTTTAGCTTGATCCTTGCTGGTGCTTTCCCACTCAGTGCTCGTATGACACCGCACTCCCCGCTGATGGCGAAGAGGTGCAGTGTGAAGGAAGCCGCAGAGGTCCTCATTGTCCTCGAAGAACTTTGTTTTGTCACTGCAGACAGCATGGAAGCTGCCGAGTACTTGAAGGGCTCATTAAAATTGTGTCCACGCAAACTTTTGCTCGGAAATAGACAAGCATGCGTGATTACTTTGTGCAATAAAGTTACGTTGACAAAAGTTGTGTGTTTATTGTGTTTATTTTGACCACTCGATAATTCAGACATTTGGTTAATTTGGACATTTTTTCTGGTTCCCAGAAATCCGAATTAACGGGCTAGTACTATAATGAAATCGCTTCACTGGAAATATTGTTTTACATGAAATTTCTTCCCGTCCCAACTCAAACACGTATTTTAACCCGTGTTACTGAAAGCATGTCAATAGGTTGCTCCACTTAGAGAGAACTAGTGAGGCACGACCGTGCGACCACACAGAGTCATGTGGTGGTGCAGAGGCAACCCCTTCCGTCACTATCACCAGTGTGCATGGCGCGCATCATTTCGAAGCGAATGCACCCCGCTGCAATTGCTTCCCCTCCTTGCTGCACCGAAATTTGAGGGCGTGGAGACAATAAGTGAGGGGACAAATAGTGTGCAACAGAATGGGTAAACATACTACAGTTAAACCTGCTTATAACGAACCTCCATATAACGAATTCCTGGATATAACGAAATTTTTCTATTACATGCCGTTACTCCATAAAAGCACATGTATATGAGACCTCTATGTAACGAAGTGCCAGCGGGAGACCCCCTCGAAGTAACGAATTTTGTCCGCCGACAACCTAGAGATTTTGCCCCGAATTTTGTCACTTTTGCGCAAGCAACAACTGGAAGCACCGTCTCCACCGTGACGGAATGCGAAGTGGTGGGGTCGTGCATGGCGTGCTCGAGGTCACGGCGACTGCGAGGCGAGAGCGAGCGCATATGTGTGTGCTTGCGAGCATGCGCAAGGTGGGCCTGCATCCCTCAACTCGCCGATCTTGCCGCCACGGGCGTGTCCTTTCCCCCTCACTCCAAACCTTATCCCACTGCTTGCTGCAGCTGGCCTAGCCCAACAAGCCGGCACCCTCCTTTTCCATTTGATGTGGCCGAGCCGCGCCGGCTTAAGAGAGAAAACCGAGTGTTTTTTTTTTTTTTTAACGTGCTGGCAGCGCCACTCTTTGGCTACTGTGCAAGTCTCTACGCTTCACTTCGCTAACCTGACACTAGGTGACAGCTCTTGTTAGGCCTAGCTCGCGTGGTCACGGGCAGCGCGCCTCACAGGAAGCTTGCCCTTGACAACACAGGGACTGGGTGCACAGGAAATCGTGCTCACGGGGTGATTCAAGGGCAGCGCGCGTGAAATGATTAAAAAAAAAACTGGAGGCAAACAGTGGTAAACTGGAGGTCATGGGCGCGCATTCCGTGCAGAGCATTCGCAGCTGACAAAACGGCCGTAGCAGCATTCTCTGTCACCTTGGAAATCCTATCCTCAGAAGGCGCGCACGCGACACACGGCTGCCGATGCCTTTTTTCCCCCCCCCTCCATTCATTGTTCGTTCGTTCCGCACTCGTTCCTCCACGGCGATTCGCTACGCCCTGTTCGAGCGGGGCACTTCCTTTGTGAAGCCTGCTGGCTACCTCGATTGTCTGCGGGATTTCCTGGCAGCCGCATTATAACCTGTCCTTCATCTCGGAGGGGAGGGGGGGAGGTCTGCACAATAAGCGGTATGCGTATACATTAAGTTCTGCGGGAGAGCAAACAGGGGTCAGAGGGTCAGAAAAAAACCGTATTATAGCCGGTCCTTCACTATAAGCTGTCACATAAGTTGTCTCAGCTGTAAATGTTTTCTCACCCAAAATAAATGTTTTCGGTGAGCTCCGCAGTGTTACCTTCTTGCTTACTTAAGCGCTTCTTTTTCGAATTTTCTTGCCGAACCTGCATATAACGAAATCCTCTTGATAACGAAGTTTTCCGGGAATTTGTCAATTTCGTTATATCCAGGTTTAACTGTGCAGCATGAGCTAGGCTAGAGATGACTCAATGCGCTCAAGGTTCTTTTGTGTTGGTGCACTTTGGTCACACCTCCGCCCACGTACAGTTT
This sequence comes from Hyalomma asiaticum, assembly GCA_013339685.2. NCBI lineage: Eukaryota > Metazoa > Arthropoda > Arachnida > Ixodida > Ixodidae > Hyalomma > Hyalomma asiaticum. The sequence goes on along the minus strand of CM023483.1, from coordinate 54,043,408 downwards.
TCAATGAGCTGAGCATAGATCTATGCTTGACTGCCGCAAGGCCGCATGAATGTGCGCTGTTGAAGTGCTTCGTTAACCATGGCCTACTTGTGCTTTTGGACCTACAGTTAGAAATGCTACACCAGTCAGCTGGCAAAAATGTTGGACTTTGAAACAGGCAGCACTTAATAATTTACCGTACTGCTATCTATCGAATGTGTTGAAGAACATGGAAGCTGTACTGGATGGCTTCGAGAACAGCTTTGCAGCGAAGTTAAAAAGGAATTTTCGATCCATAATATCCGAAGTAACAAGGTGCTTTTGCAGTGACTGAAGAACACTGGGAGTGCCAATCTCATCGTACATGGGGCTGCACTTGGCATGACAGCCTGAAGCACGGCTGCGAGCTAGCGTGACGAAGACCAGACTTCCAGCGATCTCTATGAGGTGGTGCAGAGAATCATTGGCAAAAAAATGTAAACTGACTTTGACTTAACCTGGTGTCACATGGGCACCTTTCATCACAATCAATGCTGATCCAGATTAAATGCTGCTACGCAGCCAATTTTAATCATGATCAGGCACAATTGGAATCAAGACAATGATACGTGCACGGAATTTTGGCTGGTGTCAGCAGTGAGCTCAAATCTGGATTAGTTCGGACCGTGTAACAGTGATCAGCGACTGTTGATGGCAATCAGGAAAACTGATATGCACCAGCATTGATTGAAATTAGAAGTGTCTGGATGACTTCCTGATATCGCTCCAGCTGTGGATGTGGAAGCAATCGACATTGTTTGTGGCTGTCATTTTTTTGCACCTGATGAAGATTTGTTTCACTTAATACAGTCGATCCCAGATATATCAAAGTAGGATATATGGAATTAGTGGCTATATCGAACAGTTGAAAAATCTCCTTGAAAATCCAATTCAAAACTACGGGATGGCATGTACGTATATCGAACACCTGTGGACTGCCGCATTTGATATATTAAACTTTGACCCGCACAGAACCCCTCAAGTACGCTCCTCTCTATCGTTCAGTTGATCGTGTTTCAACTGCTCTCTAACGTGTAGCAATCTATTTTTGCGTGCGATGGTGTCAGAAACACAGTGTCATTGCGTTGCTTTGGGGGGTTCTGCAGCAGCTTGTCAGCACACTAACTCATCTGCTGCAGCAATTTTATATGGTAACGTCTAGCAGCAACACTTTGAAAAAGCCAACAAGTGAGCTGGCTAGATACAAAGTGGCAGTGGACCAGGCAGACTGCACTGGCACTGTCGACTTACATCAATGCAATGTGCACATTTCAATGGTTGTCCTCATGCTACTGCTTCTACTTCATAAAAGCACAGCCTTTGAGACTTGGGACAGCATGATGTCATCTATGTCATCCTAATGTCACTGATCTCGAAGGCCATGTTTTTGTCAGTTGTGGTTTGCTGCGAAGCCATAAATGCTATCAGTCATTGCCAAGTTAATACTTGTTTTGGCAATTTGGGGCTTTGCAGACTTGTTGCATGCATCTCTTTCGCACGTGATCAACTTGATTGACCCGTTTGGAAGTCAAATCTGTGGAACTAAAGATAGACTTTCTCGGGATGAAATGAACGATGACTGGTGCATCAGGCCTATGGACAAGTGAAGCTCTGTTGTGAAATGTTTCCGTAAGCATGCTTTGTGGTGTGAAGTAGTGACATCGCCTGGGTTATCGCTGTTGACAATGGCGTTGGATACGTTGACGAATTTCATGAGTTATCAGCATTCCTGGACGTCCTCTCGGACGGGCTCACAGTAAGTGACTTCATTAGCGTCAATGACGACGTGCGAGCTGTTTCTGACCACACCGATCCCAGGATGGTAGCTGATGTCGCTGGTGCCGAGAGGTCAAACCCGACCAACGATGAATGTCTATGCCGCTGCTGAACGACTTTGTACCATGCTTCAAGAGCATGCACTGTTGTTCGCAGTCATTCGCTGCTGTTTTGGCGCAATGGAAGGTGCTGGATTTACAGACCTGTAAGTCCCCAGGATCGCTCGAGGAACATGATGGCTTACAAGAAGCTTAGATATCTCTTTCGTACGAAATAAAATGCGGCTGTTTTCACGCCGGTTTCTTGCATAATGTGGGCAAATTGGTAGGCTACTGCTTATCATGACCTCGGGAAACAAATACAAGATGTGCGCTGTTTGTAAGACGAGCTTAAAGTAGGCATATGTGGCATTTTGAATTATTGATACATCGAACTATTTTGCAATCCGCTTCGAGTTCGATACATCCGGCATCAACTGTATATTGTGTATTGACTTCCTTGCTAGTGAGTGCAATCTAAGCTTGACTTTTTAAGCTTTCAATGAGTGGCTGTTTAGATCGAATTGCCACACAAAACAACGTTTTTTTCGCTGTCCCACTGAAGTGACTTCATTATAACGGGGGAATACTGTACAATGAGTGGCTCCATGAACACCTAGTGTTCAATGATGACAAAACACATACCTTGCACTGCATTTGCACATCCGGTACCTGCCCTGTCAGCAGATGCAGGCATGCCAAAGTTGTAGCCACGTGATCGTACAGTCAACGATGACATTGCAGCAGCCTGGGAGCACCTGCAAGCAGCACTGCTTTTAGTCACTAGAGAATTTTCAGCTAAGAAGATGACCCTATGAAAACAGAGTGAGAAATGTCTTGCAGCACACTGGCACCAGGAGCTTGCCATTGCTGTTGTGGTAGACTCATTTTTAAGGGCACGGTTAGAGGGTGTGGGTTCGAATCCACGCAGAGGACGAGTTCGAATCCTCCTCGGTCCTGGTTATATTTTCTAAAATTTGCGCGATTGTGGTTACGGACACTGGCGGCAGCGGCGGCGGTGGACAACTATGGCCCTTGTTGTGATCTCATAACAGCTTACGCTGTAAAAAGGCGTCGTTGCTTATTTCTGGACATCGCACGGCTCATTTTTCACGATGCACAAAACAGAAGCTACTAGACTTTCTGAAGAACAGGACTTATAATCAGCAAAAGCAATCGGAACTAATAGGCACTTTTACCACAGATTCTTTTTCTTACCTGCTCATGGTTACCCACCGCACAGCAGCTACCCTATAAAATTATGCAGGTTTTCTGTGATAAAGAGGACTTACAATGTTGAATCAACGCATAGCGGTGATTAAAATTTGCAACGCCGTACCGGGTCTTAGTAAATTCTTTGCACACAAGTACGCAATGCTACAAACAGAAAACGCAGCTACAATGATATGAGGAGCTGCTATGCCGGTTGTTGTTTTGCGTTCATGCAGCCCTTGACCAAAGCTTTTCTTGTTCTTATGGTGTGCTACTGTTTCTGACGTCACATGTTCACCATACTAGGTTGATAACTAGAGGTTCAGTGAACATAACATCAGAATTGCCCTCTTGATCTAGGAAACATCCAAATTCTTGATAGCAAGCCCCAGTGGCAGAATATGCATGATAGCTTTGCTTATCACTTATTATCACAGTGCACTGAACCTGTATTTCTTTCATCTTTGCACCTGTGTTTCTTTTATCTTTACGTGGGACGTATGGCTGCTGTGGCGAGGGCTTCGACAGCGCATTATCATGTCGTTGCCAGACCTCCTCCGGTTCAACAAAGAACTTTTTGCAAACGTTATTGAACTTATATTTCTTTTGTATTGCTCCATTATTCGAACATTCTTGTGCCACCTCCATGTAAAAAGAGCATTCTTCAGGGGCCATACTTTGCAAACAAGCCCGATTTAACAATGTTTCGATATAACAAAGTGAACTGCTGATTTGACCGACTTGGTTAAACAGAGGTCTAACTGCAATTTCCTTTCTGAATAAATGAAGATGATGATGAAGATGATGAAGAAATGCAAATAGCCCCTCAAGATGCTCTACGATGCCAAAGAAAGAGGGGGAGAGAGAGAGGAAGGTGGGTGATGCAATTTTTCTGTCTTTCACACCTGTAACCACATGCAGCAGCCGAGTCGTCATCGCTGTCACCCGACTGCATCACTTCGGACTCGTGGCGAAGATAGCAAACCTCAGGTACCACGTGGGGTGCCGTCCGGGCCAGCGTCCATGCCTCACCTTCCTTGCCAAGGTTGTGCCTCAGCAAGCTGTCCTTGTTTAAACGCAACCATACACCTTCCGAGTTGGACACCTACACATACACAGTCAAGGTGTAGTCACGGTGACAAGAACCAGGGAAATGTAAGCTTAGATGCGCTGTAGAAAGCTGTGTTCCTTAAGCAATCTCTTTGACAAAAACACTTACGTGGTCAGATCAAATGACAAGCATTTGTACGACTGCACTCAGGAAACTGGTTTCTTAAGAGGAAACTTAATCTTCTACAAAGGAGACCAGATTATTACCATATAATTCCCATATTAGATCTTAACTTGAGTATGCCTTGATTGTTTGGGAGCCACGATGTAAAAAAGAAAAGTTCAACGGAAGGCTGTTAGGTTTCTTTTCAGCAAATATAAGAGATATGATTCACCCACACAACTTATGAAACTGAACGGCATCCAAACACTGGAAACTCGCAGGAAAGTCAATCAGTTAATGTTTCTACACAGAATCCTTTCCGGTACAGTTACAATAATTACAATAAATCTGCGAAACTGTGTGGAACCTCTTTCTTCTAGAAAAAGAAGACATGACCATAAATATGCACTGATGCCTATTTTCATTTGCACTACGGCTTTCAAAAATAGCTTTTTTCCCAGGACTATTGCTGACAGCAACTCCTTGCCAACAAGTGTTTTTCAGTCTGGGGATATTGAAAAACAACTAGAAACTCTTTTTGTCTAGTTCTGAATGATGTATCTATATGGTGTGTGTTGGCAGTGCCCGAGTGAATTATTTGTAGACTTCTGCTGCCTCCGAGTTTTTTCTGTTCACTGGTAACATGCCGTAACTATTGATTATGTGTTCTACGATTGATGTAATCAAGTACTGTGACATTGTGCAACTTTATATTTTTTTCGTTGCCCTTCCTGCTTGGGCCCAAGTATAGGCCTGCAGAACTTGTAAATAAAATAAAATAAAATAAAATAAAATAAAAATAAATCTACGTGCCCACCTATGGTGCCATCATGTCATTACAACATTGTAAGGCAGATCAAATGTAAAATGATGAAGAATAGAAATCCTCTGGCCAGTTCAAGAATTTTCTTGGTGACACTGCAGCCAGCTGCAACTGCTGTTATTGGTAAAAAGAAGCAATTCATTCTGAGGCCACAGGAATTCGAAAAAAATTCACAATGTTAACTTTTCCTTTCCTGTGGTAATTTACAGCCTGAAAATACCCATAGTCTTGTATCTGGATAGATCTGCACATGTGCAGGTACTTGAAAAATTTTCTGTCTTACTTAATCTGATGAACATTAGCACCAAACATCTCAGCAGTGGATAATAGCTAGCCCTAAACACTATTCAACCTATGGGCAGTAAGAACTCCTCCCGTAGCTCAAGAGAAATATGAAATATGCTGGATAGAGTAGCGATGAAGCTTCGGAGGACGCTTCAAGCTGTGCCTTCCGCATTTTTGCACCGAAATAAATGTTACGGGCTAGGTATACCTCCAGCTACCCCTTTGTTTCATTTGCGTGTTTCTTTTTTTGCATATTAATGCTGAAACTGGACATAAAAAAAAAAAAACCTCCCTATAGTGAAAGTTTTCAAGCATTTGTCAATTTCGTTATATCCAGGTTTAACTGCAGTACTACTCAGTATTTAGCTCCTAGCACTGCAAGGTGCACAAGTGCACTGTAAAATGCCACATGTGACACATCCAAAACTGCACAACTTGGATGACTTCTGCAGCACTGCTTGCTGTGTAAGAACCTGAGAGCATAAAATATTGCTAAGATTAGGCTAGATTCTCAACCATAGTGCCAAGAAAGTACTAGACTCTCAACGATTTTCTTGATAAATAGAAGCTCACAACCCATGCCTCACCTCCTCACAAGCAATGATTGTGCTGTCCATGGCAAGCATCCCAATTGGAGGTGCCTTGAGGTTCGGCTTACTTCGCACATTGTGACCTGCTGCTCCACAATTAGCCACTTGATACATTCCAGGCCCTGTGCCTACAAAAAAAAAAAGGACATTCAGAGCACAATCAGGCCAATGCAGGCCCAGCGAAGTATTGAGAATACCCTTTAAAACAAGAAATTAATGTGTCACACATATTAAAAAAAAGAAGTATCAGATTTTCGAAACAAAACATGTTTTGAACACTGCCTACTGTGAGCATGGACCGTTAGACAACTTATAACCAAAGGTTACAATTTAGTGAAATGCTGTTGTTATGTCGTGTGAAAATGATGACAACATGCACAGACATAGGGTGCCACAGAGACACACATAAATGCGACAGATGCACTAGTAAAAAAGCACTACTACGATAAAATCAATGTGTAACTAACCGTGCCTAACACCATCGTGTGGGGGTTGCTGGTGCTGGATTGATTGATGCTGTTGTTGCTCCTTTTGCTCGTGCTTTTGTTGTTGCTGCCGATGCTGCTGTTGATGCTGCTTGTGCTGCTCCTGTTGCTGCTGCTGTACTTGGGTTGACTGCTGTCTTGGCTCTTTCAACTCTTTCTTCTTGGGTGAAACGTTGCTTCTGTCGCTAAAGTATTCCTCTCGCACGGCCTTTGGCTCCTAGGCAAACCATAACAGTGTGTAGAAAGCTGCCTGGAATACACTGACAGTGCATCAACACTGAGTGATTTTCAGATTTATAGCAACAGCAACATATCTAGCTACATTGTTTTCAAGGAATAAATATGTGTGCGGGTCATAACCATTTATGCTGACACACACTTGTACAGCAGTGCGCTCACACACTTGCCTTGCCAGGTTTTCTCAATTAGAATTTTTCCCCAATATATTCCATGCAGTTGTAAGTAAGCCTTGCTTGCTCCACTGTGGATCTGGTAGTTTCCGATATAGAGTGCTCAAAGGCATGAAGCAAACGGGACAGCAAAACAGTCCCTTTATGCACAGTTTTCGTCACCTGCAGACCTAAAACAACCTTGTACTGAGAGACTGCGTGCCAAGAAAAGGCAGCAGGCTTAATGGCACTGACAAAAGTTGGTTATTTCACCGAGTGTAACAACAGGCATTTGGTTTTGTAACTGGGTTGTTAGGCCATTGTCTATATATATTATGTTCAAAAGCTGTTACTTTGTCTCTATCCATCACATACACTAAAGTGTCTTTGGTCTTTCAATGTTTACATGCTCAATAACACACACACACACACACACACACACACACACACACACACACACACACACACACACACACACACACACACACACACACACACACACACACACACACACACACACACAAGAACAGCAACCCATGCCCAAACATAGACTCACTTCAAAAGGGACCAGCAGAGTTTTCCCTATGTGCTGATTGTATTGTAAGCACCACGCCTCAGAGTACCCATTCTTGCAGTAGTTCTTGATGGTTTCAGGACTCAGGCGAACCCAAACACCATCATCATTGTGCAACTGCAACACATTTTTTAAAAAGAAGTTTGAACATTGTAATTCATAATCTGTGCTTCAAGAAAAAAAAAAGAGGATGGGGGTGGGGTTAAGAAGCGATGCCACAATCCACAAGTAGAAATGTGTAGCAATCTGCTATTTAGCATTCCCACTTTGAAACTGCAAGATAAATACAGTAGTACCTCGTTATAACGAACCCAAATATAACAAACTATCGGATATAACGAAGCAATCGTAATTCCCCTTGAAATTCCTATAGATTAAATTGATATTGGTTATAACGAAGTAATTACCACTCCCCCTTCAACTTCCTTATAACAAGGTTTTACTGTAATGCACTAACAGAGCTCACAGTATAGTAGAAGCATATTTACCCAATTACTATAACATGCCTGATATTGCAATATGCATCTTGATTTTGTATCCAGCATCAAAGTTATGTCAGCGGGTTTTTGCAGTCGTAGCTGTTCTACACAAAGTCCAAATAGATAATGTCGCTTATGCATTGTATGTTTTATGCACACATAAAAGTATGTTAGTGCTGGGGACGAATGCGGCTGCTGAAGCAGAGGTGAAATGACCTGACCGTCTCCATCATACTAAGGGCACGTGTGATAACATCAATGTCAAGCCTCATTGTAAGCTCCCTGGTGTAGACAGAAAAAACTGCGGGACACTTAAACTTTGCCTTAACAGCTGAATGCGGCAGCAATGCCTGGACCCATCCTCATTGCGCTCTCCTCCGCTTGTCATGCTCTTCGGTCACCTAGCCACCCAACTGCCATGACAACACTTCGTAGAAAGTGCGAGTTACCTGTGTTACTGTGTGGCCTCCCACGTCGTCTTGTGCCATTTTACGTAGATACACCTTCAAAACTCGCCGGTGAAGAAGGCACCATTAGAATTGAGACTTGGAATATATAGTTGGTAATGTTTCATCTCGGCACGACGCGCTTCATGCTCAGCCACCCTGCATATATCCTCCTGCCTTCTTCATACTCAGGTGGCTGCAGCGCTACACGAAACACGACAAAGACTCACCTGTTCCGTGCGTCTTCTTCTTTGTATGTGTTTTGTGCAGTGCTGAGGCCACCTCAATTTGAAGAAAGCAGGGGAATATATGTAGGGTGGCTGAGCATGCAGCATGTTGCACCCAGGAGCAAGGGGTTCCAGGTTTGATTCCCCAGTTCCAGGTTCTTTCTTAGTTCTTTATTTGCATCTGCGTCTAATTTTCGCTCACAGACAACACTGATTTTTCGCTCACAACCAACGATGCCGACACCGACGCCAACACTGGAATTTCTGCAAAACGAGCTATAGTGTTAAAAGGGAAAAACAAAAGAAATGAAATGGAGGAGTATTGAATAGAAATAATCCTGTGGACCACTTGACTTTCCTTAGCTGGGCCTCCTCCACTTGCAGGCCAGACGGTAAACGCTAACTACAGTAAAACCTCGTTATAACGAAGTTGAAGGGGGAGCAGTAATTACTTTGTTATAACCATTAGCTCGTTATAACCAATATCAATTTCATCTATAGAAATTTCAAGAGGAATTGTGATTACTTCGTTATATCCAATAGTTCGTTATATCTGGTTTCGCTAAAACGAGGTTCTACTGTACATCCTAGTGGCGTTCTTGGAAAACACCAACGCGAACTGTGGCCGAGGAGGGGTTCTTTTGTAAGTGTCTGTGTCCCACGTTGTGAGGTCACCTGGCTGCGCCACAATCCCCTCAGGGGCATAATAAATATACCTGACCCCCCACCTCCCAATAAATGCATTGCCAGACATGGTTTTACTGCTCCTACTCGGTAGGCTGTATGTTCTGGTGCTACTGTCGCATCTCAAAAACGTGCACTGGACCGAGCTAAACTTTTTTACCATGTGGCCGCACAACTTTGCCTGTGTGGCAAGACAAAGCACTGGACATGAATAGAAACGAAGCACATCTGAATTTCCGGGAGACTTTCCCGTTATTCGCACAACCGGGAGAAACGGTCAAAACCTGGAAGCCTTCTGGGTAATTCGGGAGACTTGGCAGGTATGCGAACCTCATGTACTTCCAAGATGTTCTGGCAACAAGTGTGTAATAAAACATTCCTTCTAGGTGCCTAAAAAATGCTAGCCCAGTGCATCCTCCTTCCAGTGCGTCCAAGTTTGCTATTTACAGCTCGCATTCCCTGAAGCTAAACCTGTTCCAGTTAACTCTTTCCTTACCATGGGAACTGGATGTTTTTTCTATGAGTTATGAATTATTTCTGCAACAGCTGCTTGGTCTCAGGGAGATATAACACACGAAAGGAAATAAATTCACTTTCGAATATGTTGAGTTTAGTGCAATAAAAGGACTTGTTTTAAAAAATAGCACGAAGAAAAAGATGAAAAAATTTCAAGATTTAAAGCAGAATTAGTATATCACCAGCAAAAGATTTCTGATCAAATTCTCTAAATATACAAATTATTGCAACGTTACCTAGCACTGTTCATATGAAAAGTCAGAACAATAGATGAAGTTCTTCTTGAGTTATAAAAATCACATGACACATGTTAACCCTTTGAAGGTTTTCGCCGTATATGTACGGTGGCAGTTTTCTGTCTGCCGTATGAGTACGGTTTTGACCCTCCGTTTGAAATTTCATGCCATAATGACGATGCATGCTCGGTAGGAGGTGCTACCACCCCTCAAGATTTACAAGAAGCGTTTGAAATTTGTCTTTACCTTCTTGCGGAGAGAAACGGAACTGATTTCTAGCTTCAGCGTGTTGCGCCAGTCTGCGGCAACACCCCTTTCGCGGTTTTGGCTTCGCCGCGTGATCGCACCCGAGGCGCGTGAAACTTGATTTTGATCTCTGCCACCAGTCCCCTGCAGGGGCGGCGGAAGTTCATTTATATCTTTACTGGCGCTGCTGTTAGCTTGTTTAATAACATCGCTCACGAGGTATTCTCACTCTCTCCGGCAAAGCGCTTTAGTGGTTTTGGTTTCGCCATATGATCGTAACTGAGATGCGCGAAACTTGATTTTAATCTTTGTCGGCACTCCCTTGCAGAGGCGGCGGAAGTTGATTTCTATCTTTATTGGCGCTGCTGTGAGCATGTTTATCAACGCTGCTCACGAGGTATTCTCGCTCTCCTTGTTTTACTGAGTTTCCGTCGAGTTTTTCATATGTGTGGCAAAGCAGCGATATGGCCAAACGCACTACCCGTTCTCTTGACACCGACAGTGATGACTTTTCCTGACTCATTTCGCTCCATTCACCAAGTCTGAATTTTTTTGTTTTCCGGAGAGGATAGCTAATCTTCGGACGACGAACTGCATTCAACTGGTTCAACCTCTGCCCAAGGCAGCTGCACGCAAACATGTCGTGTGTTCCAACACAACTCGTCACTCTAAGAGAACAGACACACGTTTTAGCTGTGTAGACTGCAATAAGACGCTGTGCGTAAACTCATGTTTCAAGGAATACCACACTCTGAAATACTATTGAACATTTTGCAGTTCTGAGTGATGCTGACACCAAAATACTGTTCCCAATTTTTTTTTTTCACTATTTATTCCCCACTTTATTCATTTTGTACATTCAAGATCCACAATAAAGCAATTTGACTATGTGGGAAAGTTCTTTTTAAGAAATGCGACCCTCAAAGGGTTAAAATCACCAGGTGGAATTTTTTCTCCAAGAAAAAGAAATAATGCATTCACAGTACACATTTATGTACGTCAACTATTAAATGCTTATCTCAAAGGTGCATTTTGGAGTACAAACAGTGATTACATAATATGAAACAAACAAAAAAAGAACAACTACAAAAGTGTTACTAACTTTTCCAGATTGATCTCACACGACGCAAATTCAATGTCTGATTCGCCACTTCTTGAAAGGTGGAAAAGATTACTTCTAAGCAATGTAAAGAGCAAGTGGAACTGCTTTCTGCTGCTTTCTTTCAAGCGCACACAGTTTTGAATGCCATCGCATTGCTCTGTGCTTCTTTTGTGCACTTAAACGTTCAAGGCCACACCCCCTTCAAAAATCCTCGCCACATGGCAGAAATGCGAACTGTGCCATAGGAGAAAAGCACTATCGCTTGTCCAAATTATGCGTTGAAAACCACCTGCCACCGGTGATTGATGCGTAGTGGCATGACAAGAAACGAGTTAAGGAATGGCTGAAACACTGAAGCCAACTAAGCTATTTTTTATACCTTACAAGCAGGAACAAGTGCAATTAATCTGTGCACTAACAGCACCATATTTACTCAAATTTAACGGGCATCATTTTTTTTTCCGATAAAATGAGCCCAAAAAGCACCTGCGCGTTACAATACAGGTGAAACCAAAACTATGTTTGAGAGGTTGGCAAAAGGCTTCCACCTAAGGGGCCAGATGCAGTATCATCGCATCCATGGTGGCAAGCACATCTTGTTGAGAGTTTAGATTGGTTGATTTCATGCTCAACCACTACTAGCTTGCATTGCATTTGTTCCAAATTAAGCTCAAATGGTGCCGTATAAACCGGACTATAGGTCGAGTGAAAATATAGGTCGACCCCCCAAGTTTAGGTGACCAAAAAAAAAAGAACCCAAAATTGCCGAAACACATTTATTTGCGAATAGAGCGCACCGCCCACCCATCGTTGGAGCTCCCTTCAACCACCATCGCAGCTGTTCCTATTCATCAGACGAAGCATCACTGTCTTCTGAAGACGAGAGTTTGTCGCTGGCCGCCTCCCACAGTGCGTCGTCGTCCATGCCATCCAGCGATTTGCTGATGCAACATTTCTTAAAAGCATTTTCCACCGTGGAATCTGGCAAGGAACGCCAGGTGGAAAGCACCCAGCCGCAGACATTCGCAAGCGAAGGTCACCGGATATATACTCCTGGTACCCCCAGCCACACTCGATCCTTGAACGGCTTGTTCAGCACAACATAATGCAGCTGGAGGGTGGACGTCATACTACCTGGTATCACGACGAGGTCCGTTTTTCCATCGCCGAGTGCGCGTTTCACAGCGTCGGTCAGGTGACCATGAAACGCATCTAACACAAGCATGCTGCGAGGATGCAGCAACTTTTGGCAGATGAATGTGCGCCGGCGGAGAGAAAATCCTTTGCGTCTCATGAATCGACGCACCCACGAGTTTGGTGCACGGAACTGTTCTCTTGTGAGCCCAGCTTCTCGGGCGAGCTCCACGGCTTTGTTGCGAATGGTATCCACGGTCACTGGCAGCGAACGCGCACGAACTTCCCAGCACAAAGTCCGCGAGCGTATCCTCCAGCTGTGGATGAACCGCACTGCGCCCACAAAACGACGTTTTCCGAGGGTTGCACTTCTGCAGCTTCCCTTTCTGATCACGCTTTTTTCCGAAATGCCAAAGCGGCGCTGAGCGGCCATGTTGCTGTTCGCTTCAGCGAACTCAACAACATTTAGATTAAATGCAGCTGAGAACTGCCTCCTTTGCCGCTGCTCATATTCAATGAACGAAAAAAAAGAACACTAAAAATCATACGCGATGTCAATCAGAGCCGAACAGATCGGAAGCACAGCGCGAACATAAAGAAAACAGTGAGACTAAAAAAAAAATGAATGCTATTGGATTTGGATACTGCCGTGTGTGGCTTTTGACACTCATGCACGCCACATGTTGCCAGACGGCGACACACTGTCAGCTAAACACCGCTATATAAGACGAGGGGTGACTTTAGCTCGTTGTTTTCTTGAAGATATCTCGACTTATATTCCGGTTTATACGGTAGCTTGCCAGTTTCATCACAAAGCTTAGGTCAAAGAAAAGTTGTTTTGTGTGCTGAAGATAGCCACGTCGCTTTGCATTCCTGAGGCCTGTGACTGTGACTAGGCGAGCACAAAATAGACAAACGTGAACTCGAAGACTGATCCGCCGCCATTTTGTGATGCCGATGTTCCGGTAGTTACACTATAGTTCCACATTTAACGAATCAGACAAGAGTAAGGACGTGAATTTTTGCTAACGCCACGAACGTGGTTTTGGTTTCACATGTTATCTGCTTCACACGCACCGTATCTATGCATGCCTTCATGGTTCCCTTTTGTGAACGGTACGCCGGCCCCAACTACCGATGCTGAATATCTCTCTCTTCTCGCGAAATAGGAGAGGAGAGGAAAAGGGCTGTGCCCCGATAAGTGCACATGGCGATGCCCACATGTCGCGTAGTGGCGTGTGAGGCGAGGTTGCACGAGTTCCGCTATAAAGAATGTACATCAATCGATCACGCGGCTATGGGTTTGCGAAGCTAAGGCAATTAGTGGCATGTTCAACCTTGCTTTTGGCTTAGAACTGCATGAAAGTTAGTCTGTGCAGCCAGGAAACCTTGTTCGGATTAACTGTGGCACGTGTTTCAGGTTTGAATTAGCGAGAGTTTTCACCCATTAAAATACACATCACTTTGCCATCACTTAGAACTGGACCAATGGACCAGTTCGAATTATCCGGTGGCTCAAATTATATGATTTAATATTAGTGATATTCGATTGCACTATGTTCTAATTCAATTATACTAATTACAAGTCCCTGCAATTTTCCTTTGAAACAAAAAGCCTAGTCTTCAGATTCATTTTTTATGTGTAATCAGATCTTGCACGGAGCAAATTTTACTGAATGTACAGCAGCTACGGTGTGCTGCACGTTTTGTGACATGAAGGTAAGCTGAGCCTCACAATAATGACATGTAAGCGAAATTTAATGTTTGGAAACAAACAAAACTGTGTATGCGCACTACAATGCATCCTAGCACAACATTTCCGAGTCCCCTTAAATACCTATCAATGCACACCAACGGGTGCCACAGAAAGGTCATTCAGTTGTTATGGTGATTTGTCCCAAAAGTGTTATAAGCATCATCTAGTGCTTTGCCACAACAGCTCCCTTAAGTTTCAAATATAGCAGGTATGTTTGGAGCCTGAAACTGTTCATTAAATAAACTGTTGCATGTACTTTATGTCTGTTCAGTGATGCTGTGGAATTTTGCAGAGTCTTCAATCTAGATTTGCAGAATTTCAAAATTTCCACCAAACAAAATTAGGGGCCCAAGCCATACTACAAGAATCTATCAGAGTGCTTGAAAAGGAGGGCATGATCACCTCATCAACAAAGGCAACTATTCCATCCACCTGCACCACACCAATTTGCTTGCTCTGCAAGGAAGGGTGGCTGCGAATTCTCAGCCCAGCGCTGTACTTGGCTTGAAACTTGCGCATCTGCATAAGGCAGAAAGAAAAGTAGAACATGAAATGCTTCAGCTGGGATACCAAAGAAGAATGAAAATCAGGGAAAGGTGGAGGCTTGAACTGGTGGGAAGGCATTAAAATTTTAATGTCTTCGAAGCCAACGTTTCAACAAGAGGACTTCTCTTCGTCGGGTGTTCAAGTCCTCTTGTTGAAACACTGGCTATAACAAAACCCCTATTTGCAATTTCCCATCCCTTCAGCTGGAGCAACGCCTCCTACAGTCAAACATGGAATATATCGAATTTTTCACTATATCGAACTCGTAAATTATCCCCTTAGAATTCTGTGTAAAAGTAGAGAAATTCGTACCCTTATATCAAACGGTGTTTTTGCTTGCCATCAGATATATCGAATGCCGCACGGGCTGGAAGGTGCGCTTCGGCACTCGCTGCACCCCACAACCTCTGTACCACCACGCCTCCCCGCTGACACCCGAAACGCTGAAAAAAATGCGAGAGAGAGAGGGGGCTCGGACAGTACTCTTGTTGAGCACGTACTCAGACTTGTGAAATAGCTTCTATTTTTTTCTTCTCTCTCTCTCATCCTTTCCCCAGGTTACCGTAGTAATTGACTCGGAGAGCAGGAACAAAGGTGCTTTTTTCTGGTAACTGTTTTGTGAGTTTTGATAAGCCAGCCACAGCCCGCGCCATTCGTATTCGCTCAGCCAACCACAGCTCGCGTCTTTAGTACATTGCTGTTGTCCTCGGAGGTGGCAACCATGGCGGAGTCCACGGAGTTCACTTCAGTGAGGCTTGGCATCGTCGCTTACCATCACGTGCTTGTTTTGTGCTCAGTGTGCGTGGTGCGCGAAGGCACAGAGGACTGCTGGAATTTTCGAGTTGTCATGTAGCAATGGCCACAGCAAGCACAAGCAGTGTCAAGAAGCGCAAGCAACTCGACTTTGCGACCAAGTTGGAAGCCATTCTGTGTGCTGAGGTGGGCGGAAAAAGTTCGACGGTGGCAGACAACTGCGGGATTCCTTGGAGTACTCGGAGTACCTCGTTGAAGAACAAGGCGGACATAAAGGCAAAAGTGGCGGAGCAACGAATGTTGGGAGCCTGTCGTGTGCATGCTCCTGCCCATGAGAAAGTAGAAAAGGCACTCTATGCCTGGTTTTTAGAAGTCCGGGCTAACAATATTCCGGTGGATGGCCCAATGCTAATGGCTCAGGCCAAATGGTTTGCCACTGCACTCGGTGAAGAAAATTTCATCTACAACACTGGGTGGCTTCACAGATTTAAGAATTGCGATAACACCCTCGGCAAAACCATTTCTGGCATAAGCAAAGCCGTCAGCAGCCAGGACATCCAGCAGTGGATTACGAAGGAGTGGCCGGAAATCTCCATGAAGATTTCTCCTGCGCAAATCTTCAATGCCGACGAGACCGGTCTGTTCTGGCAAATGCTGTTGAGCAAGACGCTCGACGTCTGCTGCAGCATGTGTCACAGGGGCAAAATGAGCAATGTCCATGTGAGCAATGTGCTCACTGCCAACATGGATGGGTCTCGAAAGCCCCAGTCCTTCGTGATCAAAAAAGCAAGGGCACTGCCATGCTGCTTCAAAAACTGCAAGCAGCTCCCTGTCCGCATGCCTCTAACAGGAGGGCATGGATGACGCATTAGGTCTTCACAGAATGGCTGCAGGGAAAGCTGGGCAAGTTGGGCCATCGTGCTTGCCTTCTTATGGATAACTGCTCGACCCACCACACCACCTGCGAGCTCAAAAACATCTAGCAAAAATTTCTGCCTGCCAACACGACAGCAAAGCTGCATCCCCTTGACCAGGGCATCATTAAGTCCTTCAAGGTTGGTTACAGGAGGCGACTCCTTGACAGGCTTTTGGTCAACCTGCATGCATATGGGCACCAGGTTTCAAGATGACCTGCTTGATGCCATTCAAATGATGACGGGCACCTGCCAAGATGTAAAGAAGGATACAGTGACCAACAGCTTCTGGAAGGCAGGCTTCGTGATGGCCAAACTTGTGGAAACCTGTGAAGATGGCGACGAGGACGAGTGCATAGATGACGTGTTTCGTGAGTTGTGAGTTGTCGTCCCTTTCTCCAGCTACCATTCCACTCGGAATTCTGAGGACGATTTTGTGGAAACCGACTGCAGCGTTCAGGCTGCTGCGAGCCTCGCTGATGAGGACACTGTCGCTGCGGTCGCAGGGAACCAGGATGCCCAGGCTGGCAGCTCAAGTGGCGACAATTGTTCGGATGAGGTGGTGGCAACAACATGCTTGTACTCCGCTGAAGTGGAGGCAGCGTTTGCCTTGATTCACCGTTGTTGCGCTAACATAAAAGGGATCGGGCTGTTGCACCTAGACAGCCTCGATAAAATTGAGACCAGCGTCCTTAACTTCATTTCGAAGACGAAGAAGCAGACCAAGATCAGCAATATTTTTCATGCAATTAAAGGATTTTTTTGCGTCGTGTGTGAGGAATTACTTGTCATTCTTGAATGCGCCGATCGCTAGTTGATCGTCCACCACAAGTAAAGTCTCAAGGCCTGTATTTTTTTTATATTGGATTGATTCGCAATCCACTGAGAGTTCGATATATCCGTGTTTGACTGTATAACTCTACGCCTGGAATGTGAGCCACGAAGGCGCTGCACTTCCCTTGATTGTTTTTCACGTGTTCTCTTCCCCTTTGGTACAGTGGCGAGCACCTATTCCGGCCACCCCTTGTAAACAAGCTGGAGACATCTCAAAGGATGACACTCAGAGACAGCTTTCCCAATGGCCTCCAAACAGAGGCAGATATCACGTCACGTGAATCAGTGGTATAGTGGCCAACATTCTCTCATGGTGTCTAGTCGCAACAAGTGACAAGGAATTTTCCATTGGAAAGAAAATGACGTTCGAAACATATGGTTAAAGGGGCTGAGACACCAAGTTTGTGCCCTGTGCATTGTTCGTTTTAAGCGTTTCTCACTGCTACAGCAAGCATGACGTACACTGGAAGAACACCCTATTCTGGGTGAATAACTTAATACTGCATTATTTATGGGAATTATTTTTGGATTTGGTTTCTGGGCGCCGAGCTGAGCATTGACATCACTGTTTCAGCATACACACACAGCTACACCGTCTGCTCTAGCACACATGTTCTGCACCTGTGCCAATGCACAATAGACCCTTTTCATAAACTGTAAAGCTGGCTTCCCTGCAATGCAACTTGCCCTACTAATGGCGACAGCAGTTTTTATTTAAATGCTGTCAAAATTCAAGCTGCACATGCTTCGACCCGTTTTTTGGGGATGTTTGTATCAGAAGGGCTGCGTCGACATTTTACATGCCCTATCGCAAGCAAATTGCACTTGCACACGTTGTTTGCCGGATTGCCAATGCCGCCATTAGTAGGGCAAGCTGCATTGCAGGGAAGCTAACTTGCAGTTTATGAAAAGGGTCTATAGCGAGTGTGGAAGCCCCCAATTCTAGGAGCACCACATTCTCGCCTCATTTTGTGTTCTCCCTGCCTCTTTCTGTTCACCAGACAGCCGTAAGTAAAGTACAAAAGAACACCGTCATGGCTTTCCCAGTGCAGTGGTTCACCACTTATCGTATTTCACTGTAATGTGATGTGCCGTCACTAAAACTTTCGCTGCACTTTCGAAATAGTGACGTGGGTGCCAGTCGCACTTGTGACGGGTCTCGATTGCAAGAATGAGCATTTAGGCACTCTATAGAAGCGAGTTAAAATGTTTTAAATGTTTGCTGTGCCCAACACTTCGTGGCGAGTGCCCTTGCATACACAGGAAGCCTACAGCAGGCTTTCTATAGCCTCAAAATTTGGTGTCTCAACCCCTTTGAAGGATTCATTGGCTGGAGTTATATGGCCAATGTAAGTGCATCAGACTAAGCCCAAAGTAGAACAATATGGCTGTGGCTCAGATAGCTTCAGTTAACAACAATACTCAATCTGAAAAGATGCTGACAAAAGAGAAAAGTGCAAACTTATGCTATCTGTTACCTTATTGGGTTGGTGTGACGACTTTTGTGACACGCTCCTGGAAGGAATCACCAATCCTTGTGGTGGTTCTTTCACTTCTACCAGCCGACACTGGGAACTCCCTTGTGAAATGAAAAATGCACAGCAATGTAAAACCAGAACATGCAACCAAGAAGGTCTCGTAATCTAGTTTATAGCCACAAAATATTGGTAGAAAACTCCATAACGAGATTAAGACAAAATCAAGGCAACTCTGAATTTCTGGTCCACACCGAGTCTAGGTCTGCTATCAAACAGCATCATAGCAAATTCGATTAAATAATTCATTATAAGTGTATGCATGCAACAATGTTTTAATGGCAACACTATTTTTCATTTATTTTGTTATAAATGCATTTGTTATATGGTAGTTCAACTGTAAGAGTCCAGGAGACAAATATTCATTAAAAAATATTCAACAATAGCCGTACATATGCTGTCAATAGTACAAGCTTTTATCTCTCCAATGCACTGCTCATTAAAAAAAACCGAGAAAAAAAATTACCAATTTCAAAGCCATCAATGATGGCATGCAGCAGGTACCAGCCAACAGAGCCTGGTGTCCAGTTGGCTGTGTATGAGCCATCGTCATTCGCACAAACGAGCATGTTCTCAATCAGCCGCTTCTTGGTTGGGGAAACAAAACGTAGCTCTTCAAAGGAGTAGTCCTGATATTGCTGTAAAAGAAACCAGTACATTACTTGTGAAGGATACGTTACATTGCTCAACCAAAAAGCACTTCCAGTTACTGCTGCTTCTTGGTTTAAAGGAGCTGGGCTTGCCTTAAAGGAACATTTTTATCCCCCAGTGTTGAAAAAATTAAGCATACTGGCAGGCCCCGGAATGCATGACGTTCCACAAGTCACTACAGAGCGTGAAAAATCAACCGCAGCATGCTCCGGCTTCATGCACAGGGGGTGGATATATTGACTTCTCTCTATTCTCAAGCTATTTCTATGGAAGGCTGATCATGTGACTGGAGGCCGCCATTCGGGCAATTGCCCTTTCATGTAGGGCGCCCTGCCCTCATCAGGGCTAAATTTCAGGGCAAAATATTCTTCTTAATACAAACGAAGACTGCGTTTTTGCATAGGCACTCTATAGAAGCGAGTAATAAAACAACAACAACACATAATAAAACAACACTACTCACTACACAGAGTGCTTTTTGCGAGGTATTCTGTTACCTGTTTTTTATTAACAGATGTTTGTTTTTGTTTTGTTTTCGCTGACTCTTCAATGTGAACAGTGCAGTGAAATCAGTATTTTTTTTCTTTTTCTCAATTTGAAATATACGGTGGCAGATATGCAACGGTTCATGGCATTTGGGGATTCAGTAACACATGTTATTTTGCCTCAATCTAAATATCCCGTGAAAGTTGGAAAGTACTCGTTTAATGCTGCTTCCTACCGACAGACTACGTTTCAATGTGCTTGTTTGACTAGTTGAAACGCTTCTGCGGGGCGTAATCAGCGGTCCGCAGTGGAAGGAAGCCACCGTTGAAACTACGGCTGGACGAACACTCGTTTGAAGCTCGAGCACGTATGCACTGGTGAGTATAAACCTATTGCTTCTGTTTGTTAGTGTTGGTTCTGCGTTACAAATGGCAATGATGGACTAAAATTGTAGAAAGTTTAGGGTATCGTGCTCTGCGACTGAAAAAGCAAGAGTTCACTCGGGTGACGCGGCTTCCCTAGGGAGCAAGTTTTTGAGAGAACAGAAATGCATTCTGGAAATTTACTGCTTGGCAACAGACACTGTACCTACACAAAGGAGGCCACTGCGATAAATGGGGTTACATGGAATACACTGCACCTGTCACACATGTTCATACGTACGAGTTTGCAAAAGCTGCACGTCAAAAGCAAGGCTAGAGTGTTTTACTTGGACGGTGTCTTTTGTACATTTTTTAGCAGCATTCCTTTTGCTTGAATACATTTAGTGTGCAGTGCTCACAGAAGGAAACGCAACATGTAAACAATGATTGGTGCCAAATGCGCAACTCCTCGATATAACCATGACATGTCGCTACGAATCTGATCACTTGGAATGGCAGTTGTGGTGCATGTATAAGAACCAACACTACTCCGATGGGTCACAAACTGAAGGTAGAAACAAAAAGTATGTGTGTTATGTAGCCCTAAATTTCAGCACTTCAATCTGTAAGTACTGTACATAATTTGAGTAGACTTTTCGTTTATTGTAAGAAACCAGCATTTTATACGAGGATATGCTTGGGTATTTACTTTTTGATGAGAGTCTCCTGGACCTCTCTGCCAAATGGGCAAGGCACTTGCTACCTGACATGGCTAAAGAAGCTACTTCCATCCCTGCAGCTACCTTTATAAGGCATGTTTCCCTGTATGTGCAACAAACGGCAGTTTAATGAATTGCTGTGTTTAGATAATTTTGCAAAATCGTGCCTTCACACATTATGCTTCTCAGTCGCTGATGAATTCATGACTTGTTTTTCTTTCAGGAGTGCCATGTAATGACATGGTGTTCCTGCTCTCCGAGCCGACCGTGTTACCGTCGGCTCGGAGAGCAGGAACGAAGGAGCTGTTTGCTGTTTTGCGAGTTGCTGTTTTGTGAGTTTTGATCAGCCAACCACAGCCCGCGCCTTTCGTATTTGCTCAGCCAACCACAGCTCGCGCCTTTCATACATCGCTGCTGCCCTCGCAGGTAGCCCGGGTAGCCATCGCCGCCATCGCGACTGATCGTGAGCACTTTGTTGGCGGAGTTCACTTCCGTGAGTTGTCGCATACCACCGCATTCCTCTTTTGCGTGCATGCTGTGCAAAGGCGCTGCGAACTGCTTGAATTTTCAACTTCTTGTGTAGCAATGACCAGTGTCAAGAAGCGCAAGAACCTTGACTTTGCGACAAAGTTGAAAGCCATACAGCGTGTTGAGGCGGGCAAAAAAAGTTCGTCGGTGGCGGACGACATTGGGATACCATGGGGCACTCGAGCACCTTGTTAAAGAACAAGGCTGATATCAAGGCAAAGCCAGCGGAGCAGCGAACGTCGGGAGCCTGTCGTGTGCGCGCTTCTGCCCTCGGGAAAGTAGAAAAGCACTCTATGCCTGGTTCCTAGAAGTGCACGCGAAGAACATTCCTGTGTATAGCTCAATGCTGATGGCTAAGGCCAAATGATTTGCCGCTGCACTCGGTGAAGACAATTTCGTCGACAACACCGGGTGGCTTCACCGATTTAAGCAACGCTACAAAGTCATCGGCAAAATCATTTCTGGCGAAAGCGAAGCCATAGGGAGCCAGGACATACAGTAGTGGATGACGAAGGAGTGGCCGGAAATCTCAGCAAAGTTTTCACCCGCGGAAATCTTCCAACGCTGACGAGGCCGGTCTATTTTGGCAAATGCTGACGAGCAAGACTCTGGACGTCCAGGGTAGCATGTGTCACAGCGGCCAAATGAGTAAAGTCCGCATGAGCATTCTGCTGGCAGCCAACATGGATGGGTCTCGGGAAGTTCCAGCCCTTTGTGATCGAGAAAGCAAGGGCACTGCGCTGCTACAAGAACTCTAAGCAGCTGCCCGTTTGCTACGCCTCAAACAAGAAGGCGTGGATGACGTGTCAGCTGTTCACAGAATGACTGCAAGCGTGGGACATCGAGCTGGGCAAGTCGGGGAGTTGCGCTTGCCTTCTTGTGGACAACTGCTCAGCCCACCACACCACCTGCGAGCTGAAAAACATTGAGCTAAGTTTCTGCCGGCTAACACGACAGCGAACCCGCAACCGCTCGACCAGGGCATCAAGTTCTTCAAGGTGGGCTACAGGAGGCGACTCCTTGATAGGCTGCTGGTCAACCTCCACATGGGCACCAAGCTGAAGGTTGACCTGCTTGGTGCCATTCAAATGATGACGGGCGCCTCGCAAGACGTGAACACGGACACAGTGGCCAACTGCTTCTGGAAGGTAGGCTTCGTGACGGCGGAACTTGCGGAAACCGGTGAAGACAGAGATGAAGAGTGCATAGACAACGCGTTTCGCGAGTTGTCGTCCCTCTTCCGGCTGCGGTTCCACCCGAAGTGTCTGCGGACAATTTTGTCGAAGCAGACTGCAATGTTCAGGCTGTTTCAAGCCTCGCCGACGAGGACATTGTAGCTGCGGTCGCAGGGACGCACGATGCCCAGGCCGACAGCTCAAGTGACGACGAAGATCATCCAGACGAGGCGGCGGCTACACGCGCGTACTCCGCCGCTGAAGTGGCGGCAGCGTTCGGCTTGATTCGCCGTTGTTGCGGCGACATGGAGGGAACCGGGCTGCCGCACCTGGACAGCCTCGATAAGATCGAGGCCAGCGTCTTCAACTTCATTTCGAAGACGAAGAAGCAGGCCAAGATAAATGATTTTTTTTTTCATGCAAATAAAACATTCTGTTGCATCTTGTGTGCGGAATTAGTTGTCATTCTTGAATGCGCCGATTGTAGGTGATCGTCCGCCACTGGTAAGGTCTCAGGGCCTGTATTTTTTCATATCGAATTTTTCATACATCGAACTAATTCACGATCCCCTTAGAGTTTGATATATCCTGTGTTCGACTGTATGCTTTCCAAAATATTAAAAAATGAAAGCATGATGTACAAATGCAAAATAACGAGAAAAAATACAGTGAAACAAAATGAAGGACATAAGTGGAATAGTTTGCATAAAGATGGAATATATTTAAGCAGAATTACAACTGTATTGCATATTCAAGGCATGTCAATAAAAGCGAGATGCATTAACACACATGTGCTTAGACTTAGGTGCATGTTAAAGAACACAAGGCAGTCAAATTTAATCTAGAGCTCCCCATGATGGAATGCCTGATAATGCTGTCATGGTTTTGGCATGTCAAGCTTAAGAAATTAATTAATTACTGTACAAGTCTCACTGCCTAGACTTATTATTAGTTAAGCTCCAACAATTTAACTGTAGCCTCTTACCACACCAGTTGAATTCTCATGTGACTCACCCTCATCATGGTGATGGCATAGTAGAGCATCTTGTCCTTCACAGTGACTTCGTATGGTACATCCAGCGATGGTGGTGGGTGACCGCCAAAGGTCAGAAGGCCAGTTTGGTCATTTGAGCCTGCCGTTGCTGAGCAAGGAACGTGCTCCTGGTTGTAGGCATTCATAGGCACCGCTCTCACTTCCACCTGGATAAACAATACATTGCAACAAGTATGAGAACCATGACGGTATTGGAGTACAAAAGAGTCAAAGGTGCAAGACAAGATGAACATTTACGGTCCTGTCAAATCAGAATGAATGAGGTTTTACATTATTCTACAAATTCAAGTTTCTTAAAGGGGCACTGACACCAAAATTTCGCTGCTAAGATAGCCTGCGAGATCGATTTTCGTGGACATACAGATGTCATCTACCAAATCTCAATGGCGAACACAACTCCGAAGATAATTTAAATGAATATTGAAGTTCGCATGCGCAAGGTGTCAGTGCCCCTTTAAGGGCCTTGAAAACACAAAATTCAAAGGTATTCAAGGACCTGTCTGACCCTGTTGACAAGACAAGCCTGGTCATGCATAAATATCTAGTTTTGGCATCCCGCACCCCGAGCCACTGAACTAATGTCATCGACGTTTTCTAGTGTCGACTGAGGCCTTCAACAAGCAAGTTATGACAAATTCACCCTTTAGTTTGTGCACCACACGCAGGGACAAGGACAATGTGGAGGAAGAAGTGCATGTGCCATGTTTCTCTCTTTGCTTTGTCCTTGTCCCTGTGGCTCAGGATAGGGTGGATTGGAAATCATTGGGAGAGGCCTTCATCCTGCAGTGGACCTAAACAGGCTGATGATGATGATGGTGCTGTCCGTGTGAGCACTGCACAAACTAAAAGATGAACGAGTGCAATATGTTTGCATGGGATGTTCAAATTGATGTTACAATTACTCAAAAGAGACAATATATTTCTGTAATATGTCTAAGCACCAAATGTTCAAGACTGACTGTACAAGGTCTCATTAGGAAAAAGAAACATCACGCAGTACCTTCATGTCAGGAACATGCACCAAGTATCCATACTGGTCTCTCGTAAAGACGGTGATGAGTGACGGCCACCCACACTTGAGCTCCTCCTGGCTGCAGATCAATTCGCACTGCTTTGGGTCCACACAACACTCGGGCTGCAGCCACCTGGTAGACACAAACATAAAGGTAATATAAAAACCCAAGCTGCATAATATGCTTTGCAGTTTCCATATATCAGTATAGACCGTTTTCACGGGGTAAGGAAGAGCGTTCTGGCAACCTGTGTGCCGGCGCCTTCCTCCTCTCCTGGTGCGTCGTGCCAGAGAGCTTGGAGCGCGCTCAGTCATGCTTGGATGTGTGGAGCTGTCGAACAATTTGTGTGTGTTGTGGGCTAACCTGGCTGCTCTTTTTCTCTTCTACTGTAATGCCAGACAACATATAAGGTTGCCAGAAAGCCAGTGTGCAGTTTTCATGGTTGTGCTAACAACTACAGGAAAAGGAAACTTTCGTCGCAGGAATTATGCGACATGCATGACCAGATGCAGAGAGTTTGCTGCTGGGTACTTTTCAAGCTGTATCGTTTTTAATGGGAAAAGCTCTGTACATTGAGAAGTTCTCGAGAATAGCAGAGCCTTATAATTTCAGGCGGACACACCGACGCTCAACCTCGGTTATGACCCCAAGAAGTCTGCCCGACAAGTCCCGCAACAACCAGTCAGCTCGGCATTAAAAAAAAAATTTAAAAAAAAACACTTTCTTTAATGATCGAATAGTGTTTCTTCAACAGCTTCAACTTAGGCTTGCCCATTACAAGGTGAACTGTGCAACAACAGTACAGCGAGTAGACGAGAGAGAGCGAAAAAAAAAACACAGCTCACTTCCGCGGCTGATCATAGGTTTGAGCATGGCCACGCATTGCTTGATATTGGGTACCGCGATCCGCCTCACAGGAGGCAGAAACTCCAGATACAACAGAACCTCGTTCATACATTTTTGAAAAATAACGCGACATTAAACGTATTATTCAGGAAAACGTATGACACAAACACACGAAAAAATCGCGCAGTTTCGCTGGAAAAGCATGCGTGGATATAAATATTAGAGTATTTTATAATTTCACGTAATTCAGACAATAAAATGTCACGAAACAGCAATAAACGTCTGATTATATAGCTACTGTAGTGTGGTGGAACGAGCCCGAAGGCACGGCAGTGACCGCGAGCGCTAGCCGTCAGCGCTGAAAGCGTCGGGAACGGAACGCATGCGTGTTGTGCCTTGCTTCAGTGTTTAAACTACTCTGCATATTCAGGCAAATTATTTAACATGTAACAAAATGCGTGTTCACATCGTCATTTTCTTGGCCTGCCAAAACTGCGCACGCGGCCATCAATACACAGTGCGGACGCACAAGCTACGTTGTGCCCAACGGTGCGCACTCTGGTACATAAGTCGTGCGCACCAAGAGCACTAGCCTTGGATCAACAGGTCACATGAACGGGCACATCACGTGCATCGCACGGCCCAAGGCAACGTCGTTGGGCAATCGCATTGTGTGCATGTTGACCGTCAGAGCTAGCAGCTTAGTCTCTAGACACTACGAAACGTTCGGCCATTCCACCCCCCCCCCCCTCTCTCCCCCACCCCTTAAAGGGCCACTAAACAGGCTCCTACTTTTTTTTAAGCCGCCCAAACAAGCTAACTCAATCGTAGAGACGCTTGCGGTGGCCACATTCTGCGCATATGACAGCGCTGCGCACCACACAGACGCCTTATTCCAAAAAAAAAAAAATTCCCGCGTCTCTTTCCTGCGATTGGCCAGCTGTCCTTACATCCTAGGTGTCGTCACGTTCTACCGCGAACAACTTTGCGCAGTTGTAGCTCGTTGATTGGTCGAGATCAGGTCTGTTGTCAGATCCTGTGGCCATCCCACCGGCGTGAGCCAACACCACCTAGCAAAAAAGAAGGCCTCCACATCACCTCCTCTCCTTGTCAGTTACGTCACGCAAGTCGGATCTGCGTTCCTGAAACGCGGCGCGCGTTCTGTAAATATATTTCTCTGTGAAGGAAACGCTAGAGCGGCATTGCATGGAGCATGCAATGAATAAAATGTATTACATGTGTCTTCAAGAGACAGTTTTGCTCTTTCTTTTGTTCCGCTAATTGCCAAAGGAGACTAAGCAGCATGCAGTTTGCTTGTCTTAGTGCCGGCCAAAAATCCGCAGGAACAATAAAAGAGGTCATGTTACCATACACGAAAAAAAAATGTCACCAGTCAATTAAAGTTCATTTGCCGATAGATTTGATCAAAATCAAAGTAATCAAAGTTCTGAGAGGATGTTGCTTTCTATGATGATCTTGACTGCGGTGAACTAGCGGCTTCCCCTTATTTTTGCGTAAGCTATGAGTGCCTTGCTTTGAAACGGAAGCAGATATATTGCTACATTGCTTAATTAAGGACAGCACTGATTTTCTGAATCCGCATAGTAAGCGCGACGCGCTGAGACACCATGCAACCGCAGCGAACCAAGTCGCGGAGACGCCAACAGCGTCAACTCTGTGGTAATGAAGTTTACGGTCACTGACCAAGTCAAGAAAGGTTGTTTTGACGTTTCGGAGCCTATACAGGTTCCTTGTTCACAATGCAGCAGACGTAGCGCCGTTGTCCAGTTAAATATGAAGTATGTGACGTAATGAACGGGCATAGATTTGAGGCATGTTTCCATCTGTCCTGTTAACGGTATCAGGTGTCGTCTGTATCAGCAGAGATTCCAGCAGCAGTCTCGTTGTCAAATTCTTCTCTTTGGCTATGACAGCAGCATTCTCCCAAGCGATAGAGTGATCACTCTTGTGCACATGCTCCGCTAGTGCGTTGTACACATGGCGGTGATTTTGAACATCGCGTTTGTGCTCTTTTAGTCGTCTAATGAAGTTTCCTGTTTCGCCAATGTAGCAGAAATTGCAGTCGTGGCACGGGATCTTATAGATTACACCCGGGAACTTTTCTGCTTCTAAGCGGTCCTTCACGTTGACGACTTCACCGCGGAGCTTGTTTGATGGCACATGCGCTACGCGTAAATCATATTTTGAAAATATTCTTGAGAGTGCTTCGCTGATACCTGGTACGTATGGAATGCTGGCCCGTTTTTGAAGAGTTCGTTTCTCGGCTGGCTGAGGATTGCTGAGCATTCGTTTTTCAATTCTGCGAACAAAAGCAGACGAATAGCCGTTGTTTGACAGTTCTTGCCGTACCGTAATAAGTTCTCTCTGCAGTTCGTCTTCGTTGGAGCATAAGCGGGTGGCCCTACGAACCAAAGACGATACGACAGAGGTCTTGTGTCCAGTCGGGTGGCAGGACGCAAAGTGGAGGTAGCGACCCGTATGGGTCATTTTGCGATAAACGGAGAAGGATAGGCCACCGTCGGAACGCTGTACGAGTACGTCTAGGAGAGGAAGCTTGCCGTTTTCTTCTCGCTCCAGAGTGAATTTTATGGTCGGTTGTATGGCATTGAGCCTCTGTAACAACCGGTCAACGTCGTTTTTGTGCAGGATACAAAAGCAGTCGTCCACATAGCGCAGAAAAACTTTCGGGGCAGGTTTGAAATCTATCAGGACTTTTTCCTCCAGGCTTTCCATCACAAGGTTTGCGGTTGTCACGGATATTGATGCCCCCATAGCAGTCCCATGCGTCTGTTTGTAGATCTTAGAGTCGTAAGTAAAGTACGTGTTACTAAGCAAAGATGAAGCAACTCACACAGCTCTGAGGGATCCAGGGGTGTCCGGTCAGCGAGGTTGGCATCCCTGGAAAGCGCTTCTTTGCAGGTTTCGACGGCCAAGTCGATAGGGACACTGGTAAAAAGCGAGGTCACGTCAAACGACACCATCACATCGTCATCACTGAGATGAAGGCCACGCACAGTTTCCACGAATGCTGAAGAGTTCTCAACATGTGTTGTGGTGTGGCCGGCTAGGGGGCTGAGCACTTGGTGCAAATACCCAGATAGCTTGTAGAGCGGTGAACGAGTGAAGTCGACTATTGGCCGAAGAGGTACGCCTGCCTTGTGTACTTTCGGGAGACCGTAGATCGCAGGGGCTGAACCGATCGCAGGGGCTGAGCCTGGAGGAAAAAGTCCTGATAGATTTCAAACCTGCCCCGAAAGTTTTTCTGCGCTATGTGGACGACTGCTTTTGTATCCTGCACAAAAACGACGTTGACCGGTTGCTACAGAGGCTCAATGCCATACAACCGACCATAAAATTCACTCTGGAGCGAGAAGAAAACGGCAAGCTTCCTTTCCTAGACGTACTCGTACAGCGTTCCGACGGTGGCCTATCCTTCTCCGTTTATCGCAAAATGACCCATACGGGTCGCTACCTCCACTTTGCGTCCTGCCACCCGACTGGACACAAGACCTCTGTCGTATCGTCTTTGGTTCGTAGGGCCACCCGCTTATGCTCCAACGAAGACGAACTGCAGAGAGAGCTTATTACGGTACGGCAAGAACTGTCAAACAACGGCTATTCGTCTGCTTTTGTTCGCAGAATTGAAAAACGAATGCTCAGCAATCCTCAGCCAGCCGAGAAACGAACTCTTCAAAAACGGGCCAGCATTCCATACGTACCAGGTATCAGCGAAGCACTCTCAAGAATATTTTCAAAATATGATTTACGCGTAGCGCATGTGCCATCAAACAAGCTCCGCGGTGAAGTCGTCAACGTGAAGGACCGCTTAGAAGCAGAAAAGTTCCCGGGTGTAATCTATAAGATCCCGTGCCACGACTGCAATTTCTGCTACATTGGCGAAACAGGAAACTTCATTAGACGACTAAAAGAGCACAAACGCGATGTTCAAAATCACCGCCATGTGTACAACGCACTAGCGGAGCATGTGCACAAGAGTGATCACTCTATCGCTTGGGAGAATGCTGCTGTCATAGCCAAAGAGAAGAATTTGACAACGAGACTGCTGCTGGAATCTCTGCTGATACAGACGACACCTGATACCGTTAACAGGACAGATGGAAACATGCCTCAAATCTATGCCCGTTCATTACGTCACATACTTCATATTTAACTGGACAACGGCGCTACGTCTGCTGCATTGTGAACAAGGAACCTGTATAGGCTCCGAAACGTCAAAACAACCTTTTTGACTTGGTCAGTGACCGTAAACTTCATTACCACATCATGCTACCTGACCAGACGAGCTTTCGTCGAATTCTGGACTATGTGCATTACAGGAATGTGCACGGACAAGGCGTCGTGTCCAAGATCAGGCAGTTCGTTTCGCTTTCGACAAGAATAGCTGCCTTCAAGACTCATCTCAGCTTCAACAAGACTTGCAGAAACGAGGGTCTTATGCCGAAATCTCTTCGTTTGAAGATACCTGTCCGTACAGCGTGGGGCCATAGGATCATCCGGCAAGCTGAAAAGAACCTACTGGCAGCACGGATCCAGGAGTGCCGACAAAATCTTCGGAATTTAGAGAACGCAACGTTCTTTGCCAGACGTAAGCTGGAGCATCTTCTCGGAGGTGAGTTTCCCGATGTTCAGCTGCACGCAAACTTCACCGCTTCTCTAAGGGAAGTGCAAGGCTTCTCAGGACAGGAAACTCGAAGGGCTACGTCCGAAGGTTCCAAATGATGCCAAGGAAGCGGTCATTAACTTATCCTGCTACCAGCCAAGTCCTGAAGAATTATCAATCCTGCACCGTGGCTTGAACTACAACACGAGTGCTGCCTCTGACCCGAAGAAAGTGATCTATCTGTGCTGTTGAACGAGCGGTTTCTCAGCTGCCGCGTGAAGTGCAAGATGAAGCACGCACCAGAGCAATAGGTGTACTCTCGTCGTGGCGAAAGCGCAACCTGCCGACGGGCCTCCCACCAGCGGAGAAAAGAAGCAATACGGACCCTACGCAGCAACAAAAGCATCGTCGTCCTCCCAGCAGATAAGGGCAATGCCACAGTATTACTAGACCGCAGCGCATACAAGGAAAAAAATGCTTAATTTGCTTGAAGACGGAGGAACCTATTCCGTATTAACCAAGGACCCCACAAGCAGCATTCAAAACAAACTGCAAAAAACGCTGTCCACTGTCTTCCCACCGGCCTGCCCTCAACACAAGAAATTATACTACCGATTATTGTGCACCAACGGTTCAGCCCCTGCGATCTACGGTCTCCCGAAAGTACACAAGGCAGGCGTACCTCTTCGGCCAATAGTCGACTTCACTCGTTCACCGCTCTACAAGCTATCTGGGTATTTGCACCAAGTGCTCAGCCCCCTAGCCGGCCACACCACAACACATGTTGAGAACTCTTCAGCATTCGTGGAAACTGTGCGTGGCCTTCATCTCAGTGATGACGATGTGATGGTGTCGTTTGACGTGACCTCGCTTTTTACCAGTGTCCCTATCGACTTGGCCGTCGAAACCTGCAAAGAAGCGCTTTCCAGGGATGCCAACCTCGCTGACCGGACACCCCTGGATCCCTCAGAGCTGTGTGAGTTGCTTCATCTTTGCTTAAGTAACACGTACTTTACTTACGACTCTAAGATCTACAAACAGACGCATGGGACTGCTATGGGGGCATCAATATCCGTGACAACCGCAAACCTTGTGATGGAAAGCCTGGAGGAAAAAGTCCTGATAGATTTCAAACCTGCCCCGAAAGTTTTTCTGCGCTATGTGGACGACTGCTTTTGTATCCTGCACAAAAACGACGTTGACCGGTTGCTACAGAGGCTCAATGCCATACAACCGACCATAAAATTCACTCTGGAGCGAGAAGAAAACGGCAAGCTTCCTTTCCTAGATGTACTCGTACAGCGTTCACCGCCATGTGTACAACGCACTAGCGGAGCATGTGCACAAGAGTGATCACTCTATCGCTTGGGAGAATGCTGCTGTCATAGCCAAAGAGAAGAATTTGACAACGAGACTGCTGCTGGAATCTCTGCTGATACAGACGACACCTGATACCGTTAACAGGACAGATGGAAACATACCTCAAATCTATGCCCGTTCATTACGTCACATACTTCATATTTAACTGGACAACGGCGCTACGTCTGCTGCATTGTGAACAAGGAACCTGTATAGGCTCCGAACGTCAAAACAACCTTTTTTGACTTGGTCAGTGACCGTAAACTTCATTACCACATCATGCTACCTGACCAGACGAGCTTTCGTCGAATTCTGGACTATGTGCATTACAGGAATGTGCACGGACAAGGCGTCGTGTCCAAGATCAGGCAGTTCGTTTCGCTTTCGACAAGAATAGCTGCCTTCAAGACTCATCTCAGCTTCAACAAGACTTGCAGAAACGAGGGTCTTATGCCGAAATCTCTTCGTTTGAAGATACCTGTCCGTACAGCGTGGGGCCATAGGATCATCCGGCAAGCTGAAAAGAACCTACTGGCAGCACGGATCCAGGAGTGCCGACAAAATCTTCGGAATTTAGAGAACGCAACGTTCTTTGCCAGACGTAAGCTGGAGCATCTTCTCGGAGGTGAGTTTCCCGATGTTCAGCTGCACGCAAACTTCACCGCTTCTCTAAGGGAACGTAAGTGCAAGGCTTCTCAGGACAGGAAACTCGAAGGGCTACGTCCGAAGGTTCCAAATGATGCCAAGGAAGCGGTCATTAACTTATCCTGCTACCAGCCAAGTCCTGAAGAATTATCAATCCTGCACCGTGGCTTGAACTACAACACGAGTGCTGCCTCTGACCCGAAGAAAGTGATCTATCTGTGCTGTTGAACGAGCGGTTTCTCAGCTGCCGCGTGAAGTGCAAGATGAAGCACGCACCAGAGCAATAGGTGTACTCTCGTCGTGGCGAAAGCGCAACCTGCCGACGGGCCTCCCACCAGCGGAGAAAGAAGCAATACGGACCCTACGCAGCAACAAAAGCATCGTCGTCCTCCCAGCAGATAAGGGCAATGCCACAGTATTACTAGACCGCAGCGCATACAAGGAAAAAATGCTTAATTTGCTTGAAGACGGAGGAACCTATTCCGTATTAACCAAGGACCCCACAAGCAGCATTCAAAACAAACTGCAAAAAAACGCTGTCCACTGTCTTCCCACCGGCCTGCCCTCAACACAAGAAATTATACTACCGATTATTGTGCACCAACGGTTCAGCCCCTGCGATCTACGGTCTCCCGAAAGTACACAAGGCAGGCGTACCTCTTCGGCCAATAGTCGACTTCACTCGTTCACCGCTCTACAAGCTATCTGGGTATTTGCACCAAGTGCTCAGCCCCCTAGCCGGCCACACCACAACACATGTTGAGAACTCTTCAGCATTCGTGGAAACTGTGCGTGGCCTTCATCTCAGTGATGACGATGTGATGGTGTCGTTTGACGTGACCTCGCTTTTTACCAGTGTCCCTATCGACTTGGCCGTCGAAACCTGCAAAGAAGCGCTTTCCAGGGATGCCAACCTCGCTGACCGGACACCCCTGGATCCCTCAGAGCTGTGTGAGTTGCTTCATCTTTGCTTAAGTAACACGTACTTTACTTACGACTCTAAGATCTACAAACAGACGCATGGGACTGCTATGGGGGCATCAATATCCGTGACAACCGCAAACCTTGTGATGGAAAGCCTGGAGGAAAAAGTCCTGATAGATTTCAAACCTGCCCCGAAAGTTTTTCTGCGCTATGTGGACGACTGCTTTTGTATCCTGCACAAAAACGACGTTGACCGGTTGCTACAGAGGCTCAATGCCATACAACCGACCATAAAATTCACTCTGGAGCGAGAAGAAAACGGCAAGCTTCCTTTCCTAGACGTACTCGTACAGCGTTCCGACGGTGGCCTATCCTTCTCCGTTTATCGCAAAATGACCCATACGGGTCGCTACCTCCACTTTGCGTCCTGCCACCCGACTGGACACAAGACCTCTGTCGTATCGTCTTTGGTTCGTAGGGCCACCCGCTTATGCTCCAACGAAGACGAACTGCAGAGAGAACTTATTACGGTACGGCAAGAACTGTCAAACAACGGCTATTCGTCTGCTTTTGTTCGCAGAATTGAAAAACGAATGCTCAGCAATCCTCAGCCAGCCGAGAAACGAACTCTTCAAAAACGGGCCAGCATTCCATACGTACCAGGTATCAGCGAAGCACTCTCAAGAATATTTTCAAAATATGATTTACGCGTAGCGCATGTGCCATCAAACAAGCTCCGCGGTGAAGTCGTCAACGTGAAGGACCGCTTAGAAGCAGAAAAGTTCCCGGGTGTAATCTATAAGATCCCGTGCCACGACTGCAATTTCTGCTACATTGGCGAAACAGGAAACTTCATTAGACGACTAAAAGAGCACAAACGCGATGTTCAAAATCACCGCCATGTGTACAACGCACTAGCGGAGCATGTGCACAAGAGTGATCACTCTATCGCTTGGGAGAATGCTGCTGTCATAGCCAAAGAGAAGAATTTGACAACGAGACTGCTGCTGGAATCTCTGCTGATACAGACGACACCTGATACCGTTAACAGGACAGATGGAAACATGCCTCAAATCTATGCCCGTTCATTACGTCACATACTTCATATTTAACTGGACAACGGCGCTACGTCTGCTGCATTGTGAACAAGGAACCTGTATAGGCTCCGAAACGTCAAAACAACCTTTTTTGACTTGGTCAGTGACCGTAAACTTCATTACCACATCATGCTACCTGACCAGACGAGCTTTCGTCGAATTCTGGACTAAGCGTCAACTCTGCGGCCCATCCGACCAGCGTGAAGTCACACCGGCGTGCGGAGGCCTTCTCTTTTTTTCTAGGTGGTGTTGCGTGAGCGCAGGAGCAACCGGAACTGCAGCGCAAGCATCAATGACTTCAATCGCCCACGTCATGTCATGTGTCAAAAGTGGGCGGAGTCTCGACAGCACGCGCGCCTACCCTCTCCTCGGCAGAGAAGGGTGGGGAGGCCGACCGAGAAAACGAAACAAATTTTAGACCTCGGGGTTGTTTAGGGGCCCTTTAACCTACGCTTCCTCGACGCCACCATCACAACTTACCAGCTGACAAATGA
The DNA here is from genome assembly GCA_013339685.2 of Hyalomma asiaticum. Classification (NCBI taxonomy): domain Eukaryota; kingdom Metazoa; phylum Arthropoda; class Arachnida; order Ixodida; family Ixodidae; genus Hyalomma; species Hyalomma asiaticum. Next base: position 54,008,602 of record CM023483.1, on the reverse strand, counting down.
ATGTGTAATCTATCGGCGGTTCCCGGCTGTTTAAGCGGTGCGTGAGTGCAGCACGCGCCGAACGGAACCTGCGCTTTTGCTCGACGACAAAACCCGCCAAAGCACGCACAATGTACACTTGCCAGCACGAGGTTACACTTGTCACGCGACTACTCAGTACAGGATTACATGACACTGCGTTGACGACTTGCTTGGTTTGACGTGATATAACCTTGCGATAGACTGCGTCCGCTCACTCTCTGTAAAAAGCACAGGATGTGCTCCATATTCCGTACGCTTTATCCGCTTTCGAACTCGCTTATTTCTGTTTTTAAGTAATGACCATCGTCTCGTATATCGGTAACTTGCGATCATAAATGGCTGGTTCGACGATGTTTTCGAAACAGTGTTGGGAGAATTCCTCTGGCAGTGTTTGTGCACTAGCTACCTAAATGTGCCAGACATTTTTATTTGCGCTTTTTGGGTGTGGTCATCGAAGGTGAGGTGAGCGGAAACGGGCATCGAAACTTTTAGCTTTCAAACGTTATCAAGATGGCGGCGCTCGTTGGGGGAAAAGACGAGAGACGACCCACATATTGCTCTCGCGATGGTGCTTGCGCTCGTGAATCGGTCCTACTGAACGAAATGGCGGCGTGTCTCGGTTATCGGCCATTAAAAAGTGCGCTGTACGTACGCTTCCAACAGCTACTGCACGCGTGCTGCTAGAGCTGCCTTGATCGCAAGTGTCAGCGGCGATACCGATGAACACGGTGTGTGACTTTTAGCTAGGTGATATGCGAGTATCGGAAGAGAGCGCACCAGCGTTTTCTTGTGACACGGTCGGGCGAGTACTGCGGTGCAGCCACCACGGTGGGCAGCTACTGCTCTTGATTGCGCGAGCTTCCCGACTTCTTGGTTGCACGTGGACTCTAGAGGCCAGAAAACGTATCATCCGATCGTAGTTGGACGATAAATTGAACGTTGGTGCCGAATAATCGTATTTTCCGGGAACGTATCAACCAGAAGAAAAGAAGCATAACTTGTGGGGGTCATTCTTCTACTACTAACTACTGCTAGCAGCGGCATCGCCGCTAGCAACCCCCTGCAGTGGGTTCGAGCACTCAACGAGCAGAGAATGAGGTCGTCGCGTCCGCGCGCTCGCCATCTCAGCCATGCACCACCGCGTTGCCGCGCGCGTCAGCCCGTGGCCCCGTCTCGAAGCGGGACAGCACGAACCGCCGCACGCGGCGAAAGAGGAGAACATTAGGCGCAACTCTCCGTGCATGGTAATTTAATAAACGTTAAAATAGTAACAAATAATACAGGGCCGAATCTAAAGTCGAATTACATATAAAGGATAACGATAAACAAAACGCGAGCACAATAACACAAACAAAGGACAGTAACAAAGAACAACACGCGAACATACAATAACACACAAAAATAACCATGCAAGGAAGGAGAGCCTAACCCCGGCCAGCGCACCTGCGACCGCACCCCAAGAAAAGGAAAATAGAAAGAAAGGAACATACGTAGATGGGCGCAGATCGCCGGCCACTGCCGTGGGTCACTGGAGCTTGCAAAGGCACGCCATCCGACCGAAGGCCTGGTCGGCCGGAGGGTCACAAAAGTACGTGCGCACCTCTCCAAGCGCCAGCAAGTTCTCCCGAGGCATCTCGAAAACCAGAAACGCCAGAACGCGCAAACATTCTGGGAATTTCTCGCTGCCCAATGGCAGCCTATGTTAAAACCACATGGGCGAAGCGGGTGGCCCCTCTGAGCGGGCGGCCGCCGCTCCGTCCAGCTGGGAAAGGGGGATGCGGGGGGCATTCCTACGAAAAACATGGCGTCGCGCGGGTCCCGGCCCCACAAACTCTACGAGAAAAGTTCATGTTTTCGCGATTGCGAATGTTGGAACCACAAAATCGTATCAACCGGGAACATATCAGTGAGGTCCTATGGTATTTCACTGTTAGCTATGATAAAAAAAGAAAGAAAAAGTGGGGGGGCGTCCCTGCAATAGTTTCGCTGCAGATTCCGCCTAGCCATTCGCCAGAGCCGACGGCTTATCGTCGCGTTCCTTATCACCCTTGTCGCCACCTCTCCGATTCTTTCCTCATGACGCAAACGCTAGTCCACGCCTGTTTCACTGAGTGTTACTGAGTGAAAGAAAAAAAGAAACGGACAAAAGAAAAAAAAAAGCAGAGACCGCCCGAGGGATGTAACCGAAACCAGCCAGCGCGTCTATGCACGACTGCATCCACACCTGCACCTTTCCTTCTGCACTCGTGAATATACAACTAGGAAAAAAAAAAAGTTAATTGTATCCTTAAAGGGTGCTCCTGCTCGGCCAGAAAGCGCGGAAATGTGTGTGCACTTAGGAAACAGAAAGATCTTGCCGTAAATATACGGCACCATGGTACTTTCGCGGCGTCCTCTGGCAGCGTCCTCTGTTAAAATCAATGACTATCATAGGCTCAAAACTTGTTAGGACGTTGCACAGACTCATTTCCTATATAAAGAGCCTGAATTCAGGCAAAATTGAGCATGCCAGAACAACAAAAAAAAAACAACGAAAACTGCATCTGCGGCCATACCGACCATGCAAAAGTGAGAGCTTGCACAAGCCAGTGGGTTGCCATATCGGCGACAGCTCCACCCGCTAGGCAACATGGCAGCGCCGACGAGCAAGCAGTCTATAAAGTAAAATTGTATTCTATTGCATGTCGGTTCTCTTTCTTGACTAGTGAAAGCTGTACCACACATATATATTTTTCTCAGCATTGTTATAAAGAATAAGCCACTTCCAGCAGCTAAGCAGATTTTGACATAATATGACATTCAAACAAACACTTTTTTTTTAACGTGCAAGCCACTTTGATCTCTAAAATGAGACGAACAGGAGCAAAATGACAGGCCAGTATATACAGCTTAAATCACGTGGCTACTAAGAGTTTGGTTATACATTACACTACAGTGCAATGAGGTAACACTGAAAAAAAGTCATAAAAGAATATCAAGAGGTTGAAGGGAAAGATCCCATGTGATCAACACGTGGTAATTTCTGGCAATGCTTGGTTCACGCCAGCTATGAGCTACCACAAACCAAACAATGTCTCAAAAGGCCTGCCAAACTCGGAGAACCTATTTTCCACAATACAGCAGAACTTCATTATTACATTCCTGGAAGACCGGACATTTGTTTGGATAAAACGGAGTTCAAAGCACAGAGAAACCACATAGAATATATATTAGTACCCTATGACCTGTATGGTACGCATGCCATGTAGGCCTTACCACCTGCTCCTGGACATGTGGGCACTGCCTGTGCTGAAAAGGGGGGAGGGGAGAGTGGAGGACAGCATGTGTCTTGCTTTGGTCACATAAACGAGAGTGAAGGGACTGTGAGAAAGGGAGGAGGCACCTGCATTTCAGTAGGGCCAGCCAGGCCATGTGTGCTCCGTGCAACAACAGTCATAGTGACTGGGCACACATCTAAGTGGCCTGCAGGAGCTCCCTATCATGCAAGTAATCCATGGCAGGTGCAATGGCTCGTTGCTTTCTGCGTGCTCTCCTCCCGCACACCCGGCGTCAGTGGTTGCAATACCTCAAACTTTCGAGGACGCATTCACTCGAGAGGTAACATGACACAACTGCTTTCTGAAAGCCAGGTTCGAAGGAGCAAGAAGGTTTGAAATCTATGTTGAGCACTTGTTAGAGGGTCGAGTTCGTGGGAGTTCAACATGAAACTGTGCTCAGAATCACATTATACATGTCCAAAGAGGTTGGCTTGTCAATGATAGTGCCTGTTCTCATGCTCCCTTACAGCATTTTCCTTCCACCACAGCACCACATGAGTAAAGGTGTGTCCAGCTGGCAAAACACAGACTGTATTTAGAGATCTCAATGTAGTCAACAAAATACGTAGTAAATGCACACAAGATCATAAAGTGCTGTACAACTGGAACAGCTGTTAACGGGTCATCACCTTGCAAGCCGGCCTCCACTTGTTCCAGGTGTGCATGACACGAAGTCATGAAGGAAAGGTCGTTCATTTGAGCGGTCGTTGAATGACAGTGAACCTTCCAATGCTTGCTGTATTGTGGGTAGGTGCGCAAGAGCAAAGCCACGTGAGAGCAATGATGAGTGGCTGCTGAACACCTAAAAAAAGTTAAAAATAAGTAAAATGAGGAAATCGTAACATACAGTTCCATGCAAGCTTTTGTGTTTCTCACCTGACGTGCAAGGGGCTCTGCTACCTCCATGTCTTCTTCCACATCACTTGGCAACACTATTTGAAAACGGCACCATGATTAGCACATATTCATTACTAAGATGTGATAAAATACACTAAACTGCTCATGAGTATCAGACTGGAAATTTAAAATTATCATTAACTTTTAAGCAAATACACGAAGTTATGTTTGAATAAGGCTACAGGGCATTACTGGTAAGCGGGGCATATAAGTAATGAAGTAACTACAGTAGACTCGATAATTCAAACTGTGATCATTCAAACTGTCAGTTAATTCAAACAAATTTCAAATTTTTGGCTGGCCAGCTGTTTTCAATGTATTTAAAAGCTACTTAATTCAAGCTGCACCATTTGGTTAATCCTGTTAATTTGTGCTTTTTGCTTATCCTTAGCAAAAATATAGGTTGCCTTGGTTCCTTTACATAGCTGAACGTTTATGCTCACATATTTTTTTTAAGAGCCAGAAATAAAGCCCGTTGACTGTCAGCATCTGCCAAAGCATTCAAAACCACTAGCAAAAAAAGAGAGAGAAGAAGAAAAGCATTGAGGTGGCAACAATGCATATTTTAATTGGTCTGTTTTAACTGGGAAGTTGCACTGAGCCATACTTCTCACTGCATCTGGTAATTCAAACTCCTCATAATTAAAAAAAAAAGAATTCTTGTATTCCTTACAGTTTGAATTAACCAGAGTCTACTGTATAGTCTAGGCAAGAGCAAAGGGCAAGAACATTATGCAAGCAGAGACCACTGAAGCAGAGACCACTGACTCTTTTCTTCCCGTGTTGGGCAATCACCGTTTGTAGTATGTATTATGTCATGACACTTAACCCTACTTTATGGTGTTATATCATGACATTTAATCCTACTTATGGTACATCCTAAACTAAACATGCATACACTGTTTCCTAGAGCTCAAAGCAAGAAATATCAATGTTTTTTCATGCTATGAACTAATCCTACTTGTTCAAATGTGACCAGTGACGTGTGTGGTTGGTATGCAACCTAGCAAATAAAGATTCCAAAAGAGCCCGATACCTTGTGATGCATTATGAACATCACATGAGATGGGTGAAAGTTTGTCGCATACATAATCAGGTTCTTCGTAGATAGCATTTGTTTTTGCTGGGCTGCACAATAATCTTGCACTACACTGTTCGCATATGAATGACTGAAGACAGTAGAACAGAAGAGAATACACAGGTCATGCCTTCACTTCAAAAAGTTTAATTGCTCTTTTATTTAGACGTACCTACTACTGAATAAAACTTGACAAAAAACATAAAGTGAATGTGTACTGAAAGTTCTCTGTATGCCACACATGTGCACACATGCACCAACAGGACAGTACCTGTGGGGAGTATGAGGTCTCGGCGTAGCAGGGAAGCAGCGCACATGCCGCCGAGGTACGACAGCTCCTTTTCAAGATGAAGCAGGCCTCCTGCTGAGCCAGGAAAGACTCCCTCGTACCCAGTCACCTGGCACCGAAAGCCATATGAGGAGCTGGCTTTGTTGTCCTTGGCACAGTCCGAAGCAGTCTCAAGGGAGAACACCAGCTCGTTCCCTGGAGAAAGTGTACGTGAGGTTGACACTAGGCCTGGGTGGTGATTAGTGACCGACTTGAGCAAGCACTGATAGAAATTCCTAAAGGTCCCTTATGCAGTTTCCAAGAAGCTGCAGCCTTTAAAATCGCCAATTAGAGATGCTTCACAGATTTGCTTTCGAAGTCTTTATTGCAAGGTAGCATTCATCCACTTGTATGCTAATTAATTAGCATTAAGACATGAAAATGTATGTAAACACCTACACCATAGTCACATATGGCACATACACATGAGGAGTGGCGACCATGGTGAGATTGATCACTGATTGCTTAGGCAATTGCTAATGTTTTAAATGAGCTCAAAATGAAGAAGTTGCAATCAGTTTTCTGAGTGTGAAAAAAAGAAAAGAGTAACGAACATATGGTAAAGACAGCACACATAAAGTGCACACAAAACATAGGGGCAAAAACATGCGGCTTCAGCTTTGCAGGACACATTTATAAATGTTCACTCCTTTGTAGCCTTGAAACTCCATGTCCTCAATATCGCTCTATTTCAAAGCACACACAGTGAAATCTTGTTGATACAGTCTTCAATGGGGCCAGAAAATTAGATGCAACGTCTAAAGATTGCTTCAACCGTATGGAACTACATACAGTGGAATCTCATTAATACAATCCTGATGGCAGATGGAAAATATAACATATAATCCAAAAATCATATCAACCGTGTGAGAATACATTGCACTTATGGGATCTTAGCAGGGAAGAAAAACCAAATTATCCCGAAAACGTATTAAGCGAGATCACACACCGACGAGATTTCACTGTAGCAGATGTGGTGTTGAATGGTTCAAAAATGCGTATGAAGCAGGACTGTATCAACGAGAGTTCACTGTATTATCACAACAGACAACTAATCTTGTGTCACATGATGGATCATCCTATCACTTATATGAATGAATGAATGAATCTTTATTCAACATCTTATCGATGCTTGGGACATAGACAAAAAGTCTGAGGGGCTTGACTGGGTCTATGTCCCAGAAGTGAGGCTGTCTGACAGACAACCAAAGCTGAAAAAAAAATATTACTTAAATTGAACAGAGTTTCTTTCTGCAATTGTTACCTGGGAGAACAGTAGCTGCAGCAGGCCACTCTGTTCTGCAAAAGCGCTGCAGAACTGGCCAGAAAGGAGTGTTGGCATCTTCATCACCGTCGTCAGCCCGACCTGTGCTCAACACGTGACCTTGACCATTATGGCTTGGAATGTACAACTGGAGGCTGTCTTCCTTCTGAGTGGTGCTGCACCGTGGGTCAAACTCCAATGCCATCCAGCGAACACTGCGTGTGAACTTGACCTGTTGAGAGAGATGGGTGTTGAACTCAGTCGCATGACACCAATGACTCCAAATGAAGTATCACTTACATTCAGTATGTGATGTGAAAATAGCACAGCTGTGTGAATAGCAAAATTTTGAGTGCGAAGCGAATTCGTATATATATGTATACAAGTGCAAATCAAATAGAATATTTTTCGAATAATTTTCGAATAATTCTTTACTAATACCATGTCAAATTATGCAGAAATGTACTGCTAAACATGGGCAAAAAGATTTACTGCATGACTATAGTAGGGTACAACTTAAAAAAACAGCAGTTGGCAACAAGGGCCGATGGACCGTGTGCGTCGGTGTTACTCCGCCAGCCAGTCCCAGAAGCAAATGCAGTCTTCATGCAACCTCTTCAAAATGACGCCATGTTTATATTTTCGCTACCTACGGAGCATCTGCTGTTCTTGAGTCCTTTCATCGGCATAAGCCACGATATGCTCAGGAAGCACGGACAAAAATGTGTCGAGTAGCAGCGTTTCTGTTGGCAAAAGGCCGTGGTACAGTTTGTTTCGCTTCCGAGCCTGTTTTACTCATGAAACTTCACTGAACCGAGCTGAAAAACTCAGGTGGCGGTGCTTGAGGCGCGTCCAGTTTTTGCATTGCAAGTGCTTGATTTCGGCTCAATAAAGATTATCCTTTCCATTTTCTATTCTAATAAATGAATGAGGTCTTAAACATTTGTGCACCGATCCATTATTGTTGCCACCCTCGCTTTATTTTGGTAACATGGAAAGTTGAAAGAAGGAACTATTTGAGACTTCGCAGAGGTATAGTGGCTGGCGGTTATAAGGGCGTGCGAGGGGCTTCATTGCAGGCTTGAGTTGTATCCGACTATAGTGTACTGCCACAGTGTCATTCCAAAGTCCTGGGGAACAGTCCAACAGAGAAATGTGCAACAGAAAGCTGAGGTAACTTCACCGCAGTACATGAGTGTTATGCGGCGAAGCGGACTACATGCGAAGTGGGCCACTTGACGCACAACACAGCGTATCTTTTCCCCTTAATTACCAACTTTGAATAGTTCAATAGTAAAATTTAAGTGCGAATCGAATCGAATAGCAAACGCTATAGAATTTTTGAATATTCACACACACCTAGAAAATAGTATTCAATAATTTTGACATGAAACGAATAGCCTCTGCTGTTATGTTGAATAGTATCTGCTATTCTATTTGTGCATGATAGGAGAATTTACAACTAGAAATTGTTCAGTACACGAAGCATTTCTTTTAAATAGTACAGCTGTGAAGGACAGAGAATAACAGAACAGAAAACCACTTGCAATATTCTGTCCTAGGAAGGCTTCTGATAAAAGTTATTTAATAATACCCTTGTCTAATAATAATAATACCCTTGTCATAATACCCTTGTCATTACCCTTGTCAGTTATTTAATAATACCCTTGTCTAGGCAGCCTATATTACTACATATAATTCAGACATGTCAGATTACTCAGACGACTCCACATAATCCAGCACTAGTTACAGAAGTTTACTGTCAATGGACAACCAACATTACAGAAATACATTGTTTGGACTCAGCTTTGTGAGTGCGAGCTCATTTTGCCACAGCGATACTAGCAATATTCTAGTGCTTATACATCGCCTGGACCTCCTCGAAGCCTGAACTAGCAAAATAAATTATCAGGTAGCTGCCAGAAGGCAAATGTCGAAGGCTGAATTCGTGCTGTTAGTCACATGATTTTTGTTATGCAGATGAGGTGCTACTCAACTTACATGGCAAACATCAATACAAAGTCCTTTAAGCAGTTTAACACAAAATCATTCAAGCAGTTTCACACGGTGCCAACTGAACACTCAACATCAGTGCTCAATGATGGCAGTGAAAAAAGTGGCAGACAATGACTACTGCAAGAGGGTCCACAATCATTCAGCCATTTGCAGCACAGTCAACAATTATGGTGCCAACACCATTTCTTGCTAAGCAATTTTCTTTTCATGTATTCTAGTCAGAATACTAAGGAGACTGTTAGAAAGACAAATGCATGCGTGCGCAAAAATGTTTTGTCGACAGCGCATACCCACATCATGACCACTGCTGGTGAATGCCCTTACCTTGGACACAAAAACAGTGGCTGGTTTGTATGGGTGATCACTCTCCACCACTGCATAGTGAGCAGGGCCAATGCCTCCATCCATGGGTATTAATGCATCAGCTTGCTTGCTTGGCGCATTCTTCTGGTTCAGTGTAGACACCCATTTCAGCAGCTTTTGGACTAAGTCAAGAACCTCAACAGCACTCTACATGAGATAAAAAAAAAAGCAAATGCAGACAGCTCTACTTTGCAGAAGCATGTATTCTACACACTGACCATATCCAACATGTCTATCAAGTTGCATCCTTTTAGGATGTTCCATACTTGCTCGATTCTACCGTGCCCTCGATTGTAATGCGCACCCGTTTCACGTGACCCAAAAAAATAAAAGCCCTTGGCAATCAAACTTCTCTCATTCATAAAGCCAAATGCCGTACTCGCATAATGAACACACTCGCATAATAAACACACCGCTAACTTTCAACTCCTGCAGTCCTGCGAACGGCTGTGCTGTGGCTGTCCCGCTCCACTTGATCCGCAGCGTCTCGAAGACGTTCGGCACGCCGATTCGCAACTCCTGTGCCCCAATAAAACTGCCGCACGTTGCCGGGCGTAGCCACATGCAAGCGGCGGTAACATCATTTACTCGCACTGCTGCCTTCCTCCGTGCTATGCTATTGCAGTTCCCTCACACGTGCTGCCACATGCTGCCATGCGTGCTACGCATGCTGGCACAGCTAAGCCTAAGCATGGCCAGGGCGTGGTCTCTGAGATTGCCACGATGCAATCTCGGACGTCATGCAGCGTGCACAACTGATAGGCTCAGGCTCAGCACAAATATGAGGGACAAATGCGATGATGAGCCGTTTTGGCTCATCATTTGTCCATCGAATAGATGAAAAACATCTATTCTCCCATTATGGCCACCCACGAATGCTACCGAAAGATGCTGCGGCTGGGCGTCTCAGAGATTGCATCGGCGATGTAGCGACTTCGGTTGGCCACAAGACGGCCAGGCCGGTGCGGCGAGTATCATCGGCCTATGCATCATGAGCCTTATGGCGTCGTTACGCGAGGGACCCGCAGTGACATAGAAACTACACAAACTACGCACACCAAAGACCGCCAAGCCGCTAGTCCGTTTTTAGGCAGTGACCGTACGACAGCACGCGAAGCGCGTAAGAGGCGGCCATTTTGATGCCGATGGCGATACGGTAACGGTCTTGTTCGTTCACAGTCGATTCTAAAGCGCATAAGATTTTTGGACCCGTTCTAGCGGAAAAAAAGGTGCACTTTAGATTCGAGTAAATATGGTATACTTATACACAGAATTCACCACTATGCATATTGCCAGCGCCCAGATTACCGTCCTAGAAAAAAAAGGGCGAGTGCATAACCTGCACTGATAACTGTGCAAAAATGTTGAACTTCTTCTGACAGTCAGCGAGCACCCAAATTAGCATAAGGTTGTGTCTAGCATTACGTCCATGCACAGATAGGGTCAGCATATTGTTTTTCAGAGTGCCTTTGGCTTTCATTGCTTTAGCGGTGTCGGCTGCTGGCCTGTGTACCAGGGGCCAGTAATTCATGTTTCTCACATTGCGGCATATGGCTTTTCTCACATTGCGGCATAGAACATTTTCTTTCTTTGCATCACTTCTCTCCTCTTAAGCGCACCTTTTGCTTCTTTCCCTACGGGCACTTTCTAGCTTACTTGTTTAGAAGACGTGTAGACAACGTCTGTAATGAGCATTGCACATATCAAAATTCTGTCCTTTGTGTTACACAGTTTTACTTCTACTTGCACAGTGCAGGCCCACTGCACAAGATGAAATCAGTAGATGCACATGAAGGCCACATGAGATGGCAAAGAAGAATGGGCATGTGATTGTGCCACAGGCCGTGATAGCAGAGAAGCTCCAAGTGGCTGATACCTCGGTGACATTAGGCAGATAATCCTACTGTCATTGCAAAGTGGTGGTGAAAAGATAAAAATGCCAGTGGAGCAGAATGCAACTGTTCTATTTTCAGAGATTCCTTAGAGGCCTTTGGAGAAGCTCTTTGTGAATGTATATACACATTCCACAAGTGTACTTAGACACAGATAAGCCTTCTCACCTGTGAGTCGGATGAGGCAACTGGGCAAAGGTGGGCAAGTATCAGTGGAAGCAACTGTGTCATCAAGTGTGAGGACCCAATTTGATAGATTATTTCATCATCTGCAAAGAGATATGTAAAGGGAAGTTACCAGGTGTCCTTAGCGAAAAAAATTCAAGCCAGTTCAATACCATTAAAACAGTTGGAAGAGCAAAGCTGTTCTTTTACCCTTGATCATAATGTAACTGGCAAGGGTGTAACGTTATTGATGTCATGACCTATCAGCCTTGTTAGTACATTTTTACTCCCACCAAAACTTAATGTCCTTCATCAACTGGCAGTATCTCAATACTGCACCTTTCATAATTACCTACTGACCATGCCTGATTCTTCACCATGTGCTCACGCCTATCTTTATTTCTTTTGTTCGTTCTTTGCATTTCACGCTACGGAAGTTCAGCCATGGATGCAGAGGACCGAACCCGCAACATCTAGCTAAACTTTTTCTCGCACACTGGCCTTTGCATATTCACTATCGTTTAGCAGCGGGCTGAGGGCAAGGGTGGGCTGAGGGCAAGGCTGAGTGCAAGAGATGAAAGCACCACCACCACGTAGTAGTGGGTTCCACAATGTAGTAGTGGGCCAATGGCAAAATTGGGTCCGCTTTTATCTCCTGCATTACCTCAGTGCACCGAGAAGGGTCAACTACGAGCAGCTCGGCTGTTAAAAAACTGAGCGGAGCACAACAGCATTGCATCAACAATGCAGTTGCAACGTATCACCACAATGCGGAGCCAAGCAGAGAAATATTGAAAACTTTATGCAATGTGAATAACAAGTTAAAAAGGAACATAACATTGGCGAATGAGTTCTGCAGAAACCCGCAAGGTGGAGTAACGTTTGTGAAACAGAAAATTAGCATCCACCTGTTTTGTAGCACAAAGCTACGGGAAAGCCACATGGATTTCTCAGGAATGAAAGCTTCTTAGTTGCCGAAAAATTCACCCCGGCCCAACGCCTGTCTGGGGCACTCGCTCTGCCAATTGAGCTAACCAGGAGGCCAGCCAGTGACAATGCGAGGGCAATTTCCCCTTTCATAAACGTTACTCCACCTTGCAGGTTTCCGCAGAACTAATTTGCCATATTCACACCCATGTGCTTTGAGTTGTCCATGGATTCACGCTCACGCTGTCAATGGCTAGTCTCCTGGTTAGCCCAAATGGCAGAGCGAGCAACCCGGGCATGCCTTAATCCCGGGTTTGAACACTGGACCAGGACGAATTTTTCGACAACTAAGAAGCTTTCATTTCTGAAAAATCCATGTGGATTTCCCATAGCTTTCTGCTACAAAACAGGTGGATGCTAATTTTCTGTTTCATAAACGTTACTCCACTGTTTCATGAACGTTACTCCATCTTGCGGGTTTCCATAGAACTCACTTGCCATATTCCCATCCATGTGCTTCGAGTTGTCGATGGATTTGCCCTTGTTCTGTCAATGGCTGGCCTCCTGGTGAGCTCAATTGGCAGATCGAGCGCCCCAGACAGGCGTTGGTCCCGGGTTCGAACCCCGAACCAGGACAAATTTTTTGGCAACTAAGAAGCTTTCATTTCTGAGAAAATTGGTCATTAAAGTTTTTTCTCTCTCTCTCGTGTAGATTTCCCTGTAGCCTTGTGCTACAAAACAGGTGGATGCTAATTTTATCTTTCGAAAACAACCTTGAGCAATGTCATGATCATCATGCAAGAGACAAGCAAATACAAGAGAGAGTTATAAAAGATCGGACTCACTATGGTATCAACATGCTAACCACAGGAAACATTTCCTTATGCATCAAAACAATGTCAAGCTAAATGATATCATATTCCTGATGTACAATGCTCACGAATTGGAATAGGACCATGTAAACATTGATTAAGCCAACTAAAATGTGCACTTGCTCGCTACAACCACATCATGTAGCTGTGAATCTGGCCTCTAAAGGTGGTTTTTTTTTCTCGTGCAAGTATACGAGCCAATATTACACCGATAGTACACGAACTGAAGATTGTAAAAACAAAAGTACATGCATTACTTAGCCCTAACTTATCCTATTTCAATCCGTGAGTACTAGACATGTTGCCTCCAGCTTCCATAGATCTTGGCAGTCAACAGAACAAAATGTTTGGCAGGTTTCTATGAGTTCATCTAACAAAATGCCGTCGAAAGAAAAACAGGGATAAGATAGAAGTCACCGCAGTTATTTACCTTTCATTAGGATAGTATGTACAATTGCCGAGTACTTTTTGCGACTGCATTCTTGCATTCTTCAATTATGCACCAACACATCCCACTCACCATATAACTATATAATAAGCAATATAACTCTTCGTTATGCAAGCTTATGTCAACCAAATGAAGATGGTGCTTATGAAAGAAAAGCACAGGCAGTTAGTTGTCAATGAACCTAATTCTTATGCATCGACACAATGTCAAACAAGCAAATTTCTTTGTTTCATGCCCGGAACATTCAAGAGTGCCAATAAGACTGAAAGAGGCTTATGACAAATGGACAAAATTTCTGACCTTGCTCAGAAGCAGCTTCAGATAGCAGCTGCGAACTAGCCTTGACAATAGTGCTACAGATGTTGAGGACATTGCGACGCGCTTGCAGTTCCATCAAGTCACGCATTGCCTGCTGGCTTTCTGTGTCGTGGGGTGTGCTACACATGGACAAAGGAAATGAGACGTTGCATAACGCACCACACATGTATGAAATCTGCTTGCAGTACAGTCACAGCTCAAAGAAAGATAACACAGTTATAATAAATTAGAGGTGATAAAGTAAATGTAGTACTGTATCATCATTATTATGATGAAACAGATGCAAACAGTCGGTCATAAGTATAGGATACAATGCAGCTATTTTGATGTTAGAGGGCATTTTATTGCAACAAGGTTAAATGGTAGATGAGTTTACTTATAATGGTCTATCAATTTCCATTATGCTCTAAATCCGAGATCACAAAAAGTAATCAATAAAAGTGAATCCAGGCACAAAGGGAACTTCTCAAACTAAACCGCTCAAGTCAATAAATTACTAAAGCCTGAAAACTAAAGATAAAAAAAAAAAAACGAAATACGCATGTGCGTAAGAAAAAGTGCAGGAAACTACCCTTTCAACTCTGTAAATGCTGACCACCATGAATATCCCTTACAATCAACCAACTAGTTTAAGGTCATTTGCCCAGTACTCTTTCTAGCTGACAACACAAAACCTACAATCCAACTGCACGAAGTCAATATGTGGCACACTTTTGGGTTCCAGAATACACTGGTATACAACATTTCTTTTTTTCTGGCAAAAGGAGAGTAGAGGGCGCTTGAACAAATCATTTAAACAGTGGGCCATTTTACTAAAGGCATTAATAAACCACTTCATGCAAGCTGCCACCCCAGGTATGCCGAATAGTAGGAAATCATCTTTGTCCTTTCCTCGTGCTAATTATTCCGCTAGCATGCAAACGTTTCAGGTGCTTTCGCAGTGATAAGCAAGAGTAATCTTGCTCCCCAGGGATTCTCTGACTACATATGCTACTAAACTTGATGAATTTTCAAGAAATTGCATCCTGCCTGCCCTGTCTAACAATCAGTCATGCCTTCCATACTCACTCTCCCTTAAGTGACCCAAGACTGTCATAAGATCTTACTTTATTTAGACACTCCTTTACTGAACACGTAGCCTCCTGTATTCACCAGCATGGATAACTCATCAAGTTACCTGTAGTAGAGTATCTGAGGTATCTGTCCTCTGGTGTGGTTGGTGCCATTGAAACTCAGGGAGCTGTCACTGAAGGTGAATGTGGTGCCATCGGGGCCTTTCACTTGAGTCACTCCACCATCCCCATTGTTTGTCCTGGCACCATGGTTTTTCAGCCTCAGAGCATACTTTGTGTTTTCCTGAAGGTATGCAAAAGTGAAAACTCACGTAAGACTTCTTCACAAGCACGCCCCATCAAAAATTGGACAGCCAGCACTATGAGGCTACAGACGTACCACAACAGATACCAGGCATTTTGTAACACAAAGATCCAATATACAACATACAATATGTAATATGCACGCAGCCCGCATACAGTTGAACCCCTTACAAGATACACGCACCAGAAAGCCATTTCTGTTCCTTATACGAAGGGCCTCTTATAAGTGGGGTGCCATGTTTTCATTTTTCTGATTGACCGTGATTTCGATATGGGCATGCTGCAGCTAAATTGACCACCAAAAAAGGCTACAGCCAGTTGCAAAGGATACTATTTGCCTTAATGCTGGACGATTTGCATAGTGGATTGTGTAGCCCAGAACACAATTCCCATTTTTTAAACCGCAACTTTTGCGCATTACTTGGTTATCAGTTTCTTTTGCTTCCAAAAAAAATCTAACTGCAGCTAGCAGCATACAGCACTGCATTTAGTGTTAAGATATCTTTTGCAAGGAAGACAGTTGACAAAGATTTAAGGATATTTTGTCTTTTATAACTATTGGTCCTAAGCAGTGTATCTGTTACAAATGAGGTCCAACTAAATAGATAGGGTAGCCAACCATGTGCGGGGAATGATGCCTCTTATACCCAATTGCCTCTAATATTAGTGCCTTTTATAAGGAGGTTCAAGCTTACAATAAATGCCTTACCAAGTTTGAGATCCCTTACTTGTGCAGGGTTTATACCTTTAAGGGGGGAAGTGTTTTTTTTTTTTTTTACTTCGTTAACCCCCTCTACCAAACTTACTGAGGCTGCACAGCACTGATCAGCTTTCTTTGCAGATTCCAAATATCCAATTACCTTTTAAACATGTCAATTATTTCCAAGGTTAATTAAAATAAATTAGCATTGTTTTTGGGAACAACAGGATAAAATCCACTCATCAAATTCTTGCTTTAGCCATATAGCCGGATACTACAAAGCACAAGCTTCACAATGGTAGGAATACTTTGTTGATATGACAACTATTAGCAGTTATACAGCACATCAAAGCTTTCTGTTCAAAATCAGTCGTCTAATGAATGGGCAATAAAAAATTATCTAAGCTGAAATAAAAAAATCTGCTCCCCTACCACTGTGGGCATCATTTGTGTATCTCACACAGCAACTAAAATTACAAATCTAGGTTCTCTGGTTACTGAGAAGTCACTTCCAAATGTTTGCAAAGAGTGCAAAATTCAGGTTACATAATAAATGCATAAAAAAAATAATGTTTGTAAGTATCCAAATCTAATGAAAAGTTGCAAAACATTCGCATCATTCACGAGGCAGGAAGCTTTGTTGGAATGTGTGCACCTGTAAGTTATGAAAAATTATGTAGTAATTATGCTGTAAATTATCAGAAATTTACTTTCAAAAATAGATTTTCTCATGGTTCTTTGGTCTTGTAAGACCCATGTCCCTCCTTAAGCTATTGCCTGAAAAAAAAAAATTCTTTCTTTCTGCTCAGAAAGCTGTTTTGCCACATTATCAGCTGCATACAGTCACAACAATAAAAAAGCATGCAGCTTGCACTAGGTCGTGCAAGGTCAGATCACAGCAAAGCTGGCTGGCCAATAGTCTATTGATCGTGGCTACAACATCGTGGCGGCAATTTCGTGCTATCTCAATTTGACTAGGACTATGCCTACGTAGATCCCTTTGTAGAACTGAGTACATAACTTAGTAGAACTTGACTATACTCTTGGGACAACCATGAGGACGCATCCTCTCGTGGTATGGAGCCATGCACGGACGCATAGCTTTGCAAGGCCCAGTGCACCTGAGAAATTGACGCACAGTCTGTGTTTTTCTTCTGCTTAAACATGTGTGCCCACCAGGTGCTGTTTTGCCAGTGTCGTAGTGGGCTGAGGTCATGTGCGCAAGGGAAGAAAGAAATGCGCATGTGAATGTCACACATTGGGCACTGCATAGAAGTGCAAGGGCACTCTTGGGGACCTGAACTAATGGTGATGATAACTTTGTGAAACAGCAGCACAAATTATGAGAGCCTGAAATGCTTCACATATAATACCTTTATTTCTTTACAATAGAACAATGAAGCAAAATGTGAAGACACGTCCAAGACCTGTATGTAGTAGAACTAGTGTACAAATATTCAAACAAGTCGAACTTCAATATAGCCCAAATTTATTTGAGTCATAGATCTTATTTCTAACAGTAAGAATAACCTCATTAGTTCATACAATTGTCCTGCATCTCGTTACTAATAGTATCGAATTGATAGACTGATTTCTGGAATTTTATGTCCCAAACTAATCCCATAGAAATGGAGCAACCCAAGAAGAGAGCAGAGTAGCTAACCGTCGCCTAGTATGCTCACATCCTGCTCGTATGCTTGCTGTACTGTGCATACATCCATGTTTGCTGTGGGCATGGCCACTCAATAAAAAAAAGCGGTGCGGCCCGCCGGATGCACTTCTCCCCCTGTGAACACAATAGTGCTTGTTTCCTCCGCTATGGTGCTCAACATTGGTCTCCCTCAGTAAACTGGGACCACATGACAATATTACCCAATAAATACACTCGACCCTCATATAACATAACAAGATATTACAAAAGAATGGATATAACGAAGTAAACCAAATTTCCCTTGAAATCCCCATAGGCATACATGCAATTTTAAACCTCACTTTAACGAAGCAAAATTCATCTTTCAATGGAACCACTAAAATCGTCTCCCAATCCGAAAATCGGTGCACATTCGCACCATCAAAATCATTTTCCGCGGTGTTGGGTAGCTGTTTCGCGCCGCGATTCAATAATCCCACGGCCCGATGAAACTGCCGCACACTGCCGCGCTTAGCCATGTGCAAGAAGTGGCCGCACACCTATATGTGCTGCTGCGTTCCTCCAACCTATTGCAGTCTTCACTTTCCATCCCCACCTTCTTTCTTTTTTCTTTCCTTTTTCTCTAGCAGCGGCTAGACAACAAAGCATGGCCTCCGAGACTGCATCGTGCCAATCTCAGAGGTCTTGCTATGAGCGCATTGAGACAGCCTACAGTAGAGATATGAGGGACAAACGTGATGGTGCACCACTGCTTGCGCGCCGTAGGTGAGAAATGATTACTGCATCCACGTGCTTAGTTACGGCCGCCCACGAGTGTGACCTCCAAGAGTGCATCAACGACGTAGCGACTTCGAAAACCGCAAGCCAGTCAAGCCAAGCCGACACGGCAACACATCATGCGCGCTGTAGCGGTGACGATGGCAAGCTTGGTCGTCCACTGTGTGCTGCTCGTTCACGGCGAGCATGTTTTCGCTGTTGAGTGTTCGATAGCATCACCATTTGTACAGTTTCACGGTAACATGGACGAGCCACGCCTTAAATGGCAGTGCAAGACAATCGGGTTGCGAGAGAACGTGGCATGTAGCACTGGTTGCTGATCCATGCATTACTGACAGGTAATTTTTTTTTTCTCACTGCTTTTATAAAACTTCATTGCATGCATGGCATTATTGCGGGCTGCAGCACCGTTGTAGCACGTTAAAATTTTCCCACCCAAATGGCAAATATTGCAGTTAAGAGCAATAATGTCTATAACGAAATACATAATGGATGTAATGAAGTAATTCTGTGTCTCCATTCAACCTCATTACATCAAGGTTCGAGTGTAGTATCACTACGTTAAAGAACTGTTACAGTACCCTTTTAAGCAGATATGAAGGCCTACAGCACCACATACATAAGCAATGCTTTGTGGCCAGCTATTGCATGGCCACAGCAAGAACTAACCTTGATGGCAATTGGACGATCAAACTTCACTTCTGCCACATCTGAGAAGCAATCTTCCTGCCCAAACGAGCCATGAACCTCAGCAATAGGCTTCCACCTATGTATCTGAGGCAGCTCACCAACAGCACCAGTCTGCAAATGTGCAAACTGATCAGCATAAACGGAGGACAGTCTGTGCCAGTGGTGGCACAATCTATAGAAGAGATGCACCAAACAATCCTTCAGTGAAACTTACATCATCGAGAATGTCAAATTCGTAACGCCATTCATTGCCGATTCCACCATAAATGCAAGCACCAGCAATAAGCACTCCAGGCCTATCAACACTAAAGCAGATGGCATCTGGAGAGCCATTCCCAGTGTTCCATGTTCGATTCGCGCAGACTCGTGAGAATCGAGACGGAGTGCAGTGCAGTGCTTGCCGGCTGGCGCGTTGTACATCCACCTGAAATACACGTTGGCAATTTGCAGTGTAACCAGACAATGAATAACAAGCTTCTTTAATTACAAATACCGTCAGACTTTCTTGACTGCAAACAGCAATTATGAGTGCCTGTCTCCAAGATACATTTAGGAATACCTCTAGCGATTGGGAAAACCTCTACTGTACTTCAATAAAGTGTCAGAACTATAGGAAACATCTAAAAACTAAGAACATCTGAAGTCTGAAGTATTCAACAATGCTTCATGTGAGTTTGCATTTTTCTTATAGTTTAACCAAACACCCAAACCTGATGTACAAGCCAAAGTGTATTACAACCGTGCCACTTACCGCACAGCCGATGGTCTGAGAGGACAGTTCAGCAACCACAGCAGAAAGAAAAGCGCACGTACTGGACACAAGCTTCACTGATGGTTTTCCTGCATCCTACATAAAAAGAAAGCAATTACGAAGAAGTATTGAGTCAGCAAAAAACAATAAAAAAAAGTAGAATATTCCCATGCAAGACACCTATGTGAAACTAGCACACTTCAAATTGTGTTTCTTCTGACAAGGGAAACCTAGCTCTTCCACTTACATGCTTCAGTGCACTCTGCACGGGGGCAATCACAATACTCAGCAGACGTTCCAGGACATCTTTGAAGCTACAGTTATCAGCGGGGCAACCTTCCTTCTGGAAAAGATTTCAGCAATAGAAAGTAGTAAGATAGGAATAAAGAGTACACCATGGAACAGCGCTAGGAGGCAGTTCAAATGTTGTCACAAAAGCAGAAAAAGTGTATCTGTCAGGTTTGTACACCACAAGAAATTACCTGTGAGCCACTCCAGTGCCACCACTGAGCTTTATATTTTGGCAAGCACCATGAACCAACTGCAAAACTTTATGAAACATGGGCTTTTTTGCATGGTAAGCCAAATTTTCATAAGAACTAGGCGAGTTCCTTCGGGTTTCGGAGAAAAAAGGGCACAAGTGTGTTTATATTTGTCCCCCTTTAATGTGAGTGCTGACTTTCACAAAAGACCACAAAAGATATTCCTCCTGGAACATCTGCATTCTTTAAAAATGGATTGATGGCAATTCTACCTCAAGAGAAAAAGGTTGGACGAAGATTACTCACCCATCTCGTAAACAAAAGAGACGTACCATATTTACTCATGTAATGAACGCACTTTCTTTCCAAAAAAACAGAAGTGTAGTTGGGGGGTGCGTTTCACGCAGGGCCAATTTTACGAAAATTTTTTTGGGGTGAGTAAGAAACCTTAACATGCAAGACAGCGTTGCGACCTGCAATAACGCTTAGAGCCACGCATGCGATAAAATTTTATTTAAGAAACTGTACTAAAGAGCTATGGCGTTGCTACCATGTACGTGACTTGGCACCCGCCACAGCAGCCTTTATGGTGGCTGCTTTAAGTTCCACTGTAACGGCCTTTCACTTGAGTTTAAGACGTGCTTATGCCATAATGCCACGAAACCAGAAAAAATGGCGACGCTGTCAAATGGTCAACAGTGAAAAAACGAATGAGCGGCATGCGGCGGCCTTCTGCGCACGTATAGGGATGTTACTGCTGCTCACACGCAGCTATGTGCAGCAGTTTTACGGGACACAGGAGTTTTGAATTGCGCGTTGAATGGCTTTCAAACACCGCGGCCGTTTGTGGGACCGCAGGGGTGCAAAGTTGGGAGTGCGTTCATTATGCGAGTGCGTTCATTACACGAGTAAATACGGCATTTCCAGTGTTCTCATTCCAACATTCTCTATCACATGCCTTATTTTTCTTTTATTTTCTAACTTTTACAATCGCTCCAATGGATCTGCAGATTTACATATGTACAAATTGATGTCTCAAGCTGCATTGTGAACCAAACTCAGTAGAATGCCTTCTCTAGATCATGACTGCACTCCCTTGAGCAGTTAGGTCAACGTATTCTTTTTAACCAGTATATAGGTGGCCCCTATAATTTCTTTTTTTCATATGTGAGGCAATTCTTTAGATTTAGTTTGGTCTTCCACATTACTTCTGCAACAAATCCCACTTTTAACGGACATGGTTATAAAGACCATTAAGTACACAACGGCATTTAAACTCACTGAATGCAAAATTAGGAACATAACACTTGTTGTAAAAATAGTTCTTGCTGATCAGAGATGATGATGTAACACAACGTGGTAATACCCTGTCACACGAGACAACTTAAGTGCACTTTGAGAGGGTGCACTTCGCCGCTAGTGTCATTCGCACGCTGACACATGGGAACGTTTAGTGACACTCGCTGCAAGGAGCACTTGCAGGCGAGTGCACTCGGCGAACTCACTTCGCGGCGACGGAGTGTGTAGCTTCGGTAGCAGTGCCTTGCAATCAAATACTACTATAATGCATAATGCGGCGCCCGTAATATATTACAACATTGTTTTTGCTGTCAGAAATACTGCTATGCAAAAACAAATCATATTTCAACAAAAAAACTCGCTATTCTTGCCCTCGGGCAGTTTGCAGCCACGTCCGCTCGGGGAATGCCATCATTTCCACAGCACACTTCTCTTTCTCGTGTAGCAGCACGTGAGCGTCAGTGCACTCACCCAAAGTGCACTTAAGTTGCCTCGTGTGACAGAGGTATTAGGTATAAGTTATTAAGGTTGCAGCTGTGTTCTAGGTTATGGTGTCAACTCACAGTTCTCAAATGGCATGCTACGAGCTTTCTTCGAGGTCTGCAATGACATAGTGGTGTGAACCAAATCTCTGTCAATTTCACAAAAGTTGAAAGCAACAATTTACTTAAAACATAAGTGTTCTTTATTAAATTCATAAGGTTTTACATTTAAAATCTAAAACAGGGCTAAAAATTCAATTGTGATGGTCTCTGAATTATGTTGGCCACTGGTGGCTCTCTACAACATGCACAGAGAACAAACTAAACTGAAGAACAATTTTTCTTGCATTAATAGATTAACTTTTCACCATACCGAAAGCACCAATCTTGAGTGTAAAAGACCCTCGGTAAGCTAGAAAACGCTCAATAAGAAAATATGGGTGGCAACGCCGCTTTGAAGTTCCAGCACCAATACGCGTGATGTCACAGATCTTCGAGGGCATCAGCTAAGGCTTACATAACTATTTATGGGTAACAAAAGATATACATTGTGTTCCAAGGAAGCCAGAGACTTAACAAAGAGTGTTTCAGAACATTTGATGGAGTGAATTTGATGAGAATATGAAAAAGACAGATTAGCCTTCTGCTGTTATGAAGCTGAGGCTCCGGTGTGAATTTCAATAGAAAGCCATTGACATTCATTTTCTCTTTTAATATTGAACATAACATTGTAAAATTAACAACAATCAAGTTCTCAAAATATAGTTATCATTCTAAACCATCTCACATTTTCACTTTAGGTCCTTTTATTACCTAAATAAGTGCTTTCACATTTTTCTCACATGGCAATTCAAAACTACAACCAACAAACTGAATATGCCACAAGATTTTCAGCAGCAAGACTGCACACCAGAAGAGAACTGCTGGTCAGTCACGCTTTCCCTTTTAATAAAGAAGCTCACCAAGACAAACTGTTAGGCTATGTGAAAGCTAACGTGCAGAAAGTTGTCAATTGCACCAACCAATGTCTTTCGTGCAATAACTTCAACAAGCAGGGGGTAGACAGTGGATGAGTCTGCAGCATCAGGAAGCAGAGCCCCAGTGCTTGGGCTCTCTGGTGAGCTGGGACCCTCAACACAGGGCCGCGTCTCCCTGTCCAAGCTTGGCGGTAGCAGGCAGGTCAGCTGAGCAGCCGGAGAGCACAATGAAGACAGCACAGCTGCCAGAAGTCGGTCACCGCAATCTTGACCAGTGCTTGACCGGGCCTATGGAGAGACGCAAGTTAAAATGTCAATAGGCAGTGAAAGAAGTCCAGCTATACCCTAATTTAGGCTGCTTTGGCATGAGCGTAAGGCCTTCTTTTAGACTGAACAACCTCAGCTGAGCAAATTAATAGAAGCTTTGGCTTTTATTACAATCATGAGAGGGTCTTGGCTTTATATTGACACCAGAAGCAATAAAGAGCTCACTGGGCATGCTATCTCAGTTGATGTCGGAACAGCGCCCAGATAGTGACGCAATGTGAACTTGTATAAAGTGCCAAGAAATATTCTACTGCCATAACTGATAACTGTTATATACAGCTTGCAAAATAAAGGAAAACAGGAAAGAAAGAGAAAGGTGGGAGGTATTGCAGAGGTATTGTTACTAAAGTAAGGAGGAGCCAGTGCCCCATGTCCTTCCGGCTGCAAATTCCCTTGGTTCATTAAACTCGAGCAGTGGCGCTCACTCCATATGTGACATGGAGCTTTCCCCTGCCATGCATCAATACTGGCCATGCTGACCGGCTAACCTCCCTGTCTTTCCTTCCTTCCTCCTCCTCCTTGTTAATTCAACTCTTGTTAATTTGGAAAATTGGATAATTCAGGCTTGTTCTTTGGCCCTGTTAAAAATATGCATCACTCTATAGACTGGATGCTCATTATTTCGGACGGCTTTGACTGCAAATCGGATATTTCGGCGACTTTCGGGCCACTGGCAAGACTCGAAAACGAAAAAAAGAACGGCTTGTCTGATCATGGACCGCCATGGATCATGGATGAACACCATCCTCATCATGTTGTCAGCAACAAAGCGTTCATCCGCAGTAGCTGGCGAAAATAGTTTTATTTTCGTTCGACGCAGGTGCACTGCGTGGCCACTATCTGTGATCTTGTTAATAGCGTGGCAATAATTAATCCAGCAGCAGCAGCAGCGGCCACAGTACTTTGGTGTGTGTCGCATGCTTTAACTGCGTACTCCTGATCTCAATGTGCTGCAGTGAGTGTTACATTTCTTCCGAATTAAAGAGCCATTTTGTTGCTTTGTTCCCATTGGTGTGCCGCATCACTGAATGCTGTTTTAACGAGGAACAATTCAGTACAGCTGCTTTAGCTTGGGAGAACACATTTTTGGGCTAGTTGGTTCCTGATATGGGAAAACTATGAGCGCTACAAAGACCACATGTAGCGCTACAAGAGTGCTACATGCTTTAGCTTGATCATTGCTGGCGCCTCCCTGCTGATCACACTCTCCGCTGACGGCAACACCGGCAAAGACACCCCCTTGCACTGTGAAGGAAGCTACGGAGGCCCTCGTCATTCTTGAAGAATTTTGTTTTGGCACTGCAGACTAGCATGGAAGCTGCTGAGCACCTCGAAGGGCACAGAAAAATTGTCTGCGCGTATTTCTGTTAAAACACAGACAAGCATCCGTGACTACTTTGTGCAGTAAGGGTGCAAAAAAAGAAAAAAAGAAACTTCTGTGTTTATTGTTTTTATTTTGGCCACACGATAATTCAGATATTTGGTTATTTCAAAACATTTTCTGATCCCTGGAAATCTGAATTAACAAGCTTTTACTGTAGCGATCAACACGCCCACTGTTATGTGTGACAAGCAGCAGCTGGCTTTTCCAAAAACGGAGGCTACCAGCTATCTCAGCTCGATATCGACAAAGTAGCGCATGTGGCATGCCTATGCACTCGGCCACACTTGCTGAAAGCATGTACCCTCCTGCACCTTTGCATGCTTTGAAATGACTGGCCAAGCATGTCATCACTTACCAGGCTAGCACATTCACAAACTACGACAGATATCTGTCCCAATACTATGTATTCTATCAAATTTGTTGGTTATATGACATCGTAACAGAGGTGGCGCTTTAGCAAAACATCGTCACCAAACATTTATTGTAGTAAATAAGACAGATTAAATAAATGTGGGCAAAAGAAAGATATGCAACAACTTCCTTTTGTTAATGTTTACTATGCACTGTATTTTACTCTACAACGAATATTAGGCAACTTGCCACGTCACAGGTCATGAAAGACTACATGAAAGAGGTGAGGCAGTAGTTCCCTAATGGGATTCCATGGACCCGCTGAGGTCCACGAAGCCACTTTGGATGACCCACCACACTGACAACAGAAAAAGAAAAAAAGAAGTTTCTTTTGTTGTTGTTGAGGCCAGTTTACTAAGTTGGCTTTACTACATGTAGTGCCGTCGCGAAGTCAACTTTGTCATAGTACAACTTTGCCGCATGACGCTAATGTACTGCGGTAAAAGCTCTGCCACAGCACATCAGTGTCTCCAGAGTGTACTAAGAGTAGGAAAGGGCCACAAGCTGTCACGGCCTGCAGTACTCCATAATTGCAAGTACGGCACCATCAGACAAAGGTGCTGTATAATGTCCAACTTTCTTGCACATTAATTTTCCACAGCATTGTTGTGCAATCCTAACAATGTTGTGCAACCCTCGGTTGGTCTCAGTACCTATGTCCTGACTTATGTTACATTACAGCCCCTACAACCTGTCCCCCCTTACGATTCCACCACTGCACCAAGTCTCTCAACCACTTTCACCGACCCATGAGGGGTCCCTGACGCATTCACACCTGAGAACCACTGAAGCAAGCGCATGGGAGCATCATGTCCACTCACAGGCTCAACAAGAAGCTCACAGAGGCCACGCCATTTGAGTGTGGTACTTGGGTAGAAGGCATGGTAACAGGCCATGAAGGCAGCTTCGCATTCCTCCAGCAGTGTCATCTGCATAGCAGCACCTTTTCCAAGAAGGCCCTCAGCATCTACTGGCAGACTGATGCCTCCCGAGAGGATGCAGCTTAGAAGGCTTTGTGTGTCTGCCACACATTCTGCCATTCGTGATGACTCCGGCTGCACCTTCTTGGTCAGAGCTGAAATTCAGAACATTAGTTCCTGTAAGTATTTAAAGAGTTAGAAAAGGAAGTACAGTAATCCTTCGTTATGATGAAATTGCTTTATTCCAATGCTAGCATTAATCAAAGATTCTTCCAGTCCTGACACAAATGCATGCATTTAACCCGCACTATTTGAGGCGTGCCAATAGCTTGCTCCACTTAGAGCAAAGTAGCGAGGCGCGGCCGTGTGGCCCTATGCATCTGCACTGAGGCAAAACATTCTGGTGCCATCACCAGAGCACACGAAAGGGGCGCTGCGCATATCTATCTATACATACATCCCATGGAAAGATGAATGGTACTTGAACATACATGTACTACAGTGCAAAACATATGCATTAGACTTTAAAGGGGCCCGAACCACCCCTAGGGCTTGGTTTTGAAAAGAGCTAGGTGTGTATTGAAAGCCTCTCAGAAATTCACAGCCGAAAGAATTTTTCAAATATACTTGTTTGGAGCAAAGATATTGTAATTGGAAAACCTCACTTTTCAGTTCTGTTTCAACTCTGCGGAGTAGAGCCCGTAGAGCTCTTATGGGCGATGTCGAAGGAGGTTCCCCGCCCACCGCGGTATGTCACCAGGCTTCAACATTGTATCAGATTGGCTGATTGAAAATGCACGACCGCTGGGGGCTGTTGGCAGCACACATTCGTGGCCGCTTGCTCAGTCCGTGCCTGGGCTCAGTAGCGTGTGCCCTTGCAATCAGTGCATTTTTTCGATCCTTCAAAGCTTTGCTTCCGTCTGTCACACACATGAGGCTCTGATGTGTGCGCGCTTACTCTGTCAGTGCGCTGCTTGTCTTCGATGTTGCATATACTACAGTGTCAGAATATACTGCGCCACTACCAGCACTAATCCACCTTCTCTGCGTAACCCAAAGTTGGTTGTCTAGAGATTGTAGACAGGTTAAGTTGGTTGTCTAATGATTGTAGACAGGTTAATCACCCTGTCGGGCTCGAACGCACGGCTAATATGACTCAAAAGGAAGACCTTCAGGACTCGAACCCATAGGTGTCAACCACGGAGTAAGATAAAACAGGAGCGTCGACTCCCCTACCTCCCAACGCCGTGCTTCGGGAGAAACCGTCCAGCACAGACGCTGGAGGTCTAGTTCAATTCCTTGCTCTCTTTTTCCGCCTCTCTCCATGCTGCCGCCCATGCTTTAGCCTTCCCCTCTGTTATACGCATGCTGTGGCGCCATCTGTCGAGACAAATGGAAACTGTTCAGCAGCTTGCTCTCACGTGTGCATGCGCTGACTGGCGGTGGCCGGGGACAGCGGCGTGTGAGCCAGGGCAGACACACGGCGCGTCATCTGCTAGAAATCATGTCGTGTCGTCTGCAAGCAATTGAGGCTCTCGGTCGTCTTAGTTTTTCAGCAATGAAACCCTCAAAAAGATGTAAGACAAATGCCCACAAAAAATGAAAACGTAAATAAAAAAGTAGGACTGCTTTTTGTGCACTTTTGCAAAATGTATTTTCATGCTCTGAGAGGAAACAGACGAAGCAACACAACAGAAGTTTTTGTTCACGCCTGTGTAAATGAGCATAGAAGTAAAGGCACAAACTCTTTCGCAGTTTATTCAGAATGTGTGCAGTATGTTTTTTGGCAAAACAGGGCAAAACATTTATCATTTCTGACAGGCTGCTGGCATGCAATTGTTGGCTTCTTGGGTGATATTTATGGTGAATTTTGCACCGCAGTGTTAGTGTTGACTCGGAGGCAGTTCATGGACGTCCAATGGCTTGTGCATTAACAAATACATTTTTACATATTTCCAGCAACTGAGTTTTGCCTAGGCACTCACAATGCAAAGAAAAGCAAGCGCACAGCACGCGAAAATGTGCGCTGCGAAGGGTCTGGTGCCCTGGGCACAAGCCGGATTGGTTAATTTATGTCTGCCATCAGCCAATAGCAGCAATGTATGCTCGTGTGCTCTATGACGAAACAGTACAAGTACAAGTAGCGTGAGGAGAAGCCTCTTTTTGAGTTGAGCGCTCCTGAGGAAGTGGAAACTTTGTGCACCGCTTGTGAAAGCTATGCTTCACAGATGACTACAGCATTTGGCTGAGGTGTTCATTACAGTCTGCGCTAGCCATAGAATGTTTTTTTCACCAAGCCTGGGGGGGTGGTTCAGGACTCCTTTAAAAATGTTACAACTGATCAATTTAGTGAATAATTGAATACGTCAGGGTTTGATGTGTCCAGGTTTCATTGCATTCCTTTGTCTATAGTATCGCTGTCATATCTTTGTTCATTAATTTTTTTTCAGTTTCTCTGCCACATATGGGCTCTTCCTTTTTACGTGATGAGCTCTGGATCCTTATCAGTAAAGTAAATGGTGACAGTCACTCATGCTATTTCTGAGGGAAAGAACTCACGTCCAATAGGGTACACCTCGTTAATGTATATGCGAAGCAGGTGCAAGGACGCAGCACAGATGTATAGCAATCGTTGCAGGTCTAAAAGCAGGGCCCTGCCCAAGGACGATGATGGACCGTCAGCAAGCTCACAAAGGCCTGCCCTGAATGCCTTCCAGCCCCAGTTCAGCAGCTTGAGCAAAGACTGGAAACATTCCTGCAAAATTAAAAGCAGAAATCAAAGTTCCAATCAAGTGGTCTCACAGCAACCTTGTTAAATGTTGGAGGCAACAGGTGACACTCATTACAATGAGTGCACAAAGCAAATATAAAATTTGGTAGTACCTTCTAAAAGAACTATGTAGTATGTCAGACACTTATTTGTCTCAATAAAAATCACCAATTCTTACCAGAACTAGAGTAAGCTAACCCCGAAAGAGTCAGTGCAGAACACTGGAGTACATTTCTGTACTATGTATTTAAGGTGGGTTTGTTTAATGGAATGGAATGGAAGTCCTTTACTTATAAGTGGGGAGGCACAGGTCCTCTGTAGGGATAAATGGGGCGTTATCGTCAAACTACAAAGATATTCACTGTCTCAAGTAATATAGCTAGTAACGAGTAGTAGGTACTTGTAGCGAGGTGGTGCGTGGTCAGTAGTGTCTCCCTAACCGGCCCTGATCAGGCCGCACCGGCTAGCATATTTTGCAAATATTAGCTGCGTGCTAGGATCAGTGAGCATTACTTCACGATAGTTAGTGACCTGGAAAGCCTTCACAGCAGTTAGTGAACTGGAAAGCCTGTATGTTGATTCTGCCTGTATCGAATGCCAAACATTGCTACATTAATGCGTGTGGCTTTAACAACGCCTTGTTGCTAAGCAGCAAGGTGAATGCCAGAAAAGCACTTTCTGACAGCAAGGCATGTGAAATTCAAGCTCTCTAACCAATGTGACTGTTTTGGAGAACTTGTGGCTCAGAATAGTAACAGACTCCGACTGGTCTGCAGGCTGGCCTGAAGCTTGAACATCTGGTGTAATGACCCTGGAAAAAAAAGAAAAAGAAGAGAGAGTGGCAATTTGTATGCATCCTGTCGTATATTATGCGGTTACAGTTCTGCAACATATGCTAATTCCCCATTATAACGAAATCGCCTTACTCGAAATATCACTTTATTAACACGAAAGTTTTTTATGCCGGGGCCCACCACGACTCCATACATCCCTACTGTAACGGATATGATGCAGTGAAATAAACACATAAGAAGATGAAAGAAAAACACTCAGAAAAACATCTGTTCTTGTGATGGGAATCGAACTCACAGCCCCTTGCTCCATGACGAGAGGCGGCCGGTGCTCTACCACTGCACTAATGCCGCACATGCTCGGAGCTGTACGAACACGCCTTATATTCCTTCTATTCCCGCTTTGTTCTCCTCCGGCGCAGCGTGCGCGCATCCAGCACTTTGCCTGAAACAATGCTGCCATCCAGGAGATGCAAAATGAATCACTGCAGCTTTGCCTCGTCTCTACAAGATGGCGGCACCATTCCAGGCGCGTTCCAATGTCCGCCTTGATGCACGCGTGAGGAGCCGCGTGGGCATTGAAAAGGAGTGTGATAAGAAAGAACATAGCCACGTTCATACAGTTTCAAGCGTATGTGCACAACAGCACAGTGGTAGAGCAGCAGTCACCTTTCGTCATGGGTAGCGTTCCCCAGACAACCACCCTTCAAACGTGATGGCAACAAGAACACTGCTGCGCTAGGCACCCAAGCACGGTAACGATGTTGACGCGTCGATGTAGCGCAAGTAAATACGATCAATACCTTTGTCGCGCGGCATTTACGATCGACTGTGTCCAGTTATTACTTAAACTACTTCAGATACCACAAGGGAATAGTCCTTGAAGTTATGGAGGCAACGCGTGAGTGTGGGTTCCTCCACGTCAAACAGTGCCGTATCAGTGAAACAATGTAACAATAAACATTCAACTCCTA
Organism: Hyalomma asiaticum; assembly: GCA_013339685.2. Classification (NCBI taxonomy): domain Eukaryota; kingdom Metazoa; phylum Arthropoda; class Arachnida; order Ixodida; family Ixodidae; genus Hyalomma; species Hyalomma asiaticum. The sequence continues at coordinate 53,977,934 of CM023483.1, read as the reverse complement.
ATGCGAAGACACATTTCACTTTTGTGTTATACCGATTCCATCGACTGAGGAATCAGCCACATTTTTTCAAAGATCTTTTCCGGGTTCAACCCAAATGCATGAATTTTACCCCACATTACTCGAAGCATGTCAATAGCTCACTCTGCTTAGAGTGAACTAGCGAGGCACAGCCATGCGGCTCCACATCGGCATGGTGCAGCAAAGGCGACCCTTCGCATTGCCATAACCAGCATGCACAGCAGGCAACATTTCAAAACAAACACACGTCACTGTAACCGCAATTCTTCCTTGCTGCACCCATGTTTAAGGGCAGGGAGCTTGTGAGCGCGGTGACAAATAATGTGCAACGGAACAGGCCAACGTACTAATCCACGCAGCGTGCACAATGCTTGCGCTGGCTCAAGGTCACTCAAGCAACTGAAGTTCCTTTATGTTGGTGTGCATAGACTGTGTTGCTGGCCCGCCGACGCCCTGTCTACATTCAGCTGTGGTTGAGCCAGGTTGAACGCCAACTGCACACGAATTGGGATCCGTGCTGGACTACCGCAGGTTGTACAATTGCATGCTGCTGAACTGCTTCATGCCCTACGTGTGCTTTTGTGGCCAACAGTTAGAATGGCTTCGCCAGTCTCTGGGTGAAAATGCTGCACTTTGGAGCAGGAAGTTCTGCTGATAAGAGGTGGAGAAAGGTAAAGTCCCTTGATAAAATTTTAAAGAAAGAGACTGGTGCCTGACGATGATTAGACTTCCAGTGATCCCTGTGAGGCAGTGCAGAGAATTGCTGGCAAAGAAGTCGAAGGCAACATTGACTTAACCGGGCATTGACACTATAATCATGATCAATGGCAATCTGGATTTGCTGCTACACGATATCCTTTAATTGCAATCAGGGCCGATCAGGATCAAGACGACCACAATCTGCTCATCGTGATTTGACTGACATCAGTGCCTAACCTGATCTGTATAATGCAAGTGTCTCACAGGCCCGTTTAATCATGATCAACGCTGACCTGGATTACGCTCGATTAGGGTTAGGCGTTGCTACATGGTCATTTTTAATCACGATGAGGTCTGGTCAGGATCAAGATGATTGCGTTCTGTGCATCGTGATTAGGCTCCCAGATCGTGATTTGGCTGACATCAGCATCAAATTCAACCTAGATTAGTTTGGCCTGTGTGGGAGCAACCACTGCTGACTGCTATTAAAAATGCCTCTGTGACACAGGTTTAGTTTAGACCATTCAATAGCAATCCGTGACTACTGATGGCAATCAAAAAACTGATTGGAATCAGCACTGATCGTGATTAGAAATGTCTGGATGACACTGGTATTGTTCGCACTGCCCGGCCCTACTGTTCCTAATGTCACAACAGCTATAGTCCCGGAAGTAATTTGCACTGTTGGTGGCTACCTTTGTTGCACCTATATCATGTTTTCGCTTCCTTGCAATTTTAGCACAATTTAAGCACAACTTTTCAGGCTTTCAGTGAGTGGTTGCTTACATCAAATTCCTGCTTATAATAAATTTGTTTTGCTATCCCGTTGACTTTGTTTAATGGGGATTACTGTACATGCATACGTACAAAGATGAGCAAGCAAAGGCACTGTTATATCTCCTACCACATATGCTGAAGCAATTCGAATCAAAAGTAGTCAACACGCTATCACAAGCCCCTCAGGAGGGTAATCACCATGAGAGTTTGCAAACACTTTTCACTCATTTTTAACACAAAAGTGTTTTATGCCAGGGTCCACCAAGAAATCAGTGATGGACTTCCGTAACAGAAGTGGATCTCTGAAAAAATGAACTTACATTGACAATGAAAAAGTTAAACCCAGGCATACCCACCAGGCGGACCCACCTTCACCCAGGATTTGACGAAAGGAGCTGGAAGCTCTACCGATACACCACTGCAACATTGCTCAAATGGGGAACAGATGGGCCTTATATGTTCACTATATTGCTTTACAAGTTGCATTTACTTGTCCTCCGGATAAAGTAAAGGTGTTTAGTACAGTGAATTATAGTGTTTAACAAACAAAATTATTCTTAAATTAACGTCGCCTCCCTGAAACTGCACTCTTGGATCGCTTTGGTTCGCTGTGGTGGTACCGCCATCTAGGAATGATAAATATAGCGAACTAGACTGCCGTGCGAATTCGCGCCTGTAGTCAGCGCTTTGGTAGTCCCCGCGCCTCGACCGCCGCGAAAGTTAAGGGCGTGGCAGCAGCGTGACGGTGCGTTCCTCGGGCAAAGTAAGAAGGCGGCCACAACAAAATTTGTCTTGCGTGGCCAGGTGTGTTGAGTTGCGACGCGCACTGCTCCAGGAACACAAGGGCGGCCATCGACAAGCAAATGATTGGCACTTCGTTGCAGTGGGCTGCGTTTTCACAAAACGATCCACTGACAACCAGGTAGGTTTCGCTTGCAATGTCTCAGCTGACACTCCTCATTTATTGAAGGTTTACGTAGAGCTGTGGAGCGTGCAGTTCAGTGTTTCCGGAGCAACGTGAGTCGTTCGAGAACTTTCCCTCATGTGCAGCTGCCGAGGGTCGCTGTGCCGTGTCGAGGTGCCGCTGATGTCTACATGTAATGTGCTTTGCATGTTCACAGTACCCAAGCCATTTCCCACCCCTCGGTTCACCGTATTTCCGCTTATGCATTCCACAACTTCGCAAACACAGGTTTCACTTTCGTGTTATACCAATTCCTATGACAAAGGGATCAACCACATTTTATTGCTACTTTCACTAGCTGCTCTGACTAAACACAGCAGCGGCTTCTTTCACTGCACCAATAACCTGGAAGTTGCGTAACACATACTTCTAAAGCACTGGCACCAGGACTGCCAAATTCCAAGCCCTTGTCAGGAAAAGGTTTCTATATAACATAACAACGAAGACCGAGTACAGTCAGCATGCTGTGCTGTCACATTGAAACGCTTCCTGGGTGCAGTGAGGAGCAGCCAAATCAGAGTCATCATATTGTCCACACGTTATGCTTCATATGCTATGCTTCATGTGCCTCAATCTTGTGTAACCAGGAAAACCTCCACACAAAAGTTCAATGTCACTAGGACATTTATTAGTGTAACAACGTATATGACAGTTTATGAGCTTCACAATACACAAGCAGTTCCTTAATGCAGCCTTTCGTATTCACTACTGTAAGCTAAGGAATGAGCTTTTATAAAGGCAACAATAACATCTCATAGCAAAAAACAGGTGGTGAAGCCAGCTCACCGGTAAAGAAGCTGCGGGATCTGTCCAGCGTTGACATCTGTTCCATTGTTTGACTTTTTGGAACTCTTGAAATAAAAGACGACTCTGGAATGGAATGCAAATTATGCATAACAATGGCACTAACTAGGGCTAAGAAAGTTCAATGCACACGTTGAACCTCAACGTAAAGAATGCAGATATAATGAATTGTACATAAAAAGCATTGTTATTACGCAGTGTTACTAATGTTCATTTATACCAAATTATCAGATGTAACAAACATATTTCTATGTCATACTTATTTATATATTTATTTATCTGCTACAATACCCACAGTACCTTGCATAATTACATTTATTTGTTTACAATGAGCTTTTACTATACAACAACTGTTGTCATGATACAAGGTTATCATTACTTGCTACAGGTTTAATTAAAAGCTAATATTAGAAAACATACTTTTTAAAAATAATATTATTTAAACCCACCATAAATTCAAGAGAACTCAACTATTCTCAAGACACTAGAGGGCCATAAGCAATGACTTACTGATCTTCAGTTGTGACCACAGACTGGCCGCTTGAACCGCAGTCGCTGCTGGGCCCTGAGACATGGGCCCAAACCACGTACCACCTGTTGGCTTGCAGTAGAATCGGCTCCTCAAACAGTATGGGGTATTTTTGCCTAATACAAAAGTATGATCAGGAAACTTTATCACACTTCTGCACATGAAACTAGCAAGTATTATTTAAGTACAATAACAATTTAATGTGGCCACAATAAAATAAACTGCCAAACAATTAATAAAATTACCAATGGCCTTTTGTGCAATCACATATTCACATGCTAACAGACATCAGGTTCTTAACTTGCAACAGCCTGTATAAATACAACTAGAAATATAACTTTTAGAAATATAGAATGCATGTACATACAGACATACAGAATGCCACATCAAAGTTTGTGTATGGCAGTGGGGCACAATCAATGAACTGCTGTTTCTAATGGCTTCACAAAATTCAGCACCAAGCAACATTAGGGGTGCTTGGCTGGTAGGTGCATCCTTAAGTTCACGTGTTGTTTGGTCCCTGCAGAGAAGCAATACCAAAAGCCTGCTATTTTCTGCCATGCAACTGCAGTATGGAGACAAGTACAAACAGGGGTTAATTTAGGTGGTAGTAGAAGACCTTGTCATGTACTATGTGAAGTCAGGCAATGTGTTCTATGTGTCATCGGAGTCATGTACAGGGTCGTCCACTCTTAGTGTGAACACAGTGCAGCTTAGCTGCCTTCTTTGAAACAGCAGCGCCCATGACGTGACTGCACGAGGGCGAGGAAAGGGCTTGTTCACCTGTGCACCGACGCATGGTGAGGCTACGAGCTCCGACGGTTACCGAGCTCCGATGCGTGGCGAGGGTACAAAGAAGGCAGCCAAGCTGCACTGTGCAATAAGAAGTACAGTCCACGTCCGATCTCCCGGACTCATCTGTGGCTGCATCAAGTTCGCCATAGAGTCAATGTATTAAAAAGTCCAAAATGCCTGACACTTACAGACTTTGGCATCCCTTTTCCCAGACTTTTTACTGCTAACCACCGACCAAAGTCACAATCAATTCTGCCATTTTGGTTTTCTCGTATTCTCAAACCACCATGACCAGGAGCGGCTAGCAGCACTGCGTCATGGCTATCGTGCCCTCGAAACCGCAATCTAGTGCACGTCAATCCATTGCCAGCCGTAGCTTTGCCAAACTGGCCAAACTTCATTATGTTCATTCACGTGTTGTTAGGTCAGTTCTGTAGTAGGTCGTGTGCTGCTGCATGATATCTTCAGCATTCATGTTTCCCGATCTTCAGCATTCACCGAGAAGTTTCCAGCTGTTTGGTGTTACGCTTTTCATCAAACGAATTCGCTGTTGACAGCGATGGCCCCGAATGCTCCTTCATCTTCGTCCGCACCTTCGAAGTGCACAAAAACAGGCTCATAGTGGAAAAGAAAGCCGCCATCATCAAACAAGTCCAAAGCGGCCGGTCGTAGGCAGAGGTGAGGAGGGAGTTGAGAGTTTCCAAGCAAAGTGTTTCAGGCTTAACGAAAAACAAGATGAAGATCCTGGAAGTGCCTGCAAAATTGACCGGGGCTGGAAAGAAGAATGTGAGTCAAGCTGTTTACCCGCAGCTCAAGGAAGCACTTCTCGTCTGGCTGAATACCATGATTTCCAAGAAAATTTCGGTGTCAGGTGACATTCTGAAACGGAAGGCGGAGGTTTTCATGCTTTGAACGAATGTGAAAGACTTCAAGCTCAGCGATGGATGGCTTCACAATTTCAAGAGCCGAAATCACTTGAAGTTCAAGAAGATGTGCGGAGAAAGTGGCGCCGTTGATGATTCCATAGTCGCCGAGTATCACAATGGAAAGCTGCAGTACTTGCCTCAGCAGTTCCCACCTGAGGACATCTTCAACTGCGGTGAAACTGGACTATTCTACAGGTTGCTGCCAGCAAAAACGCTTGCATTTGCTGGTGACCCCTGCCATGTCGGCAAGCGCAGCGAAGAGCGGCTCACTGTCCTCGATGGCAGCAACATGTCAGGCAGCGAGAATCTTCCGCTGCTCGTAATAGGGAAGTCGAAACATCCAAGATGTTTCAAGGGGGCAGTAACTCTGCCTGTTCTGTACGAAGCGAACAAGAAGGCGTCGGTAACACAGCAGTTATTCAAAGACTATGTGCACAAGCTGGATGGAAGTTCTTTTTTTTTTTTTATTGCGAAATGGGCTTGCCCTTAAGGTATAGTATATGGTGTATTTTGTTAAATGTGTGCTGCAAGTCCTGTGTTGTGTATGAACTGAAGTAGTGTCTTGTGGTATCTGTTGTCGTGTATCCAACGATCATAACTGGTCGAGGCACTGTATCGGAAACCGTCTTGTTTAAGGAGGCGAGAGTGCTCCCGATGGAGTCCTTTACATGTCCATATGAGATGATGTGCTGCACTTGGCCAGATCAAGCCTTTAGGTCCTTGACACCACAGCAATCCTGCAGCCGATGGACCAAGGTGTGATTTGTTACTTGAAACATCTATACAAATCATGCGTGCTCAGCCACGTGGTGCTGTGCTCCAACAGAGCGAAGAGTTACGCAGTCTATCTCAGGTCTGCCATCGGCATGCTCGCAGACTTGTGGAAGGCGGTAACGCAAGAGACTAGTCGGAACTGCTTTCGCAACGGGGGCTTCACACTCGACACCGAGACGGCCAGCTCACCCTGAATGGACAGCGTATCTGATGAACTTCCATCCACATACGTTGCCTTCGGCAACCTGCGCTGCTGCTGGCGTTTTTATTCCAGCCCAGATAACCTTTGAGGGCTTTGCTGATGCTGATAAACACCTCGAGCTCTATGCGGAATTGACCGATGACGAAATCATCTGTCAAGTTACAGAGGATTCCGATGACTCCGACACCGAGAACGAAGAGCCAGCGCTTACGCAGCCGATGAGCTCGGAGTTGATGCGAGCACAGTCGATGTGCCTTTTATGTGCGCATGCAAGGTCTTCACAAGTCCGGAGTATGTAACCCATCTTCCTCCCCTCGATTCGCCATATTGCTGCTTCTGTGAGAAGGCAGGTTTTGGCTTCCGTCTTATACTGATTCCTATGACAGAAGGATCAATCACATTTGTTAAAATATAAACAGCTCTTTTCAGAGCCACCTAAACAATGCATTTGCTGAATTGCGATGGGAATCTAGCACTGCGGCTGTGACCCTCCCTGTCAGAGAAAAATAACCATAAAAAGTAGAAGGATGGTCATGTGGGCGAGTTGGAACTGATTATACATATTGATGGTCAGCACAAAACACGAGGACATAAAGAAGGAAGGGACACAAACCACAGCGCTGTCTCACAACTAACTTTTATTTAGCAACACACGCATATTTAAAGCACTGACCACACCCACGTGATCCCATGACACAGATGGGCAGGTGTGCAACAGAATATGAATAACCTCGTTAGAACCAAGCCAACATAAGCTACGTGATGTACTGATTCAAAAATGAAATCTCCCTGTCATGTAGGGCTATCGATGGCATGCTGACGCAGCGCGAACCGTTTTTGCTGATGTGAAAAGCTTCAACAATTTCTCTAACTGCCTTATCCCTGTGCTTGAACAAACTTTTGTATCTGTAAATAAAGGGGTGCAATCATGGTTTGAACAGTGCCTGGCAATGTGCGAGTATTCATTCCCTTTCAGAGAGCGTTTGTGTTCAGCCAATCTTACATTCAAACACCTGCCTGTTTGGCCAATATACATGTCACCACAAGAAAACAGCACCTGATACACCAGACCTACTTTGCATGCACCGAACGAGGGTGTGTGTTTCTTCACCTTGCAACCTATTTTACTTTTACTTACTCCTAATCTCTTTTGATCCAGTTTCCTTTCAATTACACCACAAATCTTATTTAATTTATTAGGGGCAGAAAAGATAACTCTGACATTGAACCTCCCTGCAACATTTGTTAGACCATGAGGTAGCTTATGCACATATGGAATGCACGTATGAAATAAGATTTGCGGTGTAATTGAAAGGAAACTGGATCAAAAAAGATTAGGAGTAAGTAAAAGTAAAATAGGTTGCAAGGTGAAGAAACACACACCCTCGTTCGGTGCATGCAAAGTAGGTCTGGTGTATCAGGTGCTGTTTTCTTGTGGTGACATGTATATTGGCCAAACAGGCAGGTGTTTGAATGTAAGATTGGCTGAACACAAACGCTCTCTGAAAGGGAATGAATACTCGCACATTGCCAGGCACTGTTCAAACCATGATTGCACCCCTTTATTTACAGATACAAAAAGTTTGTTCAAGCACAGGGATAAGGCAGTTAGAGAAATTGTTGAAGCTTTTCACATCAGCAAAAACGGTTTCGCGCTGCGTCAGCATGCCATCGATAGCCCTACATGACAGGGAGATTTCATTTTTGAATCAGTACATCACGTAGCTTATGTTGGCTTGGTTCTAACGAGGTTATTCATATTCTGTTGCACACCTGCCCATCTGCGTCATGGGATCACGTGGGTGTGGTCAGTGCTTTAAATATGCGTGGTTGCTAAATAAAAGTTAGTTGTGAGACAGCGCTGTGGTTTATGTACCTTCCTTTATGTCCTCGTGTTTCACACTGACCATCAATATGCATAACCATAAAAAGGTGCATATTCGCATGCATTCATTTTTCGGACTGCCCAATTTTCCGGACGGTTTCATGGTCTTTTCAGTGTTCACAAAATCGGACGTCGACTTTAAATAGGACTAAAAAGATGCATCATCACAAGAGTAAGAAAGTATTGTGCATCCTTAAAGATAGAGCTGTGTGAATAGCAAAATTTTGAGTGTGAAGTGAATTCGAATATTTGTGTTCAAGTGCGAATCGAATAGAATATTTTTCGAATAATCTTTGAATATTTTTTTAATCATACTATGCAGAAATGTACTGTTAAACATGGGCAAATAATTTATTGCATTACTAGTGTATTCCCACAGTGTCATTCCAAAGTCCTGAAGAACAGTCCAACAGAGAACTGTGTAACAGGAAGCTGAGCTAACTTCACCGCAGTACGCTAGTTTAGCTTCGCCGCAGTACACAGGTGTTACTGCGGCGAAGCGCACTACATGCGGGAATGTATCATATTTTTTCCCTTAATTACCAAGTTCGAATAGTTCGAATAGTAAAAGTTCAGTGCGAATCGAATCGAACAGCAAACGCTATTAGAAAGTTATTCGAAATTTCAAATATTCACACACCCCTACTTAAAGAACATGACTCCCAACTTGCCAGCTTGACGACCTTAACAATGACATTACGAAACCTGATAAGACTGGTTTCTGTTGTTAGGCAGGGACAACTTTAGACTCGCATCTCACAAAAGCTCCGCCCACACAATACAGATTTATTTGAATTAGTACTTGATCACAAATGTAGCGAATGTGGTCGCAGAACCCATCATTGTGCAGCACAGCAAAGTGACTTTCCCTATCATTACTCTAAAGCAATAAAGTATGGCAACACCCCCCTTTAGTTGTTGACGCTTTTCAACAGCTTCACTAGATACGCACCTTCACAGCGCAGTGGTTTTCTTTTTTTGGAAGCAAAATACCAAAACTTCACATTTTTTAGAATCATTCTTTTAAGCAGCATCTTCCCTTAATTGGAAGGTTTGTTCTATATTTAGAGCAAGAAGCTGTAGGGATTGTGTGAGCAGTAGCATACAGAATAAACAAACAAATTTAAAGGGGCACTGACACGAAAATTTTCGTCTGCTGTTTTTTCGCTGCAATACGTAGCTGGGGACCTGTTAGCCACAACACGGCACATCATTTGCTCCAGCGCGCGTCAGATAATTATTTACAGCCTGTTTATTACCCGCTAGTTTCAGTTTCGGTTTAGGAGAGCTCAAAAAACGACAAGGCACCCGGTGCAGCTGGCGCCATCCAGCGCTCGCAATGGAGTAAACAAGTTCGACCACGTGAGCCCACATAACTCTGACGCACTTCCGCACGACAACCGCCGCATGCTCGTTTTCTTTCACCTGTCGCACGTCCTACGCGTTGTTGTCGCTGTTGCTGTCATCATTGTTGGGTGGCAACTATTTTCTTGAGGTCTGGCATCGCCGGCAGTCTACTAATGCAGCCGCAGCGAATAAGCAATGGTGGCTATGACGTCAACATTGCTAGCTGCACTCTCGGAGCTCAGCTGCCGTGTGACGTCGTGGAAGTTGGGGGTCCCGTTCAGGTCACCTTTGCTGTTTGTCGATGCCGCGATGTACGCCTCTAGCGCTCAATTGCGCATGCGAACTTCAATATTCATTTAAATACCTTAGGAGCTGTGTTCGCCATTGACATTGTAGATGACATCTGTATGTCCACGAAAATCGATCCCGCAGGCTATCTTAGCAGCGAAATTTTGGTGTCAGTACCCCTTAAATTAACCTCAGCAACGAACGAGGAATGTTCGGGGATGAGGTGTGTGTGCGTGATCCAGTGTTTAGTGAGTTGAACTCCACGTCAACTCACGGACTTATGTGAAGTATTCGTCCTCCATCATCGGATACAACAGGAAGCGTGCTGGAATAACACCTCTATCTTGCAGGGTACGATTTCGTTATTGGGTTGATCCGAGTGATCATGTGCATTGCCGGATGTCTGTTTTTTGCCTATCCCTGTCGTTCTTACATAAATACTGTTTGATTACGGAAGCACGGAGCAATGGTTTCACTGAACTACAAGTTCCGATGTGTTCTTCGCGCGTTCTTCACGGCTAATGCCGTGTCATATACGCGACATTTGCCTGCCTGCACCGTACGATGATGTGAGAGAACTTCATGTTACCAAAAATGTGTGTCTGGATGGCGTACCGGCCCAGCTGGCGGCGAGTATCATTACTTTCGGTAAAGGGTACAGCGTTCCGCACTGCGCGCCGCTTGCGTCGTCTGCTACGATGCCGTACGGGTCGTTCGCGCCGGATTCGGCGCATGCGCACTCGGACCATGCAAAAGGCGGATTACCAAGTTCGAATAGTTCGAATAGTAAAAGTTCAGTGCGAATCGAATCGAACAGCAAACGCTATTAGAAAGTTATTCGAAATTTCAAATATTCACACACCCCTACTTAAAGAACATGACTCCCAACTTGCCAGCTTGACGACCTTAACAATGACATTGCGAAACCTGACAAGACTGGTTTCTGTTATTAGGCAGGGACAACTTTAGACTCGCATCTCACAAAAGCTCCGCCCACACAATACAGATTTATTTGAATTAGTACTTGATCACAAATGTAGTGAATGTGGTCGCAGAACCCATCATTGTGCAGCACAGCAAAGTGACTTTCCCTATCATTACTTTAAAGCAATAAAGTATGGCAACACCCCCCTTTAGTTGTTGACGCTTTTCAACAGCTTCACTAGATACGCACCTTCACAGCGCAGTGGTTTTCCTTTTTTGGAAGCAAAATACCAAAACTTAACATTCTTTAGAATCATTCTTTTAAGCAGCATCTTCCCTTAATTGGAATGTTTGTTCTATATTTAGAGCAAGAAGCTGTAGGGATTGTGTGAGCAGTAGCATACAGAATAAACAAACAAATTTAAAGGGGCACTGACACGAAAATTTTCGTCTACTGTTTTTTCGCTGCAATACGTAGCTGGGGACCTGTTAGCCACAACACGGCACATCATTTGCTCCAGCGCGCGTCAGATAATTATTTACGGCCTGTTTATTGCCCACTAGTTGCAGTTTCAGTTTAGGAGAGCTCAAAAAACGACAAGGCACCCGGTGCAGCTGGCGCCATCTAGCGCTCGCAATGGAGTAAACAAGTTCGACCACGTGAGCCCACATAACTCTGACGCACTTCCGCATGACAACCGCCGCATGCTCGTTTTCTTTCGCCTGTCGCACGTCCTACGCGTTGTTGTCGCTGTTGCTGTCATCGTTGTTGGGTGGCAACTATCTTCTTGAGGTCTGACGTCGCCGGCAGCCTACTAACGCAGCCGCAGCGAATAAGCAATGGTGGCTATGACGTCAACATTGCTAGCTGCACTCTCGGAGCTCAGCTGCCGTGGTGACGTCGCAGAAGTTGGGGGTCCCGTTCAGGTCACCTTTGCTGTTGTCGATGCCGTGATGTACGGCGTCTAGCGCTCGATTGCGCATGCGAACTTCAATATTCATTTAAATTACCTTAGGAGCTGTGTTCGCCATTGACATTTGGTAGATGACATCTGTATGTCCACGAAAATCGATCCCGCAGGCTATCTTAGCAGCGAAATTTTGGTGTCAGTACCCCTTTAAATTGACCATCGGGTAATTGCAGCACGAGCTGCACCGATGCATACACCAAATAACACGGAGGCATCAAACTTGTGGGCTCACCTTGCACCACACTCGTAGGGTATCTCCTCAGTCTCAGTTAGCATCTCCCCATCAGTTTCTTGGTCCCCACCATCTGTACCAACGTCAAAAATCTGCAAAACAGGGAAGTGGTGGGATTTCTTTTATTTTTTTAAAATAATGCTTTCAAAATAAATGTGCACCCATGACATTGCAACAAAATTGTAAAAGTTTCAATCGATGGCCCTTTCCTTTCCGACCACTGCAGCGGCGTTTCTAAGCCTCTATGTTGAACGTCTCAGGTGTTTAAGGCTGATACCCAACATAAACAACTATCAGAAATTTGCTTCTGCCAGTCCACCAAGTACAAAGAATGAGTCCCATTATACTGACTCCAGCTAATTCAATTTTTAGTAAATAAGTACATACAGATGTAAATTGGCATGCATGCGAGGAACCGGTGAGTTCGTCTTTCACCTCATGTACTTGTAGTCCAAAAATGTTTGTTTATAACCAATAAATTCCACATTTCATAGTTCCAATTGTTCACTTTCTGTCTTCCCGATGTATTATCAGCATTTAAATCAGCAGCAGCCTGTCTACGCCCAGTGCAGTGCACAGGCCTCTCCCACAGATCTCCAATTATCCTGGTCTTGTGCCAACTGCGACCACGCTATCCTTGCAAACTTTTTGATCTCATCCACCCACCTAACTTTAAGCCACCCCCTGCCACGCTTGCCTTCTCTAGGGATATACCCTGTGACCCTTCACACCCATGTATTATATGATCCATTAATGATAAACCTTCAGTTGGTAGTCTGTGCTTGTCTTTGTCTTTTTCATCACCCATGTTTTCATCTGCGCAGTCAAGTATGATCATGAATCACCAATCCTCAAACCTGATTTGTCATGTGACAGGACACATGTCCTTTAGCATTGGAATACAAACCGAAGGCAGAAGTGAAGCTCAAATTTGAAGCACTACATGAAGTTCCTCTCTGCATGCCTCAAGTACATCTTGCAAACTCACCCTGATAAGGGCTGTGTACTCTCCACGGCCACCAAAGAGGCCCACTCCTCCAAGCAGAATATCAGTGTCAGCCATAACACGAATGGCCTCCACCGAATGTCCTGAGTAGCCCCAGCCTCCTCCATGGCCTGTGAAGATAAAGGAGAGTGCCAGTTATGTAGAAAGGAAACACCACAGCACAGCAGGCAGTGGCATAAAAGCTACAGAGAGTTTGGTCGGTCCTGCAAGGTACCCTCTTTTTTGCTTCAACTGACGTCTGTAAGATAGGTGACCCCTCGAATAGCTGTCAAGTCAGGTCACATCAGGTCAGTTTATTTCCCTAAAGGCCCCTTTATCACGGGTGTTGCATAAGGAATTGGGCACGTGTGGCAAGCAAGACTATTGTTAACTATTGTTAGATTAAAGAAAGAAAAGTAATTGCAGTTAAACTAGGATATAACGAAATTGACAAATTCTCGGAAAACTCCATTACAAAGAGGATTTCGTTATATGCAGGTTCGGCACGAAAATTAAAAAATAAACGATTAAGTAAGCAAAAAGGTAACAGACGGCAGAGCTCACCCAAAACATTTACTTTGGGTGAGAACACATTTACAGCTGAGAACACTTATAATGTGACTGCTTATAGTGCAGGACCAGCTATAACGCGGTTTTTTTCTGACCCCCGTTTACCCTCCCATAGAACCTAATGTATACGCATACTGCTTATTGTGCAGTCCCCCCCCCTCCCGATATGAAGGACCAGTTATAGTGCGGCTGCCGGGAAATCCCTCGGACAATTAAGGTAGGGAGCAGGCTTCACAAAGGAAAGGCGCCGCCCAAAAAGAGCACAGTGAATCGCCGTGGAGCAGGACAGAGTGCGGAACAAATGAACAATGAGCGGAGGGAAGAAAAAAAGAAGGCCACTGCAGCAACGCGTCGTGTGCACACTTTCTGAGGATAGGATTTCCAAGGCGACAGAGAATGCTCCCACGACCATTTGTCAGCTGCGAACTATGCACAGAACGCATGCCTGTGTCTTCCAGTTTGCCACTGTTTGTCTCCAGTTTTTTTTTTTCTTAAATCATTTCACGTGCGCTGCCCTTGAATCACCCCATGAGCACGATTTTCTGTGCAGCCAATCCCAGTGTTGTCAAGGGCAAGCTTCCCATGAGGCACACCGGCCGTAACCCTGCAAGCTAGGCCTAACAAGTGCTGTCACCCTTTGTCAGGTTGGCGAAGTGAAGTGCAGAGACTGGCACAGCAACCAAAGAGTGGCGCTGCCAGCATGTTGAAAAAGAAAAACTCGTTTTTTTCTCTTTCTCTCTTAACCTGACGTGGCTGGGCAACATAAACTGGAAAAGGAGGGTGGCAGCTTGGCGGGCTAGGCCAACTGCAGCAAGCGGCGGGATCAGGTTTGGAGTGAGGGAGAAAGGACACGCCCACAGCGGCAAGATCGCCGGGTCGAGGGATGCAGGCCCACCTCGTGAACACTCACACGCACGCACACATGCACTCATTCTCGCCTCGCAGTTGCCGTGCCTTCGAGCGCGTCAAGTGCGACGCCGCTGCTTCGCATTCCGTCGTAGCGGAGAAGGTGCTTCCGGTTGTTGCTCGCGCAAAAGTGACAAAATTTAGGGCAGAATCTCAAGGTTGTCGGCGGAGAAAATTCGTTATTTCGAGGGGGTCTCCCGCTGCCACTTCGTTAAGTAGAGGTCTCAAATACATGAGCTTCTATGGAGTAACAGCGGGAAATAGAAAAACTTCGTTATATCCAGAAATTCGTTATATGGAGGTTCGTTATAAGCAGGTTTAACTGTAAATGGGAGCAACACATGCCTTGTCAGGTGATAGGCAAGCAGTAGCAAGTAGCGGCCCTACTACCGTAGTGACGTCACAGATGTTCGAGGTCTCCTATGTCAATATCGCGAGGTGCAGTACATAGCGGTTGACTGTGCACATAAAATTTCAATATTCCTTTAAATTACCTTCCAAGCAATATTTGCTGTTGTGATTTGGCAGACAATATAAGCACTGTCCACTGAAACCAATCCCACAGGCCGCACGCCAGTTGGATCCCACAGGCTATATCAGCAGTGAAATTTTGCATCAGTGCCCCTTTATGATACAATAAAGGTAGTGTATTTCTCATCACTATGGTAAAGCATACCACATTTAAAAACGGATGAGAACCTTGTCCTCTTGCAATGAACACGCCTCTACACTGAAGCCAGAGATGCCGCTACACTGCTTAGCATACAGAGGTCGCAGGTATTGTTGGTATACTCACTCTCAAAGCGGTTGACAGTGGAGAAGTCTTCACGGGTGTATGCTCGGGCAAGACTCTGCTGACGTGCCTGCTCGATATCTTCACGCACAACGATGTCCCGCTCCTGGGCAGCTGTCAACACGTCGAGAGCTCCAAGCAGGTTGAGCGCCGCCTGGCAGCGCCCGACGGGGTACCCTGCCACCCCTGGTAGGCTTAGCTCAGGACCAAGGAACAGTGGCAGTTGCACAGCCTGTTCTGAGAGGCCATCAGGTGATGTCTGCAGTGGTACAGCCTCACTCCACACGATGCTGTACCAGCTCAACTCCAGTGTCTTCTGGTTGAGGCTAGAGGTGGTGCACGAAAAGGGAGACGGAGAGGGGGTTAAAAAAAGAAATTGAAGAGCTAGTTAAGAGACACTCGCAAATTCCTCGCATCCATATTTTCTGTAAAAAAGCATATAGAAGATGGCAAATACCTGTCAAACTGTACAGTTTGTGGGAATGCATGTGCATTCCAGCGGCCGTGGGCCGGTTGCATTACATGCGCGCGCTTTGGCAACGGCGACGCGGTGGAAGAGGGCACTCCCGCCGCTTCCCCCGCTGCCTTTCATGCCTCGTCGCAGTGCCGAAACCGGTATGCCCCGCTCCCTCCTCTCCACTCTTTCCCTTCTCCTAAGATTCGGGGAGATGCCTCCTCTCAACCTCGCGAAGGCGCGCCGCTTTCTCGGGGGTCTGGTGTCTTTCGTCCGGAGGCGTCGGGATTGACCAGATCCCCTCCGAGAGCGCGAGATCGCCGCCCGCCGCCGTCACCAAGCGCCTGCCCTTCCTTCCGTGAGTGATCTTCATTCTTGGTCGGACCGCAAAGCCACACGAAGCGAGCTGAGTCACTATCAGCCCCTTTTCGTCGTGCGCTTTTCTAGTATTGTTGTTTTGCCCAGCCGTGAGGAATATTACTCCTGCGCGCTGAGGCACTTGCATATTTTATACTTGTTGCGTTGGTGGCGTAAGAAATAAGGTGAATAAACACCTTCGTTTCAAAGGCTTGTCTCTGTCCCCCTGGCCTGAACCCGCCGTGGTTGCAATCTAACGCGAACCGCGGGATAGGGGCCACAGCTCTAATTGTTAGGGCTGCTGCGTTTGTGCTTGCGAGTGTCTGCCACCGCTTGCACCCATGGCAACCGTATAAAGGTTAAGAAAGACCCCTATAAGTTATAAATTGAAGTTGTTACTACAACTCACGTGAGCCTACAGTGAAAGCAACAATGTGACATATCAGAAAGCACATTTGCAGTTCCTTGCTTTAACAAACTACTGGGTAGGACCATACAGCCGAAGATTTTCTGGATGCCCAAAATTCTGGACATGTTCAATTTCCCGGACTCATTCATGTTCCCGTCATGATCCCCATAGAGTAAACGTAGAGAAACATCCGAAATTTCAGACGCTTATAACCTTCACCGTCCAATTTCCCAGACCTTCTACAGCTAATCTCAGGTCTGAACCAGCCACCAATGCCACCCTTTCGATTATCTCTCGAACCCCTACTCTAGCACCACCAGGTGTAACTTCAACCACCGTACCATATCAAAACCGAAACCTCAAACCAGCGCACACCAATCCGTTGCGAGTTATAGCAATCCATAGCTACAGCTTAAACTCTTGGTGTTCAGTCACGTGTTACTTGGTCGTTTGTTTTCCTACTCTCTCTCGTGTCCCTCCACAGCACACTCTCAGGCATGCAACAGGGTTCAGAATAAAGATTCAGTTTCTTAGCAGACACCGTTGCTGTCAGTCCTTTGTACTGTGGGGTGGCCATGGGGTTCTCCCATGCTCGAGGAACAAAGGAGACAGTTCACCGCAGTGCAAACCAACAGTAGGGCATTTCTTTGCACCTTCTACACATAGTAAGCACGCTAGTTGAATTACACAAACAGGCATGCTAATGCAATACCCCACGCGTAACCAATGATGTTCGACTCACCGCAGCAGGATACCGAGCGAGTAGTGTTCGCTCATGCCAGAAAACCAGGCCTATGTTGCTCGCCAGATAAGTCGCGCGAACAGAGGCACAATCGGAGAAACGGGAAAGGCGTCCGCGGGTTCCTCCTAGCAGAGCCCAACGCCACCACGCGCGCGAGCGTCGACCGTGCGCGATGACGTCCTGGGGCCAAGAGAGAGAGGATTGTTCCCCATCTGTAGTCCCACAAATCCTTGCCACCAGGTAGCGCTACCGCGGGAACACCAGCGCCATACCCAGCATAGCGGTGCGCATGACGATGACGTCACGTCTCGTGCCCCTCGGGAAAGCCACTTTAGAGGAGCTTTGAGGAAACGTGAGCGCCATGCGACAGAAACTAATCAGGGGATGTCAACATTCCCACAGTACACAAGCTCTGCAAATTGGTGACCCAGATGTGACACTATCCGCAACTAAGCCAAGTTAGAGCCATGTCCCTCGCAGAACCACATGCACAACTGACGCAAGCAGCCACCTCACCATAAGATCAGCCCAACTCGTTTAACAGTGGTGAGAATTCGCAAGCTGCAAATGCGGCCGGTAACGCAGATACGGTCGCTACGGTATCCCTCCGCCTCCCACAGTACTGGAAGCGCAACACTTCAGTTTGGTTCCTACGGGTGAATCACAATTCGACATCTCCAGATTATCAACCAAGCTCCAAAAGCGTCATCATTTCGTCAGCGCATTGCTGCCCACCGCCGTGGAAGGGGTCCCTGATATCTTGGTTTCCTTCAGCGTCAACCCCCAAATGGCCCCCTAAGACGAACACGAGGTAGCATTGCTCGACAGAACGGCCTCATCAGAACAGATGCACGTCCAACAGCTGCCTTCAACTTCTGAACTTGGCGACCAGAGGCCATGCAACCGTTACAACAGATGCAGCAGCTCCTCGGTTAACACACACATGCAATGGGCAACGCAGTGTTACACAAGTTCTTCCTCCAACATCTGCCATCAAATGTGCAAATGGTGCTGGCCGCTGCTTCCACAATGAACCTGTCTTCCCTTGCTGCACTAGCTGATAAAGTCATGGAAGTGTCAATGAAGGATGTGTAAGTCACCGCTGTCAACAACCCTTCCAGGTCACCTTCATCGTCCTGCTGCACCTGGCTCGACAGCTGCAGCTAGAGCATCTCCACCACCATGCGGTGCCACCACCTCTCCTGCCGATAATGATTACCGCTGCAATAGGCTTGAAGAGATACTCATGGCAGCTACACCACGAGGCCTTTCTCCATGTTGTTCGCAACAGCGTGGGTGATCCCCAACTCCCCATCAGCATGGGAGAGAGAGAGAGAGAGATCAGAGTGAGTCTGCCAGTACACGCTTGTGTCACTACCATCGCCGTTTCAGTGCCATGGCTCACCACTGCTGCTTGCCATGCACGTGCACGGGAAGCCCGCCAGCCAACCACTAGTGGTGACAACTGGTCAGGGCCCCGAAAAATGTGGCCTCTTCCAAGTCACCGACCGCACCACAGGACAGAAATTTCTCATTGACAACAGAGCCCAGGTCAGCATGCTCCCAGCCACAAGGTCAGAACGTACTCAGCCTGCCCTATTTCACCTACAAGCCATAAATGGCACCCGCATTCCTGTTTATTCACGCTAAACCTGGGGCTTCAAAGACTGTTCCAGTGGCTGTTTCTTGTCGCCGACATCAGGTCTGCAATCACAGGAGCTGATTTTCTTGCAAAGCATGGGCTCCTCGCCGACCTCACCCCAAACGTTTCCTACACAATACAATTAGCTTAAGTGTTCCAAAGCACCGATGCGGGTGGAACTACCGCTGTGCTGCCTTTCTGCACTACAGTTGCCTCAGAACCGTTCACTACCTTACTAAAGAACTTACATCGCTGACATCACCACCAGATCAGACTCAACCCATTGCCTTGAGTGCCTCCCCTCGAATTTTATTGTTGATGTGAATGGTTCACAGGAAACAATCGCTCCCAAGCTGCTGAAGCCTGCATAAAGTGAAAACATGGTCTCTTCTGTTTCGTCACCCAACCTTAATGTGCACCAGCCTCTTCCCCCACCGTTCGCAGGCATCCCCACGCCATTCTGTGCACAGGGTCCCCTAAGACCTACTTTGCCTACAGCGGTAACCATTCATCAAAATTATCTCCTCCTCTCTTGGGGGGGGGGATCTGATTTCTTGGTCACTAAAGAGCTAGTGTTCTGAAGCAACCATGCCACTGCACAGCCGAAACTGAGGACCACACAGCACAGGTTCTTTCTGAAGCAAATGTAACGACTCACCTCCACACCACATTGTAGACACTGTCAAGGCAGACGGCGTGATTCTTAAGGTCCACTTGATTTGCTGAATTAAACCTAGAAGAAAGAATAATGGCATCTTATGGACACTAGTTTATATAGCTGCAAAGAAAAAAGGAATAATAATAACAGCTTAGCTGCCTTATCTCACCAGAACACACAAATGTGATGTATGATGATCGATGGCACAGCAAATACACAAGTCAAAGCGAGTTAGGCAGTGTCTAATTCTTTTTAATAACCAGCATTGTGTAATAAGTCAACTCTGGGCACCTTAAACTTTAGTCCCATACCGTAGAAAATCTTGTTTAGGTATGTGCTTATAGTTACAGTACTGCTTAGATCTCAAATGGCTGTACAATTCACTTTTGTGGATAATGCTCGGGCAGTTTCAGTAATCAGGATGTTAGCAAAACATCCAGAGGAACTGTTTGTAACGGCATCTTCTTTTTTCTTTAGAGCCCAATTCTAAAAAAAAAAAAAATTCACAGCATATCCACGGGGTGAATGATGATGAGTGGGCGAAGCTCCGGAGTGAATCACCGGTAAACCGTTAATCTTCCGTGTAATTCGCCCAGTCGATCATCATGTAAAGACGTGAGAAACACTCTATTCGAACGCTGGGATCTCGCGTTTAAGGGGACGCTAGCACAAATGCGTTAGAAACATGCAGTACACTCTAGTAAGGGGGGAGAGGCCACAGTGTCTTACGCAGCCCCTTACACAGGCCGGAACGCGCACCGCGTTTGCCGACGCCATCACATGACTGCTGAAAGAGTATAAGGCGGAGAGGCCACAGCGTCTTACACCAGCTTCTTACACGCGCCGTAACGCGCTAGCACAAACCCATCATCATCGTTAGAAACGGACAGTCTTTCGCTCTCTCTCTCTCTCTTTCTGTCTCTCTCACACAAGACAGCAGATGGAAGAGTGAGAGAGCTCGCGCGCCAGGAGGAACGCGCCGAGGGCGAACGCGAGCCTCCCGGCGCGCGAGCTATCGAGCGCAATCCTAGAACGAGGTGGTTACGACTACAAGGGACGAACGACCCACGCCATAAGGAGCTTCGCCCCTAAAAGGTTCCTAACCCTTTGCTGCTGCCATCAGCACGGTTGATCATTAGGCACTTGAACTTGGATGCTTGTTCAGTGTCTCTTGAAATGATTCCTGAAATGACAACCATACACAACGATTAGTGAAGTAATAAAGCAATGGTAAACATTAAGGTTATTGCTGTGGTAGAATGAACTTATAGGCAGAGTTAAATACACAGGTGAACGTTATGGTGCATAATGGTGATTCCAGCTGCAAACAATGATTACCAGAGCGGTTTATTTCTCCACAGTGACATTTGTCTTGCCAGTGAAAAAAAAGAAAAAAGAAAGAATTATGTGCACATACTTCAGTTGCTTGACATCTCATTAACCAGCCTAAATAGGGCCCATATTGTGGTGATAAGTGATCAATTAATTTTATTCCAACACATCCTCCAAACAGAACTTTTCACCTGCTATCTACGAGCAACAGAGCTGTTGAGAGCATTAGTTCCACCACAAAACTGTCTCGCAATCAGTGCCATGGCTTCGCCACTGCCGCTTGCCACGCACGTGGATGGGAAGCCCGCCAAAACTGTCTTGCAATCTGTCTCGCAATCTTATAAAAGCTTCAAAAAACATATTTTTATTGCTCTCCATTGCTACAAGGACTAACCTACAGTGCCTCTGCCTGCTTCATCATCTCGCGTAAATTTTGCCTTAAGTACCTTCATAAAATCCTTGAAAGGAATTTTTTACCAGCAGAAAAGCATAACTTATTTGTAATCTTAATTTTTCTTTCTTTGCATTTTATGTTACATAAAGCTATCATAATTTTTCTGCAGTTTCTGAAGTAACACAAAAGCAAACTTATTTTTCTTCAGTGAACTGGGCAGCAACCAGGAGAAAAGTCCCCACTGGAGTACTTCAGCAAATGTTAGATGAAAAATCACAAGTTTTTGAAGGAAGAGTTTGTGGCCGTGTCTCAAGTAAAACACCATGTAAGTATAACTTTTCAAAGAGTAAGGAAGATCTGTACATTTAAAACAACAACTTCAATGTAAATTTTCACACAAGGGTCAAGAAAGCAAGACCAAATAAGTTAGATATCTCAAATGATAGCATTGCTTTCGTCCACAGATGCGTGGCCGCCAACCCCTCCATACATGGACTAGGAAATAATGTTTCAAGAAAACAAGAGGAAATATTATTCCAGAGAGGAAGAGGTAGCCAAAAGGGGTGGTACTTGTGAACAATCACACTGGGGCATCATCCTTAGGGGACAGTGATAGGCCAAGCCAATGGGCAGTATGCTTCCACTTTAGCAAAACAGCTAGTACCTGGATGACAGGTTATGTCATGCTAAAAGTGACACAGGCAGTATTCTCGAGAGATTTCAAACCAGAAAATGATTTAATATTTTGCAAAAGAAAGCGTAAATAATACTTCCTTCAGTGTTTGATACAGTGTTTTAACATGATTATATCCTCTCTTCTAGATTATCCTAAGTGCTCCAACTTAGGGCCATGCACTCCCAATAAACCAAGCAACAATCTAAGTTACACACAAGTAATGCGATGCGACCAGCTACTAAACTGCCTGGTCACTGGGGAAACAGCGAGGTTACAGGACTCACCAAGGCAAGTGCGATTTGCAATCAAGCTGCAGTGGGCTAGGCTTGAAGCGCTGGTGAGAACCTCTTCCAGCTTGACAAACGTGTGGTCACCCGAGGCACCAATCCAAGTGGCCCTGCGGCCACGCTTAACACCAATGCCTGGTATGGCACGAGGTACAGCATGCCAGAGACTGTGTCCCTCTCCACCACTGCTGGGACGTCGCCAGCTTTCGTCACACATATCCCGACCAAGTTGGCCATTCTGAAGTTAATCAAACAAGGAACATTGTTATTTTAGAAAGCTGGTCAATAGAACTTCAAAGCATATTAACAAAGTTACTTGAACAAATAAAGTTAACCAATGAAGGCGCTTGGCATTTCTATTTGAACACTAAAGGAGGAAATCAATTCAGATAATAAGTCTCAGATGCACAAGAATATTGGCTCCAAAGGGCCATTTTATTCTTGTCTTGTTTCTTTTTCAGCAGTCATCATCATCATCACTCTACCTTATGTCCACTGCAGGATGAAGGCCTCTTCTAATGCTCTCCATCCTTGCCTGTCCTTCATGAGCCGATTCCATTTGATGCCTGCAAATTTCTTAATTTCGTCCCCCAATCTTACTCTCTGTTGTCCACAGGCTCGCTTACTTTCTCTTGGTATCCATTCCATCATTCTAACTGTCCATTGGTTATCTGGTTTTCTCATCACATCGCTTGCCCATGTCCATTTTTTCTTCTTAACATCAATTTTTGATACAACTATAATTCCTGTGAAGTAATCAGACGATGGCAGTACCTATGTGGTATGGTACATGCTCTTTGTTTTGTCCCATTAGTCTAGTTCAACTTGTCCACTTGGTGTGCTTGTAGTTCTAAAGCAATCGGTTGACAATAATCGAGGCCACAAGTGTATAGCGGAGATATTATGGCCTTTTGAAGGGCAGCATAAACACCTTTAGGATGACAGCTGGAGCAAAGTCAAAGTCATCAGTTACATTCGTGACATGCTGAAGATGAAACAGACATGCTGTACTCTTATAGCCCCACCACCTTGCAGTGTTCTTGGCCCACCTGATAGCTTCCACATGTGTAGACTTGTCCACCTGCAGTGAGGAACACTGAGTGCGTGTTTCCCGCTGCAACTTGTGTGATGGTTGGCAATGAGTAGACTAGAGTTGGTGAGCCCCTGCATGAGATGAATAAGCGGGCCTTGACATCAGAACACTGGGCCGCCAATGCATACGGTATTTACTCGCATAATGATCGCACTTTATTTTTTAAAAAATTGACGCAAATTTCGGGGTGCGATCATTACGCCGGGTAAATTTTCCGTGAAATAACATTTTGAGCACCGAGAACGCAAACAAGTCGCGTATCAGAATTCTTACCGATAGTTATCATGAACATAACCAAAAATAAAAGTAGAGTAAGGCTTGTCTTTGCAATAAACGCACACATTACGCAGGAGCTACATGCATTGCACATTGCCCTTTAATTTTTCCATTCACTGGCCCTCTAACTTTCATTCAGTCTGAAGCGTCACTGGCGTCAGTGTCGTCGCCGCTCGATTCCCTGTCGGAACAGGCAGTGTCATCGCAGTCCCACAGAAGGTTATCTTCCGTTCCGTCAAGCGTGTTAGATATAGCTGTCTTCTTGAAGCTGTTGGTGTGGTGAAAACTACGGCATTTGTCTTTACTGCTATCCTAGTACGGCACGTTTCCGCCAAGGGCGGGCAAAAGTTAGGCATCTGCTTGAGGCGTGCAGTTGACCTGGTGAGTCATGAAGAGTTATTTACGTAACGTTCGACAGATGGTACATATGATGATCGTCACCTAGACTTGGCACACAACATATCGCCGCGACAAGTTCTGGGTGCGATCATTACGTGGGGGAAAACAAAAATTGAATTTTGACGACAAAATTTAGGGGTGCGATCATTATGCGAGTAAATATGGTATCAGCAACAAGTGACCAATTTTCACAAGGTAAAACCATGAAGAAAGTCTAATACCCGACGCAGGTGTCTGAAAAACAAACACAATGTCTAAATGGACACACTGCAATTATGAGAGCCATTCGGCATCGACTGGCCAGTTTATGATGGATTATGAGCATTCCAAACGATGTACCAGGAGACATTTATACTACTTACACATTGCAGTCAATGAAATGCAATGCAAAAGAAAGAAAAAAAGATAGTATGAACAGTACAATTAACCCATTATTCATAGTGGTAGACAACGGTGCTATGAATGTATACACATCCCTATCCAAGAAATGCATGCACGCTTGTCATACAACCTGTCTTCGAAAGGTCAGTAAATCCTGCCATTTAAATGCAACTCATGGGCACTTGCTCTATGCAGTCACTCTGGAGCATGACGATGGCAAACATGCGTGTGGTATGAAGGAAATACGAAGAAGGGGAACCGGACCTGACCATCTGGCCTGTTTGAAGGTTATGGTCAAAATACAGCACAAGTCCACCCGTGGACACTGCTCACGTTAGCCATCCCTTTGTCTTCTCTATTTTACAACACACACCCACGGAAGGGCTGACGAAATTGCAAAGTGCAGCGTGCTTCAAGAGGGGGAACTTGGAAGATGTGACACTCAATCCCGGAGCCTAACAGCGTCCTCAGAGCCACTCGGTCAACGCCATCACGACCTGGAAGGCGTTGGTCATACAACACTACTTGCGCATTGCACGAGGCTATTCATCGTCACATTTCGGGGTGTCGTCTCCAATCGAATTCGTCGTGTGAGCTTGCTTGTGGCTCCGTGGGTCGAGCGTAGCTGTAAGAAGTGCTTCTTGTGCTGGCTGACGAATTCGTGAAGCTTTTATCGGCGGCAATGGAAGGTGCTGTGATTGGCGATGGAGCCAAGCTGCTGGAGGCAGAGGTTTGTCTTGAGGGACGTGTGGCCCTTGTAGCTGCAGGCTGTGTGCAGAGAACATGGCTGCCACAGTGCTTGAAATCGTCGGATTGTTCCTTGAAAGCTTGGTGCACTTACATTCCTCCTTGAAGCTAGCGGGAAGCTTTAAATCACACAAATCAACGTCCTTGTGGTGTCTTTGCTTCTTGTGCTGCTGCTTGTGGTTCGAAGAGTTTGGGTTCTTCCTGATGCACCAGGACACCGAAGCAGATCCTCTACTGTTCAATGAGTGAGCCTTAGCACTGCGCTTTGAAAAGTCAGACGAAGTGGGTGGTCACTTCTTCTCGCCATCCTTCATAATCTTTGGGAGCACATCAGCGAAGGACGGCTCTGATCTTTGTGCGCAATGTGCAGAGGAAGAAGTGATGACATGACATTGGCGTGACAATGGTAAAGGCAGCAGTGTCGTGTACAAGCACTCAGAACTCATCGTCCTCGATCAGGAGATTAGAATGAATATAAAGAAAATACAAAGAAGGGGGACCGGAACCGACCGTCTGGCTTTTTCAAATGTTATGGCCGAAATTTAGCGAGAGCCCGCCTGTGACTGCTGCTAGCTTTAGGTGCCCCTTCATCTTCATTTTTCAACACACTCCTGTGGACAACAAGCTTGCGAAGTGCTGCGTGCTTCAAGAGTGCGAAAATTGAAACTGAATGCCATCCTCAGGAGGTCTGCTCAAACGACACCATCGCAACCAGGAAGCAGTTCCATCGCATTACACAGCTTCCAGATTATACGAGCCTGTTCTTGGTTTCACTTGAGGGCAACATGTCCAAGGTGAAGTAGTAGTGACAGCTTGGCTGCTGCTTTGCCGGTGGAGTGTAGGCACAAGAAGTCCTCGTTGTGGCACCCCGGAAATTTCTGAGCTGCTTGCCGGGCAACGGTGGAAGGTGTTGCCACTGGCGGAGTAGCTGTGGAAGGAGGTTTGTCTTGGGGGGCAGGTAAGTCCTTCTATATCCCATTTCATACATCAGGTGCAACGTTGCCAATGCTAGTGCTCATGTTTGCGCTGTGTACTTCCGTGACGATGAGCGGAAGTACATAGCGATGAGCAAAAAACAATAAATACCTCGCTGGTGGCCTTGAATCATAATGCATTTCTCATCAGCTCGGCAAAACATGCTCATATTGCTGGGGAAATAATCAAAATATGTGAGTTTTTATCTTATGTTTACCGTTTGTCGGAGTGATACACCTTTCCTATTCTTTTTCTTTACGGACTACTTGCGTAGCCTTCACAGCGTTGCACCTGATATATGAAACAGAGTATAGCTGCATGCTTTGTCCAGAGGAACCGACTGTTATGTTGCTTGAAAGCATCAGCTTCTCTGGAGGCTGTGCATGCTTCTGCCTTCTCTTGGAGCTACTAAAAGGCTTGGAACCGTGCAACTTGCCGCCCTAGTAGCATGTGTGTATGTCGTGTCGCTGCTTGTGGCACAGAGTTTTGGGCATCGTTCTGCTCTTTCCAGACATTGATGATGTCAGCCTTTTACTGTTAGGAAAGTGAGACACGCAGCTGTACTTTGAAGAGCCAGACAATGAGGGTGGTTGCTGTTTTTCGGCACCCTTCTTGATCTTAGGGGACAGAGCGGCAAAGGTTGATTCCGATCTTTGCGTGCAATGCGCGGATGTAGAAGTGACGACATGACCTTGATGTGACAAAGGCGTACGTGATGGTGTCGCGGTGAGCACCCCTGCATCAGGCATTGTAGGTAACGAGGATCCAATGGAAGACGTTGGTTGTTGCACTGTCGACTTCACGCAAGTGTTCGAGACATCATCGTTGCCGATCAGAACAGCAGGCTGTGCAAACGTGGTGCCATTGAGTGGCACTTCACAAAGCCGCGCAAGTTGCCTCAGACACGTGAGAGGTCATGTCTGCAAGCCGAGCCACCACGGGTTGGATGACAAAGGAGAAGGTTGGTGCTTGGGTTGAAAGGCATGGCAATGCGTGAAGCAGGATGTGTTGCAGCGGCAATGCGAGTGGTGCGACAAATGGTCTCGCAGTGTATGCGAAGGAATAGGGTAGCGTTGGCGGCTGCGACTGGGTTGCACGGCGAACATCGGATGTGGCGAAGCTCACCTTTAGGTCGTATTTTAGGGCTGTGGCCACGTCCACTTCCACGTCACTCACAGAGTGTAGTCTGTACCTTCAGGGCGATGAATTCTCAGTGCTTGTACACAACGAATTCAAGGTGATTTCCGAGCTTTCCCTTTGGGGTTGTAGGATCTTCAAGCAGGATGTTGAGGGTCGAGATGGCCTTGGTAATCATGGTGTGGAAGAAGCCGCGCTCTGTACGTAGTTGCTCCATGTCGAAACTTGAGGGCCAGATGACTGGGTGGGTTTTGCCACTAAACAAATGTAAAGAAAATACGAAGGAGAACCGGACCTGTCCATAAGGCCTGTTCGAACGTTATGGCTGAACTGCAGTGCAAGCCCGCCCATGGCCACTTCTCACATCAGTCACATTAGGCACCCCTTCATCATCTTTATTTTGCAACATGTGGCTTGAGGCTCAAAGCGAAAAGCACGGACCTCCCGCAAAGACACTATCACGTGGCGTATTGGCGGAAGAGTGCATGGAGGCTCACACAGAACACAAGACTGTTTAGCTTTTTAGAAAAGTCATGTATCTTGGAATGGTTTTCTGGTTGTGTGGTCTATGGAGGCATGTTCGACGTTTGAACTAACAGGCATGTATCCTATTTACACAACTGCAAGTCGACCCGATTGTAATTAACCCCCCTCCTGCCCTCCCAATCTTCCTAAATCACAGGCAATACACTTCGCTTTCAGCTGTAACACAACCCTCTAATTTGGATGCCAAATTTTTTTTAATGGGTCTAGCTAGAACCGTGCAAATATGGTATCTTGCATGCTCCGCTGACGGCTTTAAGTACTTCTCAATAGGCTTGCATGAATGTTCAAGCGCCTGAAATAATAGAAGGAGTATTACAGTATTGGAATTTGTCTTGACAATAATCTAAACTTTGTAAAATTTTAAAGTACTTGAAACAAACAAATATACATAATTTTTTGTGTGTAACCTGCTTGAAAAGATGCTTCTACAGCAGCATAGGGCTGCTATGCCATGAAACAAAATTTTCAGAAAAAATCCATACTGCCGGAAAGCCACTCTTTATAGTAAAACATGCCTATTACTTGCAACCCTGCCGAAGTTAATGGAAAGCCTCAAAATGAGT
The DNA here is from genome assembly GCA_013339685.2 of Hyalomma asiaticum. NCBI lineage: Eukaryota > Metazoa > Arthropoda > Arachnida > Ixodida > Ixodidae > Hyalomma > Hyalomma asiaticum. The sequence continues at coordinate 53,949,477 of CM023483.1, read as the reverse complement.
TACATGGATTTATATGGGCAAAGTTTTTAAACACAGCATTTTTTCCACTATTAAGCTGCACTCTACTACTATTCAGCTGTGCTACTGGATTCAAAATTGCTCTGAAATTATATAACACTGATTGTGATGCGCTGCAACTTCATTTCAAACTAAAAAAGTGAAGTTCACACAAGCCTAACTTCTGATTTCCTTTTTTTTTTTTCTTTTTCGGTTAGTACTAGCTCTTAAAGGAACATGTTTTACTGAATCTACAGCAGCCAGTGCAAGAGAAAGCTTGTTACCATTACATGATATAGCAAGAGCCTTCTGTTACTGCAAGCACACTAGCTAGTCTGTGTAAAAGGTTTTATAGGATAAAAACCAAAGAGATGTTATGAAACCGTTTTCTTTGGGACGACATTGAATGTTGCAAGTGCACAAATAGACAATGTTTCTATAAAGGACAGATATAAACTGTTTCATTACTCAAACACCTGATAACTATTTGAACCATCTTGATTCAAAACTATTCAAATCTGAAGACCATTTACTTCACATCTGCTTTAAGCCACTGTGACGACCCGAGAGCCATCGGTGGGACGAGCCATGAGAACGTGGGGAGCGTGAATTTTCGGCCTTCCGTAATCCTATTTCTCAGCCGCCGCAGCTGTCAGAGTATCGCCAAGGCTCTCATTACCCATGGGTTTGCGGAAACTGCGCTTTTACAGGAGAGCCGATGCTTCCACAGTGGCCCCAAATGAGGGTGAACATTCGGCTGTGACCTTGGCGAGGACAGAATGCTGACGCCCGCTCCGTGCACCCCTAAACAAAGCCAGCGGAGCGTCTCCGGCTTATTTCAATCGCAGCGCAATGCAGTCAGAACTGCTTCTTGGGCACGCACACCCGACCAGCCACAAAAGAGTGACTGCCAACAGATGTGTCTTTTCACCGGACACTTCTGGCACGGGGTGTCTAGATGGTGTCATATTGCTTCCGCCTGGAGTGTTTCAGAATGGAAGCAGTAATAGCTAACGCTCGTTGCGGTAATCCGTACATGTGTCACCAGTTAAGCTGTCCGACGATCTCTTCAAATGCCGAGTTTTATGTGGGTTTATATTTTACTTGCTATGTTTTAGGAGAGGAGCTTATACTGCATTATACCATGGAGGTGGGCCTCAAACAACAGTCTTATGGCAGGTTGGACTGGTGCGTTCTCCAGTGGCGACGCTGCCATACACAACGACTGGATAGACACCCTGGTGAGGCAGAGCTGTCCAGGCAGAAAAAGTCGTCTCAGAGTCGAGAACAGCCTCCTGAATTCCCGAGATTCGAGACTTGGATAGATACGGTGACCTCCTGTCAAGTTTCAGATCAAGACGTAAGCCTCATTTGCGATCCCTCATGTGAACCTGGCTGTTCGGCTCTCCAAACTCGGAGAGATGATGTAGTCATTGCGAGAGCATGATGTGAGCAGCTGTGACCAGGAAGAATCCGTGAGCTATGGTGTCTTCGAGGTCGACATCTGTGTTCCTACCCAAGCACCAGTTCACAGGTAGGTGACAAGACCTCTGCATCAATGGAGCCCACCCAGATAAGCGTTCCCTTCATTGCAGGAGCAAGCGTACTTGAGACATTGCGCGTTTATAAGCTGTTTTACCCATTGTACCAGCCATTCATTGGTGAGTTTGTCTGCCATGTTAATTCCTGTGCTGTACTATGCCTTTACCTTAATACTTGTTTGCCTTGCATGATTACATTGGCTACTAATTGTTAATTGGATACTTTAATCATGCTCGTATAATAATTTCCATGTTTTGTTAACTTAAGGAAGCGTGTTGCCTCTTTTCTTCCCAACCCCAGCATGAATCTGCTTTGTTTGGTCGATGGTTGAGATGTGCAGCCAAAGGGGAATGACAAGGCTAGATGTGTTTTGTAAGACCAAGAACGGTAATTGTGGTAACTGTGAAGTGTTGCGTAGGGCGTGTAACCGCCTGCCCCTTTGTACGTAGTAGGGCATCTCACCACTACCATCCACACACGCCTATTTTTCAGTGTTTGGGCATCCAGCAATCTAGGCTACCAATCCGTTGCACTTGGTGCAAGTCCATTGGTACCACATTTGCACCATGCTGATCACAAGGAACAGATGAGTGGTAGACAAAAGTCGCATGTGTAAGTGAGCAGGGTATGCTAAGTATGGACACAGCTGCGACTCTTCCACGCCAGGAATCCTGAAACAACTCCGGTTGCTCTCATCACCATGCACACTTGCTGTGTGACTGGAAAATCAGCCGATGCTAGCCAAGCAGGATGATAAGACATGAACAGTGCATTCAACACAGTCAGCAGACCAATATCAGCCAAGCGTAGCCGCAGTGTACACAAATCTTTATAGTAACTCTGCTAGTACTAGTCTTCCCTCTTTAATTTCTTTTGGCAACATTTCTTGAAGGCACTTTACTCTTTCAAGGTAGCTTACAAGATTTCTATAAAAGGTATTTCATGGCTCCTTTCATATGCAGATTGCAGCCAACAATCAATCAAATGAAAAGTTAGATTCATAGAAAAACCTACCGAAGAACAAGATCACCATGTCCCAGCTGCCCGTGCTGATTGCTGCCAAACGTGAGCACCTGTCCATTGTGTAGAAGCACCACTGCACAAACATGACAAACGCTATAGCCAATCTGTGGCAGGAAAGAAAGCAATGACAGAAAACACAGTTGGCCCTACCTGTATGGTGCAGGCCGCAGGCAACCTGCACAGCAGGAATGTCCACAGGAAGCACCAGCTCAGCAGGAGACAGTGGAGTTACCTTCGATGGTTCCCGTTCGAGATCACTGCTCGCAGCATCCTCTGTTCATTAGACATGGGGAAAGTTCAGTTATAGCAACTAGAAAAAAAGTACAATTTTGATTTTGGACTGTACACATTTTGAAAAAAAGCTGTCTTAACTTAAAGGCATACTTCAAAAAATATTCTGTAGAAAATCTGCAAATGTATGGTTCTGATGGTGAAACAATGCTGACTAACAACTAGCAATTTATTTTAGAGCTGTGCAAAAGTTTTGGGTGTAATGCAAATTATTTTAGAGCTATGAGCAAAATTTTGGGTGCAATGTAAATTCAAATATTCATGTTTGAATGCAAACTGAATTGAATATTTATTGCATAATGTCCAAAGACTTTATTGAATAATTTCTAGTTAAACTACAAAGAAAACAAACTGTTAAACACAGGCCAAAAAAAAAAAAGCATATTTCTGTACAACTAGTGTACTGACACAATGCCCATGAAAAAAAAAAAAAAAATGGTCCAGCAGAGAAGTGTGCAGAAGCATCAGTTTACTAACTTCGCTACAGTACAGAAGTGTGAACAAAGTCGCAGAGCACAAGTGTAAGCTTTGCTGCAACACACGTGCTATCTTCAGTGCAGTGAGCTAGTGTGGACTCTGCCACTTTACACAAGTGTTATGTGGCAAACCAGCATGCGGGGATGGGCCACCTCTCACGGCTTATAGCACATTGTGTCTCTTAATTACATGCTTCGAATGGTAAAAGTTAGGTGTGTATGGAATCAAATTTAACAGATGCTGCTCGAAAACAACTGAAAGATTAAAGATATCCGCACAGCTCTAATTTATTTCCTTCAAACGGCATACAATACACCTCCAACACCAGAGCAGAAAGAGGGAAGGCAGTAAAACATGTACTCCATGCATATAACAATATCATCCCTCTGAAGGAGTGAGAAAGATGGTTGGCCCATACACATGTCACCCAATCTGTGAATATTAAAACTTCCTAAATTAGCATGTTCATCAGGGTGCTTCAACACAATGGTGCACTTATCAAACAGCAGTCTACAAATGCATTCTATACAATGCGCAGACAAGTTTCCCTATCATTTCACTTATGGTTGAAATAGCACCACACTAGTGCACAGAGGCTAGCACATTATGTCCCTAGCAAACCTAGCAAACAGGCAGCCAACAGTGACACCACAAAAGTGATAGCCAAGCAAAGAAAACGGCCTGTGGAAACGACCAACCTGCTTGGTGCCCTCCTGCATCTTGAACATCTGCACCGTCATTTCGTGAGCTGCCAAGTGAACGATATGGGTTCAAGGCATTAGCCCCAGGGGAGCCCTTAGCTGGCTTCAGCAGGTGGCCGCCTTGTTTCCGTCGATGGTGAAAGCGATACTCTTCTATGCTTCTCCGCAATTTGTCTTCAAGCCTTGCCCCCACCCGCCCTGCATGAGATTTCCAAGCCATACACAGTGAAAGCAATGAAACAGATACCAAGGGATGGGAAATGGAGTTGTGGTGGGCAGAGAATTGAGCAGGGTGACAAAATTCAGGAGTTCACCAGCATAAAATGTAATCGGCTTATGCAAGACATGATAAATTTGAAATCAATGACAAAGGCATTTGTCCTGCAGTGATAAAAAATGCAAATTCTTATAGAACAAATGTAACATTCTATTTCAGTCTTTTCTTTATAACATGAATTTCTGAAACTTACAGTTAATGTCATCACCAATTTTGTTCATGATCGTTTATTAAAAGTGCAAAAGAGGTTGCCCGCACCCTGCGCCTCGAGTACCTCAATGTGCAAGATGTTATATAACAGCAGTAAGTGCACAGAAGTGCTAAGCTGCTTAAGAATTGCCCCATGCAACCTCTCTGGAAATGACATGCAATACACTTGCAATACAGTGGAAACGAATACACACCTCCGTATCGCACATCGAAGATTATCACTTTGGCCTGCTTATTGTCGAGCAATGGACCACCTACACCACGGACACCAGCTCCTCCAACTGCCACTCTACCATCAGCAGCTGGTGCTGCTGCTCGGTTCCAGGCGACCAGCTCAGCATCATAGTCATCTTCAGTGGCGCATACTCGACAGCAGCCACAGTCCAAGCATCCACAGTCTCCGGATACACAGTCACAAGCCCTATGAAAAAAGACACACAGGACTGCTAGCACCACTGAATGGCAGTGCAAGGGCTTACATTTTTCAAAAAAAAAAAATAAAAAATAAAAATGTGGCTAGTATTTCATGTCTTAGGAATTCAACTGAGCTTCTGTGCATCTGAGTTCAAACTCGCATGGATCCACAGGGATAATCCTAAAGACGCGCTCTTCAATTAATGCTAGGAGAAGACTGAAAGAAGCACGTGAAACCTCGTGATGTCCTTTCAACACCCTCTGTGTAAGGCTCCCACTTTCCGCAAAGTGATTAAATGCATAACCAAAATTAACCGAGACTGAACAAGGTGTCATATATGGCCTGCCTTCTCATTTCACCTGGTGTGAGCTGGTATTCAGCAGCACTGATTTCACCAAGAACTAATGCTAGGTGCTATACATTAACCAGAAACATGTCCAATTCTTTGTGAGCCCCAGAAATATGTTTAATTTTTTGTTAATATGATCCACATCTCCTATTGCAATGCTCAGAAAAACATGGTTGTAAGGACCACAGAACAAACCTGCGTAGTGATCTGCAAATTAACACAAAATGAAAAGGCAAATAGCAACAAAAACCAACCAAGGCAATGTTATGCTGATTGCTGCCACAGTTCTGGGAGAAAGTCCCAGAATAGGAAATGAGTCAAGGCTAAACTAAAAACTGACAAAAAGACACGTTTTTTTCATCTTTTTTTTTTTTCTGTGGGAATGTTTTTGCAGACTCTTGTCTCCAAGAAGGCCTCATGGGCCCCATATAAGAACCACTGGTTTAAACATATAGGATGGTCAATAAAAAGAGAGGAAGTATGGCCTACTGACGACGCTTAATCAATGGTTTCCATACCTTCTGCCATTATCACACCTGCCAAGTTTGAGAAACGGAATCCGGGAGATTTACTCAATGGCGAGAGGGGGGGTATTGCGATAGCAAGTATATGGATGCTGTCAGCGGGTTTTTGCAGTCACCATTGTTCTGTACAAAATCCAAATCGATAACATCCCTTATGCATTGTATGTTTTATGCGTGAGTAAAAGCGCACTAGCACTGGGGACGAATGCAGCTGAAGCGGAGATGAAACAACCCGGCCATCTCTGTCGCACAAAGGGCACATGCAATAACACCGCTGTATGTGCGAGACCTGTCATAAGTTGCTTCTCAAGCAAAGAGGAAACGCCCAGTCTGTCTTCAGCCAGGCAAAGGACAGGGGCACCGATGGGAAAGGGGTGGTCGCAAGCGCTATCTCCACAGACATCAGTAGACGGCTCCTATAGCACAACCTTTTACATGCTCGACTTAAAGCAGCACATTGAAAGCTCATTAATTCGACCCCCATTAATGTGGAAAATATGTTAATTCGACCTACACGTGTGGTCCCTACAATTCTATACATGGGTCTATGGAGCGGAACTCTTGCCAATTCGATAAAATTTGAGTGCGCATCGGTTAATTTGACCTAGCCTGCGAGCTCGCCCAGTGGATGTGAAGAGAGCAAAAGAAAAAAGAACACTGCCATGAGCAAGGCTACTGTACAGCTGAAAAAAAAAATGTCACGTAGGTCAACCACCCTGTCATGGTTTGTCAAGAGAAACTGCTAATCAAAACAGCTGATGCAACCGCAACCCGAGAAGATGACATCTGTTTCAATGACGTTCTGCCTCCTGCCATGCTACTAGCCAATTACATATCCATTGATGATGGTGCCGCTGTTGCCGGGCAGCTCCCCTTACCGAGAAAGAAATAATTCAGGACGTGATGGGCGCCGACAACAATGATTCCTTGGCATTGAGGTGACAATTGTGACCAACTGCCCCAACTACCTAAATGCACAGTAAAAGAAACTACAGAAGCGTTGTCCATGCTGGAGGACTTTTGTGAGCAAGTTCCGAATAGTGTGTGTGCCACAGGGCATCTGATAGCTATTAGAGCCATTGCTGCCGTTCAGGTTCGCCCCCAAAAAACAAAAGATTGCAAACTTCTTCGGAAAATAAAGTTACATTATGCTGGGGAAAATTTCGCATTTTTTGACGTTCATTCGATAATTCGACAGTCAAATCATTAAACAATCTTTCGCAGTTCCACCAGTGTCGAATTGATGAACTTTTACTGTAGTGACACAAAATTTTGAAAACAAGATAACTTGTGGGACAGATTTATCTGGACACAACACGCATTATCTACGAGAAATGAACAGCTAATATATCCTATAACATATTTAAAATCAATTTAAAATCTTTTAAGTGAATAAAAATGGGGCACAAGTAAATTTCAGGGAGACTTTCCTGTTACCCGTACAACAGGGGAAAACGGTCAAAATCCAAAAGCCTCCCAGGTCATCATAAAGGAGACGTGGCAGGTATGCATTATATTCTGGGACACTCACTTGCCCGGCTGGCGGTCAGGGTCCCCGCTGGATGAACCGCTGGCCCCACAGACTGTGCACTCTCCACAGACAGTGCACACCCTACTCCTCATCTCTCTTCCATCTGCCCAGCGATGACCACCAGGCGGACATATCATGTCCTGTTCTTCAGATTCATCGTCGTCGTCCTCCTCCTCCTCTGCTACAATATGTCTGGCATGGTGAGAAGGCTCGTCAGCCCGTAAGCCAGATTCTTGCAGTAGGCTTGCTGGCTCAGGCACAACCAAGGCCATGTGATGCACTGCACGAAGAGGCACACAGCATCCAACATATACCCAACAATCAGTTTAAACACTACGACGACACCTTGAAAGGTGGTGCAGTAGAGGGCTCAAGTAAGGCCTTTCCAAGTCATCCTAAGAAGGCCTTACTAGTGAACTATTTCTCTGAACGTATCCCCTGCTGCAAAACTATTTCCAATCCATCAAATATAAGCCAAGTTATTGCAGAAAACATGCCTTTCCTTTCTCACAATGAAAATTGTCAGCGCACAATAGGCGACAAGACAACATGGACAAAAAATACATAAAAGACGAGAGCGAGCACTGATAGAGAGCTTTCATGTATTTTTTTGTCCGTGTTGTCTTGTCACCCACTGTGCACTGCCAACTTTCACTACGACCAACCAACTAGTCCACCAGCACGTCTTGAGCTTTCCTTTCTCTTTCTTTATTAATTGCAATGAGCACACTGGAAACTACACCAGGGGAGGATGGCAAAAGAGCAATGCACCAACCAACTGAACGTTACCATATTGGGTGCTACTTCTGGTTCAATTGTGCACAATGCTAGCCCGACACGGCAACTCGTTGGCAGGCCTGATGCCTACATGACGCTGTGTGTAGCATCTGAAACTGTCCACTGGTGTGCCATTCATGAAATCAGCCAATACACCGTGGGTATGATGATTCATGAAATCAGCCAATACATCGTGGGTTATGATGATTATTTCTGGGGTTTTATGTCCCAAAATCATGATATGATTATAAGAGACGCCATAGTGGAGGGCTCAGGAAGTTTCAACCACCTGGGGTTCTTCAATGTGCACTAACATTGCACAGTACAGGGCCTCAACATTATGCCTTCATCAATATGCAGCAGCTGCAGTTGTGATTTGATCCCGCGATCTTCATATCAGCAGCTGAGTGCCATAGCCACTAGGACCCCCTGGCGGGGCATGCACAATGCAGGTTGTGGAGTGCGGTTGGCGTATTTACTCGAATCTTTAGCCTGTACCTATGTTCTGAAAATATAAGCCCGAGAAATACCTGTGCATTAGAATCGAGTAAGAAAGCAAAACCGCGTTCGCGGCACTGGTGGGAACTTCGCGTCAAATCAGTCATGTGCAGTGTCATAACCATCGCATAATGGTAACATCTTGGTATTTCACAACAACGAAATTCTCGCAACAGCGAATTTTTTTCGTTTTCACCGCAGATTTCATTGCTGCAGGTTTCAACTGCAGTTCTTTTTATTTTTGAAATGCTATGTTATTCGAGCAGCCTTGCAGCCCTTTCCCTGTAAAAAAGGATCCTTAGGTGATGTGCCTTGAATTTAACAAAGGAAATTGCTGATTTTCCCGACTTCATTATATCAAGGTTTAACTGTACTTACATAAAGAAAATCACTTTTTCGTAAGAGTTAAGTCACCATTCATAAGACCAAAAAGCGGTCTAAATAGATCATACGAAACATTTGGAAGTGTTTGCTCTGCCATAGCCACTGAATTGTTATCGCAGTTCACAGAAATTTAAAAATTTCACATCTGAAAGCATTGCACATGAACTGTTTTGGCAATGCTTTGGCACACTCGTGCTACCCTGCTTAATGTGTTGCACAGCAAAGACATGCCAATGTCTTCTGTTGCTTCCACTTTCGACAGGCCTGTCAATGTCAACCAACAGCTTGACGATTTTTATTTACCCATTATAAACAGTAATATCAGCAAGAATTTTAAGTTACAAATGATGAACATAAATGCCTGTTAATTACTGAAGTAAAATGTGTGCAATAATATTTACATTGTAGTCCAAAGTGCTTGCTACTCAACATTTCAAGCAGTCAGCACAAAAAAAGAGGGGCCATGATTTGTGTCATTGTTTAATATATGCATGCGTGCGCATAATCAGTAGACTCCCTTTAACATGAACTTGACGGGACCATGTCGTCGAATCAAAAGTGCCCCTAACAGATTGTCCGCATGCCCAGGTGGCTCCAAACATCTCATTTCAAAAGCTTCATAAAAAAAAAAGAAAGAAAGAAAGAAAGTAGACTTACAACTAGGGAAAAGTTGCAAACAAAACCATTTATTTGACCTCACTTGAAAACTGTCTTCAATTAATCAGTCTTAGTTTAAGCTAACCATGATGGATGTTTCTCACTGCAGTGCACAGTGGTAAGCAGCCATAAATAACATCTCACCCAATGATATAAAAAATACTCCAGTGCACCCTCAAGCTGCTGGAAATAGTTCATTAGGAAACTTTAGGCATAAGCTGCATCCCATGCTCTCCAAAGGCACCTCAAGCACTTCTTGGAGGAGCATGTGAATTGTGCTGTCAGCCAACTGTGTCCTTGAGGACACTCGCATAAATTATGTGAGTGTCCTTTGCAACATCTTTTGAGGACACTTGCATAAGCAATATGTCCACAGGGACACTTTTATTACCCAGCCTAGAAACTGCCAGTCTTTCTTCGGGGCAATTTTCCTTCTCTTGCCTCGGCAAGTACACAGCAGCCGAAAGGCCCACTTGATTGTTGTAGATACAATGCAGCATTCACCTTTACAATGACCCCCACCCCTTCTTTTTTGTCCATTTATGGGATCCCCTACGCCTCCCTTTTTGTTTTCTTTTGCTTTGCTTTACCACAGTTTTACTGGTTGGGAGTGGTGGCATTGTACAGGCCTTCTTGGATACTTCTGTACTCTCCCTGGTGGGGAGAGAACAAAACAACGAGAGTGCCATGCCCTTGGGGCACCCTATATTAAGAGTAATGGCCCACAGCACTGGGAAAGTTCCTCTTAAAGAAGGGTGAGGGAGTTCTGACTAAGAGGATTTTTTTCTTTTTTCATTCTTTTTTTTTTTTGCACTGAATCTATAGAAAGCCAAACAGCGGTGCCTGTGATGTTCAGTATGCCAGTTCCTCTTAACCGAGTTTGTTTTAAGGAGAGCCTACTGTAGTTGTGAGAGAGCACAGTGGTTTGTGTGCCTTGCTGCTTGTGTCCTCGTCCTTTCACACTGACCGCTCAAGGTGTTCAAGCTCACCCAAGTGTCGATTCATCTGTCTGCTACTTGTCTGTATGAATGTCAGTGTCCTTAAATTAAACAAACTTGAGGAGACACAATTTCTTTTTGCCCATACGTGGAGATGCTTTTCCGTACATCTGGCTGCAAAGGCCAGCTTATTACATCTGCACCAAACTACCCTGCAATAGACACTAATTTGAAAAGGTACAGTAGAATCCAGATAACGTAAACCCTTGTAATTCAAGCACTTAAGTTATTGCAAATAAATTTCAAACATTTGGTGGACCTGCTAGGTTCCCAATGTATTTATTCGGTTAATCCCAGTGATTCATACTGTTTGCTTAGCTGCCTTTTTCCTCCTAGCTGAAAATCTGCACTCATTAACTTTTAAAGCAGCCAAAAATAAAGCCAACTGGCTGCCTGAACTTGTCAAAGTGGTCAATAATAATTGGTATTTTACACTACAAAAACCACAATATGATTACGAGGCATGCTGTAGTGAAGAGCCGTGGATTAATTTTGACACCCTGGGGTTCATTAATGAGCATGCATTTAAATCGAGGTACACAGGGTGTCTTGGGAATCTCAACCCCACTGAAATGTGGCTGATGTGGCTGGGAATCAAACCCGCGACGTCTAGCTCAGTGGGCCGACGCCCTAGTCACAAGCCACCATGGCAGTTTAACAAAGTGGTCAAAACCACCCAAGTAGAGAAACAAAATAAATAAATAAACCAAGGATGGTGGGAATGCGCATGATAATATACCATTTCTCTTTTTCCTGATATGTTGCACCAATCCAGACATATGTGCATGTCTTAAAATTGAAACAAAATTCTACGGTCCCTTCAATATCAGAAGCCTAGTTTAGTGCAACACTAGGCTTTCATTGATATTAAGGACAGGCTATAAAGTTGATGGAACATAAGTGCACTTACCATCTTTGCTCAATGGATAGGCAAACTCACGGCCACATTGGCCACGATTGTTCATGCCAAAGGTATAAACATGGCCGTCAGTCGACAAGGCCACCACATGAGCTTTTCCTAAAGCCACCTGGCTAATAGCCACATCCTTGAGGCCTGTCACTAGACCTGTTAAGACACCACAAACGAAGTGTCACCGTAGTGAGAAATGCCACTTAACAGCGGAAATATACATAAAGAGAATGACACAAGATACAAGCTTTATAATGCTGTCATAGCAAAAGTTAAACATTAAAGAGACAGTGGCAGCAATATTTCAACACTCAGCAATATTTTAACACTTATTTTACTATCATAATCTTCAAACGACATGAAGCAGTCAAGGCACTCGTACCCTTTAACAGTGAAACTATTATTGGAACTACCACAACTACCTTTGTGCAGCGACTGTGTGTAACAGAATATTCAGTATCCATCCAGTGTCAATCAAGGGATAGCCAGCAATGTAACCTATGTCAGATCCCTGAATTTTTGCTTTGTAATGTAATTATAAATAACTATAAAATACACTGTGAATAGTGTCTTGATCAAACAGAAAACAAGGCAGAACAGGAATTCAAGATCAGCTGCACGCCTCTAAAATTTGTGCAAGATTATACACATCTAGGTCAGTTACTAAAGAGGAAGCCTACTCATGAAAAGGAATGTACCAAAGAACAAGCGTAGCCTGGAGTGCATACGGCAGGAACTCCTAAATCTTGACTTAAAATGTACCACTGTCATCAAAGCGAAAAACTTACAATTGCACTTTACCAGTACTGACATAGGGGCATAGGAAAACAAAAAAATCACAGCATATCCACGGGGTGAATGATGATGAGTGGGCGAAGCTCCGGAGGGAATCATCGGTAAACCGTGAATCTTTCGCGTAAATCGCCCAGTCGATCATCATGTAACGGCGTGAGAAACACTGTATTCGTACGCTGGGATCTCGCGTTTAAGGGGGATATGCTGTGCTAGAGCCAGGCCTGCGCGGAACTGCAGGACAGTGACAGCGTAAGCAGGAGGAGCTACTTTCTTAGAGGCCACTTTAAACACTTGAGGAAACTAGTGCAAGTAGAAGTGGTAGGTATCTCCTGCGCCATAACTTATCATTTTGCCAAGTAGGGAAGTACCCACTACGCCATAATTACCAGTGCCTCCGTAATGGGTTCAAAGCTACAAAGCACGCAGCTCTGTGTTCTTTCAAATGATGCCTCGACGTCGTTATACAATCCATTTTCGCGTCGTGTAGCGGTGTATTACTATTTTTCAACGTAACATTACGTTTGTTAATGCGATTCCGCGGGAGACATTATACCTGTTTAGGTCTTTTAGCGATAATTTTTCAACCACAGGCGTAGCTCAGTGGTAGAACGCTCGACTGCCACGCCGAGAGCCTGGGTTCGAATCCAGGCAGAGGACGCAACTTTCGGAATTTTTTCTTTTATAAAAGTAGACGTGGCTACGTACATCACCAACGAACACCATGGGATGTACAGACCCACGCCCTAAGGAGCTTCGCCCCTAAAAGGATAGGAAGCACAGTCAAGGATGGCAGATCAAGTGGTATGATGAAGTGAAAAAATCTCAATGCATAAAATGGAATTGGCATGCACAAGACAGTGCAAACTGGAGATCATTATGAGAGGCCTTTGTTTCGTAGTGGACATAACAACAGGCCAATGATGACAAATGAAAATTAATTATATTGAACCACTTGAACTAAGAAAAGGAGACATCTCTTAGACTACTTCATACTAACAATTCACTACTAAACCCACCGCTACATTTCTCAGTTATAAGCCTGATCTACACACTGGCATGTCACTGCGGGAGTGACATATTAACAGCATACTTTTCAACAAATACATACAGCCCTCCCTTCTTGGACTGTGTGTCCACAGTAGTCAATAAACAAAACAAAGAAAACTGCAAAGCACCAAAAGCACACACCTGTCACATGGTCAGCGTGGCTGGCATCCTTCCCAAAGAGAAACAACTCGCCACTGCGGGTGATCAAGGCACTGGTACCATTATTGCAGGCAGATGAAACAACAAAGCGACCTTCCATCTTCAACATCTTCTTGGGCTTCACAGACTTGGGCTGACGTCTCCCTTTTCCTACAAGATGAACAGTAAGAATCAGGAATACTGAATTCGACACTCCCCACCCACAAATCTAGTCACTTCTATGACCTTTCAAAACACACTCATTATAGCTAATAGCAGGAAGCCCCTGGTGCCTCACTAGTGAAACCCAGTGAAGTAAGTGGTGGGCCAAGTGCACAAATAAATGAGAAACATGCAGCTTTACTAAAGCGCATGCAAGTGTACCACGCCCACCATCGCACACTTTGGGGGGTCTACTTAATGATTGTGCTACTATAAATGTCAAAGCACCGGCTCAGTTTCTCTTCATGTCTCCACCATATTCTGTGTAGCGTTCTCTCCGCACATAGTGAAGGAAGGCCAGGCTTACCAACTTCGCCGTCCTCCCCTCGTCGGGGAATGCCCACGAAGAACACAGCCCCATTCTCAGAAACCAGCAGCGCATGGGTGCCATCATGCCCCACTGAGCAGTCGGCTATCTTGGGGCATTTTGTGATTGGCAGTTCAGCCCATTTGCCAGCCGCAGTGGTTTGTTTGATGCCAATGCTCTGAGCCTTCCCTGTGTACAGGACCTGCGTGAGTATGTGGCAAGAGAAGTACAATAGTTCAGCTGTATCGCATATTTGTTGCATCAGCAAAGGCAGACGGTTACTACTCTCTCATGCATCGTTTCCTAAGTATGCGCACAACATCGCAAAGAAGTAGGTTAACCTTTCCAGAGGCCGTCTTCACAAGAGCAAATTCTTTGCCACTGGTGATGATCATAGGTTCCTCTTCACATCCCAAGTCTGCTACCAAAAAAGTGCAACAGAACAGAGAATCATAAGCCCCAAAACAAACCTCTTGTACTTTGGGCAAGCCAGCTCGTTCTTGTGCAATAAAACAAGCTTTGAATGCCCACTGTGACATTTACAAAGCCATCATAAGAGAACTTCTTTCAAGAAGAGCGAAAGGCCTTACCGAGGAGGCAGTCTTCAGTTTCTTCATTAAAGACACCAGACCCAAAGATTTCAACACATTTACGTGACAGCTTTAAATTCAGTTCGACTGTGCAGGTCATGGGCAGGGCTGACGGCCTAACTGTACGGACCACAACGCCATTCTGGAAATAATAGAGCTGTGACTTAGACCACATAACATAAACAAACTATAATCATAAGAACTCCCTTATTCAGAACAACTAAGCAAGAGAGAAGCATTATTAATAAAACAGTGGCACACAAGGACCAAAATAAACATGGATAGAAGAGGTGATGGCAGGACTTACATCTCGTGTGGCTGTTATCAGACCTAAAAACTCTCCGTCGCTGAAGTACACACTCTGGCCTAAATCTGAAATGTTTTGCAAGATATAAGCAATGTAATTTGCCCCTCAATGCACCAACTAGATATTTTGAGCACTGCAAGAAACTGCTGGAATATTTGCTGAAGCAGCGATCGTGTGTTCAGAGTATTCAAACAAGAACAAGTTTACAGGAGAAAAACAAAAGGTTGACGTGAACAACAGTGATTGAAAAAAGAATGTCACTAAACCGTGGAGTACTCAATGTTGCTGAAGGCTGCAGCAAAATCCCTTGTTCAACCACTAACCATGCGAAATCATCGCAATAACAAAATTTAGTTAATGAATCAGATTTTACGTGCCAAAACCAGCTGTGATTAAGAGACACGCCCGTAGTGGATGGCTCTAGAGTTGCCACAACCACCTGGGGTTCTCCAATGTGTAGCTAAATCTAAGTACACAGCCGTCTGTTGCACTCCCTCCTGTCGAAACGCAGCCGCAGCAGCTGGGACTCGGCCTTGCAACCTTGAGCTTCACAAACCAACTTCTAGGTGCTAAGCTACTACCATGGTGGGTAAAAAAATTTAGTTAACAAAATAGCGCAATAAAGGCCTGGCACATACATGGTTTTATTAGCCTCCAATGTCACATGCCAAAGGTTGCTGGCACTCAAAACTTAAATTATACAGCCCACACACATAACTATACAGTCGAACCCCAGTATAACAAATCTGGATACAGCTAAACCTGCTTATAACGAACCTCTGTATAATGAATTCCTGGATATAACGAAGTTTTTCTATTCCCCATCGTTACTCCATAGAAGCAAATCTATTTGAGACCTCTATGTAACGAAGTTCCAGCAAGAGACCCCCTCGAAATAACACATTTTCTCCACTGACAACCTAGATTTTTCCCCCAGATTTTGTCACTTTTGTGCAAGCAACAACCGGAAGCACCTTCCCCGCCGTGACGGAATGCAAAGCAGCGGCGTAGCGCTTGGCGCGCTCAAAGGCACGGCGACTGCGAAGCGAGAGCGAGCGCATGTGTGCGTACGTGCGAGTGTGTGTGAGGCGGGCCTGCATCCCTTGACTCGGTGATCTTGCCGCCGCGGGCATGCCCTTTCCCCCCTCACTTCAAACCTGATCCAGCCGCTTGCTGCAGCTGGCCTAGCGCGCCAAGCCGGCACCCTCCTTTTCCAGTTGATGTTGCCACGCTGCGCCGGCTTAAGAGACAAAGAGAAAAAACGAGTTTTTTTTTCAATATGCTGGCAGCACCACTATTTGGTTACTGCTGCTTCGCTAACCTGACACTTGGTGACAGTGCTTGTCAGGCCTAGATCGCGTGGTCGTGGGCGGCACGCCTCACAGGAAGCTTGCCCTTGACAACACAGGGATCGGGTGCAGAGGAAATCGCGCTCACGGGGTGATTCAAGGGCAGCGGGCGTGAAATGATTAAAAAAAACTGGAGACAAACAGTGGTAAATAGGAGGTCACTGGCGCGCACTCCGTGCAGAGCATTCGCAGCTGACAAACGGCCGTAGCAACATTCTCCGTCGCCTTGGAAATCCTATCCTCAGAGGGCACGCGCAATGCGCTGCTGCCGCGGCCTTTTTCTTTCTTTCTTCCGATCATTGTTCATTCGTTCCGCGCTCCTTCCCCCTCCACGGCGATTCACTGCACTCTTTTCGAGCGGCGCACTTCCTTTGTGAAGCCTGCTCGCTACCTCGATTGTCCGCGAGATTTCCTGGCAGCCGCATTATAACCGGGGGGGGGGGGTCTGCACAATAAGCAGTATGTGTTGTAGGGGTTCTTCTTCTAACACTACTGCTAGCAACGGCATCGCAGCTAACAACCCCCTGCAGTGGGTTAGAGCACTCAACGAGCAGAGAATGAGGTCACGTTCACGCACGCTCGCTGTCTCATCCATGCATCGCCGCGTTGCCGCGCGCGTCAGCCCGTGGCCCGTCTGGAAGCGGGACAGCACGAACCGCATGCGGCGAAAGAGGAGAACATTAGGCGCAACTCTCCTTGCATGGTGATTTAATAAACGTTAAAATAGTACAAACAAAACAGGGCCGAATCAAGATCGAATTAAATATAAAGAAAGGATAACAATAACGATTAACAACACGCGAGCAAACAAGAACACAAAGTACAGTAACAATGGACAACACGCGAACACACAAAAACACACAAAAGTACACGAAAACCATGCAAGGAAGGAACCGCCTAATCCCCGGCCAGCGTACCCGCGACCGCACCGCAAGAAAAGGAAAATAGAAAGAAAGGAACATACATAGATGGGCGCAGATCGCAGGCCGCTGCCGTGGGTCACTGGAGCCCGAGACGACGCGCGGTCCGGGCGACGAGGCCTCGGGCGAGCCGCAAAAGCACGTACGCACCGCCCCGAGACCCAGCGTGTTCTCCCGAGCATTATAGCCAGTCCTTCACTATAAGCCGTCACATAAGTTGTCTCAGCTGTAAATGTTTTCTCACTCAAAATAAATGTTTTCGGTGAGCTCCGCAGTCTGTTACCTTTTTGCTTACTTAAGCGCTTATTTTTTTAATTTTCTTGCCGAACCTGCATATAACGAAATCCTCTTGATAACGAAGTTCTCCGGGAATTTGTCAATTTCGTTATATCCAGGTTAACTGTATAACGAAGCTACAGTTAGAACAGAACAAATTTATTTCTTCACACATACAAAATAATGAAGCAAAGCTAAAAGCCATTCGGCCTTATGTGACTTTGCTATGGCAAAAAAACAAAAAACAAACGATAATAAACGGTCCAGCAAGCAATGCTACTTCGTATGCTATTACTAAAAGTGTATGGAGCAGCAAAGGATATCCTGAACATAAATACTTGAAAATTAAGCAATACAAGCTACATGTACAGTCTGTTTCACACTTAGGGGAAATCTCGGAGCGCGTGGCATCGCGATGCGGCCATGATGCGGCGAGCGCTGGAGTCGGCCAGCAGTGGCTGCTCGCGCAGGCGCAGACGCGTGGTGCGTGCAGCCTTGAACCGCGTCGTCTGCTACGACAGCGCGTGCTGGCTGTGTTGTCGGGAAACAGGAGAAGTCAGCCGATATTCTTCACTAAAGGTTGTGCGGCGCCTTACTTTTGGGCCTGCATTGGCAAGAAAGGAGCTCTGCTAACCCAATTTGACAACACACTTGCTTTGTGTTGACGGAGGGCCGGGGTATTGAGCGGGTGCACGTACACTTCGTCACCGCGTCTGCTACCGTAATGCACAGGGAAAATAAACGCTAGAGTGTGTGCACGTCGTGCTCGGTCTTTTCTTGACGGGAAATGAAAGGAAAGCATTCGACAGTAATAACTATGCAGGTCGATCACGATCAGACAAATGGATCGGAATAAAGTAACGCTTTAGGAGACGAAATTGAGAGGGAAGCAGCTCTTCTCTACAACATTGCAGTGATACGAGGCAGGCGCTCTCCGTCGGCACAAAATGCACGCCTCGCACTTCCAACTTCGCTTATTCCTGTCGGGTCATGCCCCCAGAGGCAGCCATGAGAGCGCTCATTCTTAACGGAAGGAAGCAAGGCGTAAAGGGAGTGAGTGTGGAATGTGTCTTGTCGAAGCGTGGCCCGCTCGTTGACGATGTTGGGCTTATTGGTGATTCGGCTCTCTTTAAACTGCATGAGATAAAAAGGATAAAATGATATTGAAAAGACAGAAGCACCGCATTCCTTCGTCCATTGGCGAGGCTAAAACCACCCGACTATCTGTAGATACGGGGTTCAAGGATGCTTTGAGTAAAACCGGCGCAGCGTTTATTGTCGCTGCGCACTACGGTAGCAGACGCGGTGACGAAGCACACGTGCACCCGCTCAGTACCCCGGCCCTCCGGCAACACAAAGCAAGTGTGTTGTCAAATTGGGTTTGCAGAGCTCCTTTCTTGCCAATGCAGGCCCAAAAGTAAGGCGCCGCACAACCTTTAGTGAAGAATATCGGCTGACTTCTCCCGTTAACGATGAAATCAGCGCGATGCCGCACACAGTAGTACGCTTCCCGACAACACAGCCAGCACGCGCTGTCGTACCAGACGACACGGTTCAAGGCTGCACGCACCGCGCGTCTGCGCCTGCGTGAGCAGCCGCTGCTGGCCGACTCCAACGCTCGCCGCATCATGGCCGCATCGCGGTGCCACGCGCTCCGAGATTTCCCCTAAGTGTGACACAGACTGTACATACAAAAATCAGACGTCATGACCCTTTCCACACACATGCACGTGTACACATATACCCACACTATTTGTACAAGGTTCCTTCAACTCAAGCGTTTTAAACAACTTTAGATGAAGTGTGTAGGGGTTATTCTTCTAATTACTACTACTGCTAGCAGCGGCATCGCCGCTAGCAACCCCCTGCAGTGAATTCGAGCACTCAACGAGCAGAGAATGAGGTCGTCGCGTTCGCGCGCTCGCTATCTCAGCCATGCATCGCCGCGTTGCCGCGCGCGTCAGCCCGCGGCTCGTCTCGCGGCGGGACAGCACGAACCGTCGCACGCGGCGAAGGAGGAGAACATTAGGCGCAACTCTCCGTGCATGCTGATTTAATAAACGTTAAGATAGCACAAACAATAACAAGGCCGAATGAATCGAATTACATATAAACGAAAGGACAATAACGATTAACAAAACGCGAGCACGATAACACAAACAAATGACAGTAACACTGAACAACACGTGAACACACAATAACCATGCAAGGAAGGAGAGCCTAACCCCGGCTAGCACACCCGCGACCGTGAGCCCTCGGAAAAGGAAAATATAAGAAGAACATACAGACAGGGGCATCGGTCGCAGGTCGCCGCCGTGGTCGCTGGGGCTTGCAGAGGCACGCCATCCGACCGATGGCTTGGTCGGCCGGAGGGTCACAAAAGTACGTGCGCACCCCTCCAAGTCACAGCGGGTTCTCTCGATCATCTCCAAAACCCGAACGCGCGAAACGTCAGAAATTAGTCGCTGTCCAATGGCAGCCTAGTTAAAGCCACATGCGGCGAAGCGGGCGGCCCCCCCCCACACTTGGTGGACTGCCGCTCCGTCCAGCTGGGAGAGGGGGATGCGGCGACATTCCACGCACAACATGGCGTCGCGCGGGACCCGGTCCCCTCAAGTTGAAAAACAATCATGAGAAATAATTCAATGCAACACCTTGTATTGAAACCCATGCATAAATACTGCAAGTACTCCACTAACCTTCTTCAAGGGTGACAACACCTTCCACTCGAAGGGTGTGCTTGTCCACTTTTAAAAATTCATTAATTCGACCTAAGGAATGGTGGATGTAAAGGTAATCCTGTGGGAGATAAATGAATAGAGCTCTTTATACTATGGATACAACAGCAGTGCACTGTATACAGCACAATTTTCATGCTGTCACAAGTAAAAATTCAACAAGCAAAACAGATCTACACCAACTGACCTGTACAACACCGATCCACCCTGTTCCATCCAGCTGTTGACTAGCAATGAACTCCCCCTTGAAAATGAAGTAGAAGAAACAGTGAACATACTAGAGCACTGAACATCCCACTGAGCTGCAGACAGCTGAGTATTTGTTGCAATATAGTAGCACTGAACATAAAATGTGTCTCTTCATAAGTTAATTTTTTTTGCAGCTCCTTGCTGATATATTTTAAAACGATACGGTACATATTTAGCAGGAGCATTTAGAAAAGACCGAACATATCTCATGAAAAAAATGACGCGAACATACGCATGAAAAAGTGTATTTATAAGGTATGTATAAGAGTGCATATTTTAATATTTAAGAGCCACATTTTGTTCTGCATCAGGGAATATTCTAATTCCAGTACTAAATTAGTACTAGATTAAGATCGCATTAAAAATGCCGACAATCACTGGCACAAGATAAAAATGTTCATAAAATAGGTTTGTCCCACTTGGTCCTATGTTGAGCTTCATTGGCACAAAAAACTCCCATAACTTTAACAGTGAAAGATGACTGGAACTGTTTAAGCAAAGTTCTAACTTGTAAAGCAGTACCACGCAGAAAGATACCATATTTACACAATTGTAAGTCAACGCATTTTGTTAAAATTTGAAATTCAAAGTTAACAGGTCAACTTACAATCGAAACCAAGACTATACCACCAGTCAATATTTTTCCTTTTGACCTGTGATTTTTTCTTAGAAGTGCTCACCTACAATCGAGTCACAATCGTTTAAATACTAGGGGCGTGCAAATAATCGAAACTTCGAGTAATTTTCGAATAGCGTTTGCTATTCGATTCGATTCGCACTTAACGTCTACTATTCAAACTATTCGAAGTTGGTAATTAAGGGCGAAAATACGCTTTGTCTCATGTCAAGTGGCTCATTCCCGCATGTAGTCCGCTTCGCCGCATAACACCCGTGTACTGCGGTGGACCTAACGTTCGTGTACTGCAGCTAAGCTAACCCCCGCGTACTGCGGCGAAGTTAACACTCTCGTCGTTAGCTCAGCTTTCTGTTACACAATTCTCTGTTGGAGTGTCCCTCAGGACTGGAATGACACTGCGGGAGTGCACCATTCACGCAATAAATCTTTTCGCCCATGTTTAGCAGAACGTTTCTCCATAATTTGACATGGTACTAGTTAAGAAATAATCGAAAATTATTCGAAAAATATTCGATTCGATTCGCACTCAAACACAAATATTCGAATTCGCTTCGCACTCAAAATTTTGCTATTTGCACAGCTCTCGTAAATACTGCACGTCTGCATGCCAGTTAGTATGGTCAGACTATAATACACTAGACTTCCCAGCAAAAGCCACAAGCCAGTCTGCATTTATTATGAATACCGTCAACGTTACCCATATGCCACGAAATTATCACTAATATGATTACAGTAAAACTTCGTTATAACGAAGTTGAAGGAGGAATGGTAATTACTTCGGTATAACCAATATCAATTTCATCTATATAAATTTCAAGGGGAATTGCGATTACTTCGTTATATCCGACAGTTCGATATATCCGGGTTCGTTATAACGAGGTTCTACTGTATCAACATTTAGGGTACTAAAGTTCAGGAGTGAAAAATTTAAGCCCCATACAAGGCATTTCTGCAAATGAATAGTATGTATGACAAAACGTCAATGAAAATTTCAATGACACAATGTAATGAAATGTGCATACCTTGACAGTCCCACCAAACCCAGTCCCCAGCTTGTACAAAACACCTTGCCTGAACAGATAAAGGAACTTGCCGTCACATGCAATGGTACAATGACTTTTAAGCATGTGTTTAGCTGAAACAGAAACAAACAGACATAAGGACAGGAGAACAATTATCATGCAAACACAACTAACATTTTACACCACGCTGCACGACTAAGCTCCACTGCAAATTGGTACACTGCACTGTTCAGGAATTACACAAGTTGGAATATTAAGCAGTATGGCTTATCACAAATTTTTCTCTACACTACTTTTACCAGTGCATGATGTGCTACACCTTGCAGTTCATTTCATTGGTCAAGCAATGGCCATCCTCTGAGTTCTTACATTAGCGTTCAAATAGTAGTGCAAAGCACACAGACAAAGGAAACACAAAGGTCAGGCAGAGACTTCTGTGTTTCTGACAGCAAAATAACTCAATAAATAAGAAAAAGCTGATATGTAAATTTGCACCACAGACGTTTCAAGAAAACATTATCGATATACTGTTGACAATGAAAATGGGCCATTTTAAACCTATCACTTGCCATACTAAAAAAAGATGAAACGTGACAAAACATAGTGAGGTAGCAATACATATTTATTTTAAAGAAAAAACAGATGTGCACCAATGCCACTGTAAACCAAAAGAGATGTGAAAAGACAAAAGAACAGGGAGCGTTGGTTTATGAATGAAGGAAAAAATGTGAACAATAGCACTGGCAAATCTTAAAGAACCAAATGTCCCTTCACATTGCTAAATGCAATTACACCATACATACCTAATAATATGCTTGAACAGTGCACTCCGCCACTCAAGAAATTAAATTATTTCCTTGACAACCAAGAGCATGCCTGCTCTTCCTTCTTTTTTTTTTTGTATTTTTGCACTCCGGACAATGCAATAGACCTCAATTATTTTCCTTTCCAGACTAGCTGCAGCTTTTTTTTCAATGGCATGCTTTAGAATGTCAGAGTGGATCCACAGTTGCTGCACTGAATATATGGACCTACCGCAATCTTTTATGCATTGTGAAACTATGTTGCCATGCTCTAGAAACATCTGTCTTAGATCTGTATTTCTCATGCTGTGTTAGTGCATAGCAGACCTGCGCAAGCATGTTGCGCAAGCAAGTGGCTGCTATTCTTGGGCTACTTGCCTGGGTACCACACCAAAGTCATCATCGCTTCTCCATGACATGAGTTGCAACAAAGCACAGAGTGGCTTATAAAATTTTGTGTTGGGAAAAACAGGGCTACACTTTGATCTAAACAAACAAAAGACAAGCCAGAGAGTTTTGAGGGGAGAAGGAGGAGGAAAAAACCTTATTTCGTCAAGAAAAGCACGTGTGGATGGTTCTGTGTTAGATGGCCATTAGCCCATGGCTGATGGCAACATGGTGGCCCACTCCATGACCTTAGCCTAGATGGACAGGTAAAAGCTGGCCAACATGGCCCCACTGCTCGAGAGAGGGATCAGACATAATATCCCCTGGCGGCAGACTAACACTGCATCCCCATGACATGTGATCATAGGTGACCAGTTCTTGACACCACCTACATTCTGGTGTAATCCCACCCAGGTATACCTATATTATTCATCACGTAAGGATTCGGAAAAGACCTGGTCAGTAGTCTTCTCCAGACACACTCCTCCGCCTTGGTCAATTGCTTTACCAGGGGTGGATAGAACCTGTGCTCTGGTTTACAGTGGTTTGTGATGTCATGAAAGGACACCAGCCCATCTCTCGTGGATCTCCCTGGAACCGCCAGCTCATCTGCTCGGCTGACTAAACCTCTAACATTCATGTGAGCCGCCTCGTTCCCGGGACTCCCAGAGTGTGCCGGTACCTAGGTAATTTTCACTTCCCTAGCATCTCGCTCCGTGGTCCGATTCAGCAGTCGTGCTGCCGTGAAAGAAATTATGCCCATCACCAAATTTTGGATGGCTGT
Source organism: Hyalomma asiaticum (assembly GCA_013339685.2). Lineage (NCBI taxonomy): Eukaryota > Metazoa > Arthropoda > Arachnida > Ixodida > Ixodidae > Hyalomma > Hyalomma asiaticum. The sequence goes on along the minus strand of CM023483.1, from coordinate 53,925,345 downwards.
TTTTGAATTGCTGAAAATCAGGTCAGATTTCATAGCGGTTATAGCCAGTGCTAGCCCTGCTTCCTCTGCAGTTTCTGAAAAGCGTGTAGTGACTGATCCAGAGGCAACCAAGAGACCATGCCCGTCCACCACAGCAATTGCAAATGCATCCTTGTTCTTATACTATGTGACATCCACATAGACTGCCCCTGTGTATACTCTGTATTTAGCGTGCAAAGCTCTAGCTCTTGCCTTCGTGCGTTTCTCATAATGTATTTGGCACAGGCTTAATCTATAAGGCCTTGTGTAGGTCTCGCCGCACTTGAGTTTTTATGTGCCCGGTTGGGTCCTCAGCACCAAAACCAATCCTATCTAATATTATTCTTCCAGCTCTCATTATCGAGAGCTTAGTAAGCTGCATCATCCAGTGTGCCTATCACAGTTCCACTAGGATGTCGTGCATCCTCAGTTTCGGCAAACTTTCGGTACACGCATTGTTAGGCAGCACAAGGGCAGCCTTGTAAACCTGCCTAACCAAGGCCTCTAACTTGCCTTTTTCTATCACATCTAGCTTCATATAAGGTTTCGCATATGTTATCTTGCTGAGCATAAATTTGAGTACTTCTCCTGGGCAAAGAAGAGGAATAAACGTTTATTTTTGAAACAGCGCTCCAAGTGACGCCCAGTGCCACGTGAAGGTGGGAGAACTCTTTAGGAATCCTGTGGCTTCAACTGCCCTCCTGGCCCCAGCGACGAGTTGCTGCTAGGTCCATGAGGGCGAGCTTGGGCTCCCACGTTTCGAATAAGTGCTCTTCATCTACTTGTAATGCTTGGTTCGCATGTGTCAACAGTTACATTTTGCAATCAACATTGCTTGCTATGTTGATTGCAAAATTACCTTACTCCCAGGAGCAGATTCACCAGGGAGTAAGGTACACTGTCAGGTACATTGCAGAGCAGACAGGGGTAGCTGTAAAGCATCTGGTACAGGCTGTGCATTAGCGCACCATAAGTGTAAATGTTCGTTCGTAGGCTTCCGAATATTACACTTCCTTCTCTTAATAGTTTCGGGTGAGGTGGAGCATACAAATGTCACTCGAGTCGGTAGCACTGCAAGATCGCCAGAGAGGTGATGGGTATCACCTCTGTTTCTATTTCCGCAGCTTGGGCATCACATGGAACGAGGGTAGCAGGGCCGACATGCCCGCAGGTAGCGGCATGTGCCACTTTGTTGCCTTCTAGTCCCTCATGTCCTGCTACCCACATTATGCACATGCACGGGAGCAGAGTGCTTCTTCACTTTAGGATATTGAGTGCATGAGCTGAGATGCAGCCTCTTGAGAAATTCCTGCAGGCAGCCTGAGTCTCAGTGAAGACAAGCGTAGCGTCTGTACATGTGGTGGTGGCAAGAGCGATTGCCTCTCTTGCTGCCGTTTCTGGGTTGCATGCCTTGACAGTAGCCAATGCTAACTCCCTGTCTTGGCAGTCTACAATGCTGAGAGCGTACGCATGTTTATGTGGCTACTTCGTCATGTCAGTGAAACGGGAGTTGGGGTCTTGCTTAAATTTTCGTTTGATGGAGTCAGCTCTAGCCTGTCGTCTACTCTTCTCAAACATGGGATGCATGTGGCTTGGAATGCGTGCGGTACAGGGGGAATCCTTAACGTCCGGCGGGAGGCGCTCTTTATGGTCTGTGTTGGTTGTGTACATTGCACTGTAGTTCAGGTATCGGAGTACTGATCTTCCTGTGGGTGTGAGCTTGAGTTGTTCCATTTGGCCGTTCTTGTGTGCTTCAGCCAGCTCTTGCCCCACATTGTGGACGCCCATCTTAAGGAGACGTTGCAGAAGCCATGTCGGGAAGTCTTATGGTGGCTTTGGTTGCCTTCTTTATCACTATGTTAAAGTTTCTCTATTTTAGTGGTTTTTACAGCGTCAGCTGTTATGAGATCACAACAAGGGTCGTTTTTGCGCCGTAGTTGTCCGCCGCCGCCGCCGGTGTCCGTAACCACTATCGCTTCAAATTTTATAAAAAATAACCAGGACCAAGGAGTATTCCAACTTGTCCTCTGCGTGGATTCGAACCCACACTCTCTGCGTGGTAGTCGAGCATTCTACCACTGAGCTACGCCTGTGGTTGGAAAATCATCGCTAAAAGACCTAAACAGGTATAACGTCTGCCGAGGAATCGCATTAACAAATGTAATGTTACGTGGCAGAACAATAAAACGCCACTATACGTCGCGGAAAGTGGATTGCATACCGAGTTCGAGGAATCATTTCAAAGAACACAGGACTGCATGGTTTGTAGCTCTGCACCCATTACAGAGGCTTCATAAACATCATCATTATGAAACAATCTTCTTCAACTTTACCGTCATCATTATTACGAACCGCTGCCCTTTATCGTGTCGTATCGTGCCATGCGACATGTGGCAGGCGACGTGCGCAGCCCCGACAGCAACTTGACTTGGCTCTTCGTTATACCTGATGGCTCCTCCTCGTAAGGTGCGGACCGCTGCTGAAGACGCGAATCGCAGAGTAACGCGCGCGGCTGCAGCGAGGCAACGTCGGGCACAACAGACAGCTGCGCAGAGAGAAGCCCAAACCGCAGCTCACCGTCGCCGCCGGGCCGAGAGTTCAGTTCGTTCTCGGGAAAACGATGCCAAGAGACTCTCTAAGATGTTCAGTTGTACAGATTTGCACGTTATGTAGTGGGTACTTCCCTACATGGCGAAATGATAATAGTTATAGAGCAGGAGGTACCTACCACCTCTACTTGCACTAGTTTCCCCGAGCGTTTAAAATTTCGTCTAAGAAGGTCGCTCCTCCAGCTTACGCTGTCACTGTCCTGCGGTTTCGCACAGGCCTGGCTCTTTTTTAAAGCCAGGTACGCCGTACCATACCTAATGTGGCTGGTGAGCAGTGCTTGCATTATTCTTAACGTGTCTGCCTCCTTGAACCCGTGTCTTTGGTTTGCTATCCACTTGACAAGGCGCATCAAAAAAGCAAAATAATATATGAGAGAATGGCACCTCACTGCTGAGGCTGCAGTGAGACATTGAGACAAGGGAAGCCTGGCATCCATTTCTCTAACAATTGCCCATTCACCCCTCCCCCCCACCCTGCCCCGCTTTTCTTTAAGAAAAGAAAAAAAGAAAGAAAGGAAAAGACACGTTTTGAAGATCCTCTACCAGACTAAAATAACTGTAAGGACACTAAAGTCTCGGACATATGCGACATTTAGCTTCCCTCCATACAACACACATCTACTGTTCTACAAGGCTTCACAGTGCACAGTGAAAAATGGATCTGATACTGACCAAAGTGGGAAGACTTCGGCAAGTGCAAGGAAAATGTTCCACAGTGTGCTGTCTTAGGAATTCCATGACTGAACCAGCTGGGGCGTTGAACTTTTCCCAACAACACTGCTTGAACACTCTTTTGCATTGCCACTAGAATGCTTGGCATCTGAAAGTTTATCAAACATACACGTGCTATGGGTCAGGCTCAGTAATTAGAAAGGTAATCATGTCGTTCTCCACAGTCAGAATCAAGTCCTCTACAGCGTCAGTATCCAAATTTGTTAATCAACTGGACTACCAGATGTGAGAACATATTAACAAATTTATTTGGCTCTACTCTCCAGAAAATGTTCAAACATTAGCACTAAGAATGAGACCAAGTGAACTAAAGCGCAACTGGAATATCTCATGTATCATTTTCTCCCATCACTTTTGTCTCGCCTTTAGCATAAAGTTTTTTTACAATTTATGTCACTCATTTCACGCTTCTAGTGAACTTCTGGCAATCTTTGGCAAACATTCTCAGTTGCTTCCTTCTTGAACAGATGTACATGCAAATTTCTTGTTACACTTCTATTCTACCTCGTACAACTGAGCACCAGCTGCAGAATCAACCCTGCCATGCCACTAAAGCAAATTTTTCCAGTTACAGACATTCTTGTTCTGATTGATTTGATGGTACTTTGCTCTGCCAGTTCCCCAAAAGCTACTGTCTCTCTCTTACCCCAAGCCAGCCAACTTAATCCCTTTCCTATTCATACCATTACCTCTTTTTTAATTCTCTCTTTCACTTCAAACAGCCCTCCCTTTGACAACTTATGATGGCAGTTTCCATGCTCACAATTGCAAAGAAAAATAAAACAAATAGTGGCAGTCACAAATGAAACATTCTTATGATGATCCCTGCAACATTTATCATTATTTTTTTTAGGTTATGTAAGTGGTTAGGCTAAAGCTAAATTAAATCATTCACTCAATAACATAAGCAAAATGCTACGTATCAAGAGAGCCACAGACAATTGCAGGCTAGCTTCTTCCCAAGCCAGGCTTTTTCTCTTCAGCCTCTTTGCCAAACAGTCAGGAGTTTTGCCTTCTGCAATCCTCAGCCGGTATGTCATAGGCTGTGGAGGCCATGATCAATGTTTGTCTAGTTAATCTTTGTTTGCACCACCACGTGCCACCCTAACCACAGCAGCTCGTGTGTCTTTCTTTGGTATAAATTCTAAGAAACCAATCAAAAGTCACACATGTGGTCTCTAGTAGCAGGGGAATTTGAAAAGTCAAGGTGGCAGAGCACTTAATCTGTAACGATGCGTATGTTTCAAACTTATCATTATACAATAAACTATATGCTTTGTGCAAAGCACTTAAACCAGTCTGTCAATGATTCAAATGACCTACGTTAATGGCTCAGTTAATTTAAAAAATAGCGCAAAAACCATTTCAGGGTCCATGCATACAAAGGAAACCTAGGCATACAGGGAATTCCTCAGCCGTAGAGCTCTGTGGACTCATGAGCAGAGCAGCAGCGGCAGAGAGTATCTTGGACGTGTCCCCTGTGGCCACAACAAGGCTGAGCAGACAGGCACACGCGTTGGAAGTCAGCTGTGGCAGCACCTCGCTGTTGCTTGAGTGTGCTTGACCATGCTGCACAGGCACAGCCGGCGCAGTCGCAATGTCCAGCAAGAGGTCAAACATTTTGTCTGAAACCAAAGCAAACAATTTAAATTTTAACATGGTTGCAGTGAGTGTAAATCAAGGCAAACACTAAGTGCTGCTTGCTTCTAAGCCCAGACTCTGCTCCAAGCTGCAAGCAACACAGTTTTCAAATAAATACAGCAATGAACCACAAAAGAAGGGGACTACATTTACAACAGTGTCTAAACCTATGACTACAGTGCAGACCATCCTGGCACAATTTGTTTACGCCATAATTTTTCATCTCCACAACTGCCCATGGCTCAATTCATACAGGTATAGCATCACTGATTTGTGCCACATAACAGCAACCTAAAACAACATGATGGTTATGGCTCATTTCATACAGGTAACATTGCTGATGTATGTCACGTTACAGCACCCTAAACCAATATTAAGGCCACATATCATTTCATACAGGTATGGCATCACTGATTTGTGCCACATTACAGCACCCTAAAACAATATGATGGCCATGGCTCATTTCATACAGTTATGGCATCACTGACGTGTGTCATATTACAGCAAAAATATGATGCTAGAGGTCACAAGCAATCACTAGCATTCATGCCAATTTAACTAACAGGCAGATTACCTTGCAAGCAGTATTTACCATCTCTCTATTTCATGAAATTATTCCTATCTGCTGTCAGCCTAGAAATACATGCTGCACGAGGTATTTGAGAACACTACCCCCTATCACCACAGAAACCAGCAGGTTCATAATATTTATCTAGGCATGCTGCTTGTGTTCGATGAACCATTATCTTTCATACTGTGCAGTTTGTTCAAAGGTGGAAGCATGCAGGCTGACGCAGGAAATAAAATGGCATGCAGAGCTGGTCGCCCTGTTTGCGCACCACAGCGACTTGGAAACTGCCACCTTTCTGAGCGCAGCAACACCTTTCATTTACAAGGTGTGAACAGAAGCAATGTGTTCTGGTGGTGGCGAGGCATCTGTGGCGGAAAGGAAAAAGCACAGGCAATGGTCAACCGTATCAGAACCCGATTTTACAGTGGCTGTTGCAAGTCATTGTGAGTGACGACCCGGGTAGGCCAATGCAGGCCAATGAAAATGAGCTCCAAGTTGAAGAGTCAACAGTCAGGCTCATTGTGCTTTGGGACTTGTGGTACCATTCCTATGAGGGAGCAATTTACATCTAATAAAAGTTGGGAGAATCGTCTGCTACAGTCGAAGTGCTTGCTAAACAAGCCGGAGAGGTCTGCAGAACCTGGAACACAGTTTTTTTTTTTTTCCAGATGGAAAGAACTTTGACCAGGATGAAGAAGTCAACCACTGTAATGACAGGTGGCTTTGTGCAAGCGCTGATGAAGTGCTTACAGTGACGGGCACAAAATTTCCATCATCTGTGATGGTGCTAGTTGTTGCCAGCAAAGAGATATTATGCCATTACACTTCTTTGCAGACAAACTCCGTGTTAATGCTGCTGTGCACAAGGTGGTGATCGTCACCACTGTAAGCCCTGGACAGGGACTGCAGAAATACTGCACAGGCAGTGCTATATGCCTCTGTACTCAAGTGCGACTGTTCAGAGAGAAGGTTCCCTCTCTATGTGATGGAAACATCTATGGCAGTAGATGTTCTGCACACAAGAAGAAGATACAAGTAAAACAGCCCCTTAGTACCTGTTAATTGATTAAAGTTATAAGGTGATCATAGAGAAAATCATAATTAAGCTGAAATGTACAAGGGACATGTGCTCTTGCTGTTCTTGTTTCATCATAATCGTCAGCCTACTTGAAGTCCACTGCAGGACAAAAGGCCTCTCCCAACGATTTCCAATTTGCCCTATCCTGAGCGAGCTGGTTCCACTTTATGTTCGTGAACTTTTTAATTTCATCACTCCATCGAACCTTTTTGCCTGCTTCTGCTGCATTTTTCTTTTCTTGGCATCCATTCCATCGCTCTTACTGTCCATCTGTTATCTGTCCTCTGCATGATAGGCCCTGGCCAAGTCCAGTTTTTTCTTTTAATTGATATGAGAATATCAGCTATTCCTGTCTGTTCCCTGACCCAGTGCGCTCATTTTTTATCTCTTATCATTACACCTATCATTTTTCTATCCATTACACCCTGTTCTTTAGTTACACCCTAGTTCTTTAGTTAGCCTCCATGTTTCTGCACCATATGTTAGTACTGGGAGAATGCAGTGATTAAATACTTTTCACTTTAGTGACAGTGGCAAGTTTCCAGTCATGCTTCCGAAATGCCTCCCAAATGTGCTCCAACCCATCCCTATTCTGTGAAGAATTTCCTTTTCATGGGTAGGCACCCCTGTTAGTAACTGCCCCAGATATACGTATTCGTTCACAAATTCTAAGGGTTCAGTGTTAATTTTAAATTCCCGGTCCATAACTAGACTGTTGAGCACAGTTTTGGTCTTTTGCCTATTCATTTTTAGTCCTATTTTAAGACTTTCCCAGTTTAGGTACTCATTCATGTTTTGTAGTTCGTCGTCGTCATTGCTGAAGAGCACAATGTCACCCGCAAACCTTAAACTGCTCAGATATTTTCCGTTTATTCTAATTCCCTTTTCTTCCCAATCTAGACGTTTAAACACTTCTTCTACTCATGCAGTGAATAACATCAGGGAGATTGTATCTCCTTGTCTGACTCCTCTCTTGATCGGAATTTTTCTGCTTGTTTCATGTGTGAGTAGTATGGCTGTGCAATCTTGGTAGACGTTACTTATGGTTTGCACGTATATGTTAGATGCACCTTGTCGAGGCAAAGCTTCTAGAACTGCTTGTATTTCTATAGAATCAAATGCTTTCTCGTATATAAAGAGGTTCGATATATATTCAACGCACTTCTCAATTATTAGGTTCATAGCATGTCTGTGGTCCATTGTTGAGTAACCTTTGTTATGTTGTTATGTGGGGTTTAACGTCCCAAAACCAGTTCTGATTATGAGAGACGCCGTAGTGGAGGGCTCCGGAAATTTCGACCACCTGGGGTTCTTTAACGTGCACTGACATCGCACAGCACACGGGCCTCAACATTTCGCCTCCATCGAAATGCAGCCGCCGCGGCCGGGATTCGATCCCGCGACCCTCGGATCAGCAGCCGAGTACCTTAGCCACTAGACCACCGTGGCAGGGCTGAGTAACCTTTCCTATAACCAGCTTGTTCTCTTGGTTGGTTGAAGCCAAGTGTTTCTCTCATCGTAGTAGAAATTACTTTTGTAAACAGCCACTATATTACTGGGAATAGGCTAGTTGATCTGTAATTCTTTAACTCCTTTATGTCTCCTTTCTTGTAATTTTATTAGCGTTTTTCCAGCTGAGCGGTACACTAGATATCTTCATACATTTCGTGAAGAGCGATGCAAGTTTTTCAAATATAATGTCTCCACCGTCTTTGATCAAGCTGGCTGTTATGCTGTCTTCACCTGCTGCTTCACAGCAGGAGATGCTTTTGACAGCTTTTCTGACTTCAGAAGTGGTTATACATGGAACTTCGCTGTCCTCCTCTGATTTCATTTCTACTAAGATTCTTGTTTATGTTCCTTGTTGCTTTCACATTTCAACTAAATTAAAGAAAGAGATTGCCCAGTATCCAATACTTCCAGGCAACTACCAGCACATTTCGTAGTGCTACACGTCTCCAAACATTGTAGATTCCTCACAATCATTACTATTTTGACATAGCAATGAGACTAGACTACCAAGCATAGAATAAAGGGGCCCCTCACCAGAACAAACGACAAAGTTCAGGTATACAATGGAGGTTTTTAAGTGGCCGATACGGAACCCTACCACAATAATTTCTGAAATTGGTCCATCATTAGCAGAGATAAAAATGTTTCAAGCGACACAAAACGAGGATTTCAGGAAGTGAGAGTCACTACCAGTGCAACACCCTCGCCACATGCTGATGCTGCAGGGCAAAGCAACAAAAAGACAAAAAAGAAAAGAAGGTGAAGTGCACGTCCCTGTGCCCATTGCTGGTAGTCCCCTCTAAGGAGCGAGCTGCCAGAGCACCACCTCCTGAAAGGACAATTTGCGGTTCAACTTGCAGATGCACACTCTCTACTGAGTGCCACATGTCACACTTTTCAGTGACACAGAGGTGTTTTGTGGTGATGCGGAGCACCATGGTGATGCGGAGCACCATTATCTCTTTTCAGCGTGTGATGCTTGCAAGAAGAGAGGAACCGACACTCACTTTGAAATTTCAGCACCTACACCCGCGGTTCTTGGCAGGCATGATTGTGAGCGCACAATATACACAGTGCACTTGTCAGTTCAATATGGCTGGATCTGGTGAAATGCCCTTTAAGACACAAACTGAAACTGCTCGCAGTGTGTTCCCAAGCACATTGACAGCTCACCAACTCACCAAGAAGTTCAGGAGGCTCTGAACGAAAACCTTCAGGCTGCTGGCCCTGCAGAACATCCAGCAGTGCCCTAAGAACCGACAGGCAGAATGCTGGCTGCACTGAACGACTCTCTCGAATCAGCTCAAACACTGTGCACAGGCCTACACCCACAATCCGTGGCACAATCTGTAAGGCATCCGTGCTGTCTGCAGTGCCGTCTCCTTCATTCTCCGAGTCAGAGTCGAGGGCATGAAGCAGCATTGCCGACTGTGGAGCGGTAATCCAGTAGAAGTTCCTGGCAGAGTCCTGGAGATGCTTCACAAGGATACACTGTCGGACATTGGTGAAGACAGCAAAGGGAGAGGGATTTCCCTGGATTTCCAAGACTGGACTCCTCCATGGCTGGATGTCTGTGGCCTTGTTCTGTGCACAAAAAAGAAAACGGGTTCTTCAACTGGAAATGAGCAGCATTTTCTCACCACAAAGACGGTGCATGATGCTGTGAACCTCGGCAAGCTGAGCATTAAGTTCTTTACAGGCAGTGAGAGGCAAATGTGACTTGCAAAAAATGGATGAGAGCTTCAATGGTTGAAGTCTAAGGCCCATGTTCACAAATCGTTACCGTTATCATTTTTGTGCCTGCAACACATGTTTGGGGCACAAAATTGTTAGCAAGGCAAAACAAACATAAGGTTAGTTTAGGACTACAAGTATATTGTGGGTGTTTTTTATGCACACCTTCCTCATCTGCATATAACATCATCATTATCATAATCATCACCACCACACTTTTGCCTATCCACTTTGTCGCTTGGATCGGCAATCATCATCATAGTGTATGTGCTGTGCTGGTGCCGTGCCGAGGTCCCAGCCTAATAAACGTCATCCCAACTGAGATGTCATGTATAGTGGAAGTGCTGGACAACATAGGCAACAACGTGTTTATGAGGCATGTTAAGGACACAAAAATGGAAAGAAAAATGAGAGATAGGAATACGGTTGGCTCAGAAACCAACATGCAAATTGCTAAGGCAACAAGCAATATTCTAACAGAAAGCAAGAGTGCACAGTAATCAAACTTCATATGAGTGCACTTATCTTGGCTGTGTCCCAGAACACCTGGACTAGGACAAGAAAACATCCAGGTGAAAAAAACAAAATGGTGGGCACTCCACAATGAACCAATACCCTTAAGTAGAAAACTGCACAATCATGGAAGTTTATCGGGGCTGAAGTTTACTGTAAAAACACATCAGTTTATGAACATAGTATTGTCCTTTTGCCTTCAACCTATTTCTGAATCAACACAACACCGTGTGTACGCGTGCCAGCAAGATCTATTTTATACAAATTCTTTAACCTCCCCAAACTGCTCCCTTACAAAAGAACATCACTGCCCTGGTGCTCTGGAACACAAAAAGGGAATAAAAGCAGCTAAGTCACAATATATCTGCGGTTAGCATTAATTCCTGTCACTGGTGCTGAAAGCCTGGAAATACTGTATTATAAATGAAGCCTTTATTGGCCATTGTTGACACTATCAATAGGAATATCAAATTTTATTATGTTCATTATAGTGAATACTTATCATTAAGCCCCTATCCTACTAGAATGTAATTTTCATATCTTCAAACAGCACTGCCATGTGCATGGTTGCTTGGCATCATAAACACATCTATGTTCATTGAAAGCACTAAACAGAAATGGCCCTGCTAGAATTAATCGCAAACTTTTTAAATTTGGGTTACTCTCTGAAACTAAAGTTATGTAGAGACGGTAAACAGTGATCTGTTGGTCTAATATCCCAAAGAAGAAAGCACGTTTATGCTGCATGAAAAAGAAGCCAAATGAGACAACAACAGACGTTGTTTCCACTACCCAAGTGTCAATACTACTGTAAACTTTCCAATGAGATTTTGATCGCAGTCGAGACCGATTTAGATTAAAGTGCTTAACTTTTGTGCTAATAGTGGGAAGGGGCCAATCGCGATCGAGGAAATCGATTCCGAACGGGCTCAACCACATCCGAATATGCCTCGTGCGACTTAGGTATTAGGAGTTGCATCTTTACTTTGGAGTTGCAGCAAGAACAGTATACACACCTTTAGCTTCCTTCTTTCTTTCGGCGTTTTCTTCTTGGATTTCTTGCCGTGTTTTCTCCTGCGCCAATAACCGTGAAACACATACACATGTAGCAAATGCGCGGTGAACTTTTCTTATTCAGATTCACCTATATCTCGCTTTCTGCATCAAACTCAATGAAGAATATGGAGAATTACGAACCTGTGATCTCACAGGGTTAAAAAAAAAGAAGAAGAAGACGACGAATTCGCGTTTCCCGAAACGAACATGTTATTTCTCGATTTTCATGATACTCGTCTCCAGGGATATGCAGTCACGCCTGATTAAGCGCATTTTGTTTGCGATCGAGAATCAAAGGCGACGTTGCGAGATGCGATCGCACGGTCAGATTCTACAGCTCGCACGGCGTTTGACAGCTTAGATAACGGTCACCCGTTTACAGCAACGCGCACAACGCAGCGCTACTAATATCCGGATCGCAATTAAGCAACAGGTAGAAGGGTGAGGCTATCCTGCCCCTTTGGTGGACTCGAAACGATCGCTTACCGCTCCAGAGGAAGCCGAAACATCTCGTGAAACTCCCTTTGCAGCGCATCTTCGCTTGTGTCAAACGAACAGGCGCTGGAGAGAGCGCGCTTCAGAGAGCGCGTCTGGTACTTTGAGCACGGGACGCCGCTGACGGCGACGCAGGCCATCACTGTAGTGGGGTGGGGATGCGAGAAAAAATGCGTAGCGCGATTGAACGCGTCCGCTTGTGAGCTCTAAGCGGGCATCTTGATGCTCGTGCGAAATGTGTGACCGCGAAGGAGGCTTCTCCTGATGCTTCTACTGCGGCAATTACGGTGACCGGCGTCCGCTTCGAAGATGGAACTGCAGCCTCCGTCGTGCGCATCGCGCACGTGCGACGCACACCGCAGGAGCATTTTCCGCAACCGGCATCCAGTTCTCGCGTCCGGACGGATTCACAGCATTCCACGGGGAGTCAGTCGCTACGAAGCACAGCCACAGACCGTCGCTTTTACGCAGGTCAGTCCGGAACCATCGCGCAACTCGCCCATAAAATGCAACAAAAATCAACAATGTACAATGTTGCTGGACGCGATTTGACTTGTACGGCTTTTGGCCTAACTCAGGCGGACTCAGGGTGCGGGCGCACCTTAATTAATAACGTTGTCAAAAACCGCGAGTAACACACAAAGCTTCCTAAATAAACATTTTTGCTCTTGTTTCAGTTAAGTAAAGGGTAAACAATGTTATCTTCCAGTAGTTTGACAGTTGTTCAAACGTTGCCAACGTCTCATTACGCCTTATCATTTTAACGAAAGCTTTTCTAGGTAACTTCTCTTTCACAATAAAATATGGCGCTAGCCATTGTTATAATATCGTTCAATAAACTAACAAACTCAGTGCCTTTTTCTTGGCCCATACTTTCGTTTGCGAAGGAGGCATTGGTCAAGGTCTTCGCGTTGTTTTTGTCTTTAGGAGTCAAGTGGATCTTGCACATGTTACATAATAAATGTGTGTGTGTTTCTATGTGTTTGTGAGCCACCGTGCATATGTTCGTGCTTTACTGGTCCCCAGCTGTCCCAGCCTTTTTATTTATCGTGCGTGGCACTTGAAAGCAATTACTTGTTGCTTAGCGATTCTGTGTTCTTTTGGGATCGCCATTGGCCCAAAGCGGTCACGCGAGGAAGTGGTGCTGGCTGGAAGCGGCATCCTGTGTGTGTGTGTTTTATTTAAGTTTTGCATATATAGTTGCATTGGCTGGCGCTTGGTTTCATGAGCTAGGTAGCAGCGGAGCAAGTGAGAGAGTCACTTGGGAGAGGGTGCGCGCGCGCGAGCAGCCGCCAAGCGGTGGTCGGTGTGGCGGTGGTGCTGTGGGTAGGATACCCGTACTCGTTGACACGATGGACGTCCGGTAGCCCCCGATGTGTGCAAGCAGTGGTAGGAGACTTCGTTTTTGTTATTCTTTGTCACCGCCGATACTGCCCGCCACCCCCAGAAGACGCGTTATAGAGTAGCAGCGCAGCGACCTGCAACAGGCCTCAGCCTGCTCGAGCGATTACTCGGTCGACGACTGCTGAGCTACCATGTCAAACCGGGAAGCAGGTAAGGCCGGCTTGTTTTCTTTTCAGCTAGCCGGTTATCGCTGCGGAAGCGGGCACTGCTGCTGAAGGCGGCGTTCTGGCACTTATCGTTCACTAGCCGCCGAGATGCGGCATCTTTGCGGGGTAGCAGGCGCCGCACTCCTGAAAAGAGCGGAGGATGTGTCATTGCGCAAGGGTGATTTTGCGCTGGGCGTTCCCTGCCATCCGTTTCGTGATCGCTGCTTTCGCACCGCACTGCGCTCACAGCACCCACTGCAAATCGTTTTTATGAAGCTGTGCCCGTGCGGAAAAAGTACTTGTAAGCTGTAGGAGTGCCAGCCTAGACGGTGGACTGAAAACCTCGGTAACGTGCACTGCCTCTTAATTTTTGTTCAGCAGCTGATGGATTTTTAATATTTTATCTCTGATCTGACCCGGTATGTTCTGACATCGTTGCGCGCGTGCACTGACGATCTTACGTAATTGTAGCACCACAACTTAACAACGAAGCTCCAACGCAAACATCTGTCGTTTCATGTCGTTTATTGATTGCACGTTCCTTTATATATGCCAGCGGAACCGGCGACGTTAAATACACACGTGATACGCTTCTCTAATGCGAACTCCGTGCTCTGTGGTTCTTAGATTGTCAGAGAACGTCTGACCGCAATGTCCGTGACCGGCGATCCTTGTCAAATGCTTTGTCAAATAGTTAACTCTGCTTTCCGAAGTGGAAAAAAGTAAAGGGGACACTAACAAATTTTTAGTGCATAATGCACATAACCACTGACTTTTACAGTATAGCGCTGTACTCTATGGGGTACTTCGAACTAATGCATTCGTTATCGAGCTTACGCATTTATACCTTCATACAAAAACCACAGTTTAACGAAATCCGTGACGTAATGGAATGATTCCATTTTCCACGTTTATTCCCTTTGGAAACCATCGATATATGTGACGCAGTTTCAATATAAGGGAATCCTCAAACACTGCATGCATGCAACTGCTCTCTTTGAAGTCTGCATCTGTAAACACCAGTTGAGAGAGAACCGGTCGTTCTTACGTGACCTCTCACATGAAAACCTTGCTGGCAGGCAGCAAGAAAGTGACGTGCTGTCACTTTTTGTTGCATTAGCCAACTGCGGCCCTCGACTCTTGGTGTGGTATGCTACGCATCCCTTAGAGAACACAAGGTCTTGCTCATTTTCGATTGCAGAGGCCAGATCAGCTGACCAGTGATTGCGGCTTTGCATACCGATGAACATTGGGAATAGCGACAAATACACCATTAGGTTTTACTGAATAGAATGCTTTTTATTCTAGAGGCGGGATCTGTGGACCAACGATTGCAACTCAGCTGCAATGCTTATACTAATAAACGTCGGGAATAGTGGTACATACACTGTGCAGCTTCATTGAATGGGACGCACTGCAGTGCTGTTACTTTTTCTTGCATTAAAGTTAACTGCACTCGTCAACTTGCAGTGTGACCAATGCAGCACTGGGCTTTTCAATTGCAGAAGCTGGCTAACCTGGAATTACAGCTTCACCTTGAAGCATTGGAAATGCACAGAGGCACTATGTCAGCTATCCACAAGCATACAAGTACAGCTTATTGCCAACAGTTTTATCAATACAAGCATCAGCTATGCTCCATAGCATGTGCAACACGCATATAGTGTAGCACTGTTGTAAGGCGTACTTTGGGCACTTAATAGGTGATAACTCATGTTGCACTTCACTACCAGCATTAATATAATTATTTAAAAGAAGGCAACAGTCTTTTTTTAGTAATTATAAGGAGCTGCCTTTCACTGCTGCCTCCTTGTGTAGGAGCACTTCAAGTGCGAGTCACCTGCAGATGTGAAAGCAGCAACACTGTTATTCTGATGGTCCAACAAAATACACACTGCACCGGCATGCAGCCAGGAGTGATATAGGCAAGGGGAAACCCCAGTGCACACGCACTCCCATGAAAAATGTGCTTGTGCATATGGTAGGCAAACATAGCCTACTATAGTAGAATACTATAGTAGCCTACTATAGTCAAACATAGCCACTGCCTACTATAGTCACGCCTTGCTGGGAGCAAGGCGTGACTATAGTAGGCAGTGCACTGCACACAAATCACTCGGGACCATTGGCACCATGTGGCGTTGAGTACCGGGCTTCATTTAAGTGGGTTCAGTTTTCATTCAGTAGTGGATCACATACAAATTCGCATCAGGGAAGTCCAGCCAAGTTTTCCACGATGTCATGGTTTCAGTATATCCCTCAATATCAACATTGTGCATTTTTGCATAGTCATGCAATAGAGCTGCAATTTTTTTTGTGCGTTGAGTTTTGTCTTGACTGTCATGACAAGTTGCACTACTCAACTCTCTAATCCACCTGCTTTGCTTCCATATGCATATTAATGAAATGCAGGACTCTTCAAAAGAACTTGTGGGGTCGCCTTTAGTGTTGAAATTTAGAAGTGGTTTTTTTCAATTAAGTTTGTGGTAAAACAGAACTTTCCACCACAGGTATGATGTTGTTATATTGAAGTCAGACTATCGAATTCAGCATATTAACGATGTATATTGAAATGTCGGCACTGCACCTGACTGCCTTTAAGTTTGGAGCATTGTTTTCTTTTTTTTTAACATGCGTGCTTTTTAACTTCTAATATGGCAACATTGTCTCTGCCTTCAGTAGCAACATCAGCCATGAGTGACACCGATGTGTTGGCTGTCCAAGAATTCTACAAGGGAAAAAGTGTGCTCATCACGGGGGTTACAGGCTTCCTTGGTAAGGTATGCATTTGAATTTTAATACCTCCTTTTTAACGTGCTTCCTTTTTTATATGATCTACGTGCAAAATGGACACAGGGCTTTGGAATCTCAGTGCATGGACTATGACAAGTAAGCTTCAAAGGAGGTGTGACATGTGTATCATTGCTGTGTTGTTTCGACTTTAATGGTACCACTTGTACAGAGCATTCACCAAAAATGAACCAGACAACTAACGCCAAAATTTCTTAATGTAACTATTTTAGTGCTATGGAAAATGTCAAGATACGGCATAATTAAGCCGCACAGTAATGGTACACATGAAAATTTTCGAAGATGCCTGCCTGACTGTATGTGCTTGTTCAGCAAAATATTTCACTCCTACAGAAGAAGTCTCTTTCAGATCGTTGTTTTGCAGAATGTTCCAAATTTTGTATGATGTTTTATAAGTTAACCCTGAGCCAAAGTGTGATGTAGTTGTGCCAAGTGCCAAGTACAGTGGGAAGGACTAGTGACAGTGTTAGCAGCTGATAGCCAGCAACATAAAATGCATACTTTATCAAATGTAGCGTTATTGTTCAAAAATTACATGCTCTATGTCATAAGCCTTAATAAGAAGGAGAGCTAATAAGGGCATTGATAATCAATGACGTTAATATTAATTTTTATAAGTAGACAGTTTATTATGTACAGGGTCATACACTCTTAGAGTGAACATAGCGGAGCGTGGCTATCTGAAATGCTCGTGCTCGTGATGGGGTCATAAGCTAATTTGGCACAGGCTTGCAGGGGCATGGAAGCCCCCGTGTCCTGGCGCTAGATGGGCTTCAATTTGCAGCCGTGTGCCCCGCCGCGGTGGTCTAGTGGTTATGGCACTCGGCTGCAGATCCGAAGGTCTCGGGATTGAATCCCAGCCGCGGTGGCCTCATTTCGATGGAGGTGAAAAGGCCCGTGTGCTGTGTGATCTCAGTGCACGTTAAAGAACCCCAGGTGGTTGAGATTTTTGATTGATTGATTGATTGATTTGTGGGGTTTAACGTCCCAGAACCAGCTCTGATTATGAGAGACGCCGTAGTGGAGGGCTCCGGAAATTTCGACCACCTGGGGTTCTTTAACGTGCACTGACATCGCACAGCACACGGGCCTCAACATTTCGCCTCCATCGAAACGCAGCCGCCGCGGCCGGGATTCGATCCCGCGACCTTCGGATCTGCAGCCAAGTGCCATAACCACTAGACCACCGTGGTGGGGCGGTTGAGATTTTTGGAGACCTCCAATACGGCGTCTCATAATCAGAGCTGGTTTTGGGATGTTAAACCGCACAAATCAATCAATTTGCAGCCATGTTGCAAGCACCAGCGTTCCAAAGAAGGCAGCCACGCTGTGCTGTGTTCACTGTAAGAGTGGACGACCCTGTATATGTGTGTGGCAGGAATAAGCCATTGCAAAAACTACCAGAATGTTGAGCGAAATTGGTGTTGCATAACATTTTCTAGAATCAGCGCATGATTTGAAAATAGAGAAGAAACTGAGGATAGTATTATTAAGAAACGGGGGTGTTGCCATGTTTATTTGCTGCCTCTTGTATTATTTCCTTTTCTGTATTGAGTGCTAATGCTACAAGATATTGTGCAAGCGTGCAAAATGTAACAAAAAGTGTCATAGCGCGTGCAGAGAAGGACGAGAGAGACACAACTGGACGAGTGCCACGCTATGCAAAATGTGTATGACAGTATGATTGTTCACTTCTTTTGCCTTGTAGTACTTCTGCCACCCTCATCTCTTTTGTCACTACTCTTCCAATATTCTGCAAATAATATTTATGCATTTTAATTGTAATATTTAAAGGTCTAACATATCTGTAAGTAGTGAAAGCAAAGTTAGTGCTCAAGATTAGGATACGAAGGCTTGCAGTTCCTTAGGTTCACTAATAGTTAAGCAGTACTTAACAAAGGCCATTAATTTATAGTTTCTGAATAATGCTAACCATGAATTTTTTTCACTGCAGGCAATATTACAAATTAATGGCATGTATACTCCAGAACAAAAGATATCTGCATACTTACTGCTTCTGTTGCATCTGGTACAGATGGCTGCTGTACATTCAAAAAGCAAAACTTGCAACTAAGTGTGATCACAGAAATAAACTTTATTGCATATTTTTACTGAAGGATAATCATGCCAGCCATTTGTTTGTCTAATGCCTTGACCGGAAATGTTGCACGGGGTGACAAAGTGATTACACAGAACAGTAGGGTACATCCATCAATTCTCACCTTGGTGTACAAATATGGGCCGTAGTTTAGGAGGACGCTGCTAATGCCACTGCTTCTTTTCTGTATATTGAGAATTGAACCATAGCTCGCGTCTCTCTTTTTGGCTCTATAGAGCTTTTTGTAGTGAGCACTTGCAGACACGAATGCTGTCACAACTGCACGGAGCTGTTCAGCACGCTGTCTTTCAATGTCAGCTGCCCCATTTTCTTTTTGACGTGTACAAGGCATATTAGAAAAGTGAGCCTAACATTGTGTGTCTTGTTGCTTTCATGTCAACCTGTATGAAAGCACAGCTGTCAAGCACAGCTGCCTTCACACTCATTGCAGAATCCTGGAACACATACTGTTTCTTTTTTTTTTTTTGATATATTACAGTCTTGGAATACCAACCTGAGTTTCCATGCAGTTTCACGCCCATTTTTCTACAAAGATGCAGCTGTTGCAGAACTTTGATGTTGCTTTCAGTTCCTTCCAGCTCCAAATGCCTCCAGCTCAGCAATTTATGTTATTTTGTCTTGAGCATGCTTCATGATCAGCGCATTAAGATTTAGGCATTCCTGCAGATAGGGGGACTGAAAACCATTTGTTGTGCTGTTATGTCTCGAGCCTTCATTTTTGTGTAATGTCTTGTTTTCTTGAAAACGGAATTGACCATTTGCAGAAAAGTAGGTGCCACCTGTCATGTAAACAGTAAAACTTAGCTTTTGGTTGGAAAACAAGTTTGTGAACTGACAGTTGACGTGCGCCTGTTTTGTTGTTTTAATGCTGTTTTTCTTGCCAGAAACGTGCACTCGCATTGAACAAACATTACAGAGGATGAAAACACTCCGTTTCCACTTGTAGAAATGGAGAATTTTCCGCGTTTTATTCTGAACAACAGCCATGGTGGAGACACCTGTGCACTCCGCTACTTCGACTGTTCGCCGGACTCATCGCGACTTGTCCTTCAAGGAGGAAGGTTATGCGAGACACTTGAAGCTGAATCTTGAAACCACTGATGATGAACTAGGTTTGGAGAGAGTGGTGTATGCACGGAAGTCCAATATTTACGTGAAAGAATGTATCAGTGGGCTTATTGGTAGATACCCATGTCGTAACAGGTAGTGCACGGTTAAGGACACAGACGAAGCGAGGAGTCTTTGCCTCGTCCTTGTTCAGTTGTCACTTCATCCACGCTCTTAACCTTGCACTGCCCGTTATGACGTGTTGTTTGCTTGACGACAGCATGGTTCGTATGGGTCACGTCGTTTAAGCTCACTGATTGTGTTGCTGGGTGAGATATTTTGATTACATACGCATCCTTTAGTTCAAGACACCGAATGACCAAATAAAACATAAATGAATGAGTGAGCTTATACGCTCACGAGTGTATAACAATACCTATGGTGAGCCGTCAGTACTCTTTCTTCACACAGCTGTTATCCAAGCATTTCTTTTTTCGAACATAGCCTCGTGAATGGGAACTTGTAGAACTTCGCGTTTCCCTTCTCAGTAAAGTCATTTGTACAGCCGTAGGCTACGCAGTGGGCTTCATTTCTGTACACACGGTGATAGTGAGGCAGCCAGGTTATATCACCTGCTGCACATGACTGGCAGCTGCTCATTTTTCCAACCAAGCCCAAAAGGCCTGTAGAGAGCGCTAGCTGCACCGTTGCTGTGCATGCACAGTATGTTGTTATGTGGGGTTTAACGTCCCAAAACCAGCTCTGATTATGAGAGACGCCGTAGTGGAGGGCTCCGGAAATTTAGACCACCTGGGGTTCTTTAACGTGCACTGACACCGCACAGCACATCGGCCTCAACATTTCGCCTCCAGCGCATGCACGGTAGCTTTCCGCAAATGGTCAACTATGACCCTCTATTTGTTGCAGATAATTGAGAAGTTCTTAATAAAACTTGTTGGGCAGGTTAGTGCAATTTAGAAAACATGATATTAGGGTGCTGAAAAAACAGATAAGAGACAACACATGGCACTCTGGTACCTGCGTATTCCTCCCTTGCATTTGTCTTTTAAGTGCCTTAAGATAATGTTCTCTGTGGTTAAAAAAAAGACACACATAGGATCTTCTCACCTGTAGCACTCAGTTTCTCCCAGCTTAGCCCATTAACAGCAAAAATGGAAAAGGCGCATAAAAATCTTACTTTTTGTGTGTGTGCAATTTGTTTACTGTAAGTGATTCTGTTGTTCATATTAAGGAAAACCATGTGAAGAAATGCCTTTCAGAAAGGTCAAGTTTACTAGTAAAGAAAAATTGTATAGTGTGTAAAGATGTTGGCCTTCTTTGTACACATCTGAACTAAGGGTTCTGTCCGTGCCTCGCCACTGTCTGTGGCCGGTTCACAGGGGTCTGGACTCTCACAGTTGCCACGTTTTCTTGGCACCACCCAGATCATTTAATCATGCCATGGGGAATGCCTTTTTGAAATACATGACTGGAAACAAATAAAGTATGCTTCCATCTTCGCTTTTCGACAGCTCCTTGCACCATCTGATGTTATTTAAGACACGTGCAAGATAAGTATGCCACCTGGAAGAGGTGTGGAGTGATGCGAAAGCCCAAGTCGTCTTCAGGCCTGCATGAAAAAGATGAAAGCGTTGGATGAACTGGCCTCATTGCCCATCCTTTTTGCAAGAATGCACTTGATGAGCTCCGCTGGTCTTAAAGAGGAACTCCGGCAGTTTTCTCACCATGTTCTGATATCTATGTTTTCCAATAGTACTGATAGTCCCGCAGCAGCCAGGGTGGTTCAGTTTGCTCAGAAATGCACCAATAATTTAAAATAACAGACTAAACACTGTGTTCAAACCGAAACCAAAATGGGTAGAGGCTTCGTGCAGCGTATGCGATGACGTCACAGCATCCCCGACATCAGGAATATCGAGCTGGTGCCTAAGAAATGACAGTGGCGAGGTCATCCGATGATGATTCAGTTATGCCATCTTTTCTGAACTCGACAGCGGCAATTTGAGCGTTGTAGTTTCGCCGTTTTTCTTTTGATGGCCTCCCAGCTCGGGTAGGCAGCGTTGAAGGTAATGATGCCAGAAACACAGGGCGGCCCGGCCGCATGGAAATTCACTAAAAAATTGTAAAATTCATTTTCAGGAAAACTAAATGACTTGCAACTGCCTGGCTTGGCATAGATTATGACAGTACTGAAGAGAATATATATATACAGGGGTGAGACAGCTGCTCATATCACACAGTTTTGATACATTTCCGTTTTCCTACTCCGAGCTGCTCCAAAACAGCCTGGAAAGCAAATATTTTGGTGCTCACGTCAGTTTCAATGGGGAGAAAAAGCAGAGTCTCACCACGTGCATTGCGTGATTGAATCTCAGGCATTCGAGATTTGCTGCAGACGCTTCGATTTTCGTGTCAGCGTGTGTTGACACAAAAATCAAGACATGTGCAACCAAGACATGTGGAATGCCATTATTTACACGAAATTGGAACATCTTCCACGATTAGTTGTCACCACGGTATTGCTGTGTTACAATAGAGCGCAATGCGCTAGTGAAAAGCTCAGATGAGCTTCTTCGTAATGCTGTGAAGCAGAAAAATCTTGACAAAATCTAAAGTGACAAGACTCTCCTGACAAGAGGGAACACTAACTAACTTACAAGAGGTGCTAGGGAACCTTCAGAAGCTAAATAAGAAAATCTACAAAAAGTCAAAGCAGTAGTTCGTGAAATCATGTGAGTGGTCTTAACTAAAAGACAATTGTATGCTGACAATTTTGGTGCAGTGAAATTTTTTTTTTAAATTTGAGATGTGTACTGACCCCTGGTTGTGAAAAAGATACTTGGGTGCCTAGGCTGCTCCAAATTTGACTTTTTGAGCTCTTAAGGCATCATATTAATTGTTGTGAGCTGCTCCAAGTCAAGGTTCTCCTGCTCCAAAGTGAAGATTTCGCGGCTCCGAAAACTGCTCCTAAGTCTGTTTCTGCTGTCTCACCCCTGATATATAGAAAATTTCATTGATATCAAAGGAAGCTGAAAGATCGCTGGAGTTGCCCTTTAAGTCCTAAATGTTTTAAGGAAGTGAGTGTACAGTTGCATTTAATATGATTGCACTTAATGTGAATTGCAGTGCTGTGCCCACGGTTGAAAGGGCCTCGTGCCCACACAGTGACACCTTCAAACATTGAGTCACTTTAGAAAATACAAACCAGTAATCAAAACGTGTTCACTTCACCAGTTTATCTTATTTTGGTGCCACCTTTACTGTAAGCACTGCTACAACTCGTATTGAGCATTGTTGTATATGCTGTTTTTGTACTACAGCTTTTATCATTCATCTTGGAAGGTCCTACTTGTGATGCATTGTTCACTGTCTCAACAGGAAAAGAGAAGCAGAACTTGAAATAGAAAACATTTCATACACTTACATTAGATAAACGATACCACACCTTATGTGTATGGCTTCATTTTGTCTGAAACATGAGGCATTTATGGAGGCCATGAGACCGCAGAGCACTCAGAAGCACCTACGGTTATCGGTCTACAGCGTGCCCTTACAGCTTATCTCTGACACCTTTCAAGATTGGAAATCGAACAAAGATGAGTGCGCAGATTGCCAGTTAGCAAGTGTCCCTCTGCACCCTAGCACACAATATTTCGGACCATTGCCCTTTTCTTTGCAAACAATGCCTGGGCTGTTGTCACAAGTTCTCATTTGCCAAGCCTGACATTGGCATTGTGTATGATCTGAACACGTTGCAAGTGTTTGTATTTTAATATTTTTACTTTATTTTTTGGTTTCCTTTGCACGCATGCATGAAGCTTGTGAGCACGGTGTCACTTAAAAGAGACAGCTTTTGCCTGTGAAATTATTTTTTCCTTTGTGTGGTGAGTGTGCAGTTTTGGTACAAGTGTTGTACACATTAAACAAAAATAAACACACATCTCCTGTGCTGTATTTTTCAACGTGTAACGTCTTAATTTACGCTCCAATTTCCGAAAGAACTAACATATGTTGTTATTTCATATTATTTGCTATTTATATTTGACTTTGATGTTGTTGTTGTTGTTACGTGGGGTTTAACGTCCCAAAACCAGCTCTGATTATGAGAGACGCCGTAGTGGAGGGCTCCGGAAATTTTGACCACCTGGGGTTCTTTAACGTGCACTGACATCGCACAGCACACGGGCCTCAACATTTCGCCTCCATCGAAATGCAGCCGCCGCAGCCGGGATTCGATCCTGCGACCCTCGGATCAGCAGCCGAGTACCATAGCCACTAGACCACCGTGGCGGGACATATTTGACTTTTACTGTAGGCATTTTCTGACTGGGGCTGTTTTTCATTTGCCCACTTCCACTCGGTAATCATTGGCCACTTGGTTTAATCATTAATGTCTGCTTAGGATGTGTGTTGCTTGAGTGCTTAGTTGCCCTGTTGTTTGAGAATTCATAAGTGCTTGATGAGACGTTTGGACAAGTAAGAGTCCGGGAAAGGTGCTTATTATGATGGTGCCATATACTACTCGTTTGCAGTGTTTGCGTTTTAAAGAGGCACCGTTGTAGGCATTCGTTTCGTGTTACAATATTGTTGTGTTCAACTTATGAAAGAGTTGGTACCATAGCTATCTTGCATATGAAATATTAATCTTTTAATTTGATAGGAAGAAAGAAAGGCACTAAATACCCTCTTGTGACAATGATGGAAAGTTGTAGAAGGAAAGCCACTGGAGCCATTGTTTCAACAAGGAGACTACTTGTTGATGCCCTGACAAAGTCAAAGACAGGTCACCTTGTTAAAATGTTTCTGCTAGCAACATTACATGTCTAAGGAGTTTTCATCACCTTTCGCCTCATCTTCTGAATACATGTCTTGTTTGTATTTCTTGAGACATTAGACATTATTCAAGGGCAGGATTGGTCCGCCAATTAAGAAACTTTTCTGCAACTTGATGCTTACACCATCACATCCTTTACATTCCCAGATCCTCCTTGAGAAGCTGCTGCGTTCCTGCCCAGGCATTAAGCAAATCTTTCTATTGATACGGCCAAGAAAAGGATCCAAGTCTAAAGAACGGCTGTCTTCGCTGCTCAAAGCGGAGGTACCGGTGCACCCATTTGCTTAGTATCTTTGGCATGTCATTTTGGCAGTGCCCTGTTATAAGCTTGTATAAGTAGAAATTTTTAAGCCTTATCGTACACTGTGCAGGTAACCAGTACATGTTTATCACAAGCCTTCTACATTGTACATGACAAGCCATGCGTTATACGTTAGACAAGCCTTCTGCATTGTAATTTTTATTTTTCTCTTTGTGTATAGTGTTTCGAGCACGTTCATCGTGAGCATGCGGAGGCACTGGAAAAACTGGTGGCTGTCGATGGAGACCTGACGGAGCCTGGGCTAGGTCTGCAGCCTGCTGACTATGAGCTTCTCACACAGGAGGTGTCAGTGGTCTTCCATTCAGCAGCAACCATTAAGTTCAATGAAACACTTAGGTCAGACCCTCGACTGTTTTCCTCCTGTCATCTTGTCTGTTTTATTTTACCGCAGTCAGTTATGTGACGGTAAACAGCTGTGCAAGTCCCTTTGTATGATTGAGTCTGTTTGGTGCATGAAATAAGACTCGGTATATGTTTCTGTTGTGTCGTGTAGCTTGTTCTAATGGTCATGTTTTTTGTGTACCCTGCAGGCAAGCTGTAGAAATGAATATGGAAGGAACTAGGAAAGTGCTCAAGCTTTGTCACGAAATGAAGAACCTCCAGGCAAGTCTCTTTGGCTTACGACGTAGCTAAACAATCTTTGCCGTACTTCCATCAACCTTTTCTTTCGCAACTTCATTGAGGGTGCAGCAGTTTGTGCCAAATTTTCTTTCGAATTGCTTGCTTAATTGCCATTTTGACACAGGAAACATTTGCTTATTTGGTTGTTTCAGTGTTCAGGAACTTGTAAGTAGGCTCAGAATGACGTTGTGTAGGTAAATGCTGAACCTAACTTCCATGACTAGTGCAATGATGACTGCCACTTTGCTTTAGCTTAAACAAACAAGACATGGGGCACTCTTTCTGTATGCGTTTTATGTGCTTAAATCAACATAGCAATGTTGTAATGCTTTGCAATAAGTTTCACTTATTAATTAATAGCAAGGGGGAATAAAAGCATGTATACCATCTTTGACTTGAATTAACCAAAATATTCTGTCCCATGATACAATGTCAATGCAGAGCAGCACTGGTCTCAGTGTTAGTGCTATGGCAAGAAATGTGTTTTTGCTACTTTTATGTACTGACATGTACTAAAGATGAAGTACTGACACAATTTTAAGGCGGTGCACAAGGGACATTTTTTGCTTTCTTGGCATACATTGCTAATGCTCACAGCATACTGTAGCCAGGAAACACGTATGAAGTATGTTAATTTGATTGTAAAGTTTTCACCTCCAGCATCTGCAAGCAAGCCGCATCACAACGGACAGCATGATGACGCGTGAACACAGCCGCCTAAAAGTTGCTGAAGTCACTGGATGACAATGAAATCATCGTTGTTTGCGTTAACCACATGCAACTGGCATCAGCCAACAGAGTCGCTGATGTGATGAGTTGCCCCCACGTAACTTAAACCTGTGTCCTACTGCGTTGGTACGTCATGATGGTGGTGGTGGTGGCGGTGAATCAGGTGGTTTTATTTAGCCTGGCATACAAATCTGGCAGTTGTTCCACCCAAGTCTCCTAATAGTTTATCATGGATGTGTCACCAGGCGTCGATATCACTTTGAAACCGCCCCATCAAAATCAAAACCAAAAGGTGTTTTTTAATGTATTCGTATTGACGTATTCATTGTGTTCTCAGGACCTCTATACCGTTTCAGAGTTCTTAACACCGATGCTTTTGTTTATGCCAACAATATGAATCTAAAATTCGTGTCAGTACTAGTGTGCTTGTCCTTTAGGCTAAAGTGCAGTTCCTGAAGCTGAAGTTGACCAATTTGAATTGGGTTCGTGCGCAACGAGCTCTAAATGTATAAATGCATACAGTGTATGGCATTCAAAATGCAAATGATTATCCTTTTTTGTTTTCAGGCAGTCGTACATGTATCTACCGCATATTGCAACTGTGACTGCAAGAAGCTAGATGAACGTATATATCCATCGCACATACATCCTCAAGATATCATTTCTTGTACAAAGTGAGTTTATTCTTCTTATTTATTTCATTCAAAATTCCTTACAGGCCCATTGAAGGGCATTGAGTAAGGGGGGCATCCGTATTTAGAAAACAAGAGATACACGAAACCTAAACAAATAATAAAAGAAAAGAACAAGACAAATATTACGAACAGTAAAGTGCAACAAATTTATACAATGCTAAATAATGCGCAACTAAAATCAGGTTATCACGGAAAGATTTATGGTTAGCAATGGATACAATGTGATCAGAAGACCGTTCCAATGTGCAGTGGCTCTAGGTCGTGGTGATAAGTTAAATGCCTGTGTGAAGAGAGTCTTCGCTTCATTCACAATCTTTGTTCTTGGATAAATGTGCAAGGACATTTTCAAGCTTACATGAAATATGAAGCTAATTAATCACAACTTAATTGCTTTTGATACCGTCCATCACACAAATTGACAAACATATAAATAAATAAATCCTTTTTATGACTTTTATTGTCTCGTGTTGGTAAGATCATCATATATACTCTGAATGGGAAAATTAGCTGTAATTGTTTCTTTTTGCACCCTGCGATGGTATTCCGGTGGCTGTGGCACTCGGCTACTGATCCAGAGGTTGCGGGATCGAGCGCCGGTCACAGCGGCTGCACTTTTGATAGAGGTGAAATGTTCAGACCTGTGTACCGTGCGATATCAGTGCGCTCTAAAAAACCTCAGGTGGTTGAAATTTCCATAGACCTCCACTATGGCATATCTCATAATCATATCATGGTTTTGGGACATAAAACCCCCATGATCAATCAGTTCCGATACATTTTTCAACTGTGAGAAAAGTGCTAGTAACCATCAAAAACGCAAATGCCAAGTTTTGTGTATTATTTGTTTTCTTATACATTCAATCCCGGATATATTGAACTCGAAGGAGATCGCGAAATAGTTCAATATATCGATAACTCGAAATACCATATATGCCTATTTGAAGCTTGTGTGCACGTCTCACATTTGTTTCCCGAGATTGTAACAAGCAGTAGCTTACCAATTTGCCCACAATGTGCAACAGAGCACCGTGAAGACAGCCGCATTTTATTTCATACAAAAGAAATATGGTAAGCTTCTTGTAAGCTATCAAGGTCCACGAGCCATCCCGGGACCTCACAGATCAGCAAATCCAGCACCTCCTGTTGCACCACAACAGCAGCAGATGACCGCGAACACCAACACAATCTCTCGGAGCAGAGTACAGAGTCGTTTAACAGTGGCATAAACTTTTGTCACTGGTTGGCTCCTGCGATCTCGGGATAGGTGCGGTAAGAAATGACTCGCACATCGTCATAAGCGCTAATGAAGTTGCTTGCTGTGAGCCCATCCGGCAGGACACCAGGAATGCTGATAACTCACAAAATTGATTGAGGCATTCAACTGCTGCTGTCAGCAGTGCGATGCCACCACTTCACACCACAAAGCATGCTTATGGAAACATTACGACAGTGGGTCACAAATAGACTCAATCGTGATGACGTACTACGTTGAGGAATCGCAAAACGTGGAAAGCCAACTGTTTTGTCTGCAGGAACTACATATAGAGGCCACCGGCCGAAAGAGTGGAAACCTCGTTCTGGACACACCCAAGTCGCGTGGTATATTGGTTGAGAACTGCATCACATTTTCTGCTGACAATGCCAGTGTGACGGTCGGCAAAAAGAATGGCGTGGCAGCTGTGCTAAAAGAAGCCCATGAAAATTTGAGTCGTTGGCTGCCTATGTCACCTCATAAATCTTGCGGCTGTGAAAGGAGCCGCATGCTTACCTGCAAAATTCTACAGGGTGCTCGTGGACATCTACTATCTCGAGAAGAGCACCAAGCGAAAAGACAGGCTTGCTGAATTTGAAGGGATGCACAACACAGAGGTGCAGAAGATTTTGAACCGTACCAACGCGTTGGCTATCGCTGGGAAAGTGTCTGACCAGATTGCTGGGGTAGTGGCAGCCCTTGGTCAGCTTTCTTTTGAATGAGATAAAGCCGGAAAACCAGCAACACCCAAACTTTCTGGGGTCATACCAAATCGCCAAGACAGCTTCAGCTTTGGCAGATGCATCTTCGTAAGAAGCGCAAAACAACACACAGGGACAACTAGAAGGAAAGACACACCACAAGCGCTTGTGCAGGATGATCTGCACGGCAGATGTGCAGGATGAAGTACACTGAGATCGCTAAAAAGTGAAGGAGCCTAGAGGTAAGATGGATGCAAACCTGGCAAAGAAAGTGAAGCTTTCATCTGAGAGTACCGGACGCGCCAGCTTGACCCATGAGTAACACAGCTTTTGTACTTCCTGACGTCTGATGTAAACTTGTCTTATGGCCTATTCTTGAAGAGTGTCATCCCTGTGTTTGACAAAGTCAACAGCCAACTTCATTCACAGGCACCTCAAATTCATCTGCTCCAGTCCCTCTTGATGCAGCTCCTAAGGGACCTTTTGGCTAGGTTTGTCAATCCCTCTGCCATTAAGGCCTACTCTTTGCTACTGGAGGTTCCTTATCAAGATCTAAAGAACCAAAAAACCAACAAAGATCTTGTCCTTGGGAGCCACACATTGTCTTTTGTGAAGTGGCTGCATGCCAGCGAGAAGCAGCAGTTCTTTTTTTTTTTTTTTTTTGGTACTGTTCGGGAGTACTGTACTGTAACATGTGACTATATATACAGCTCATATTCCACTGGAGAATGAAACCTCGAATAAAGCGGAAGTCGCCAATTTGAAGTTCTTGGACGATGCATCTTTCACAAGCCACTTCTTCATTGAGTCCTTCCCGCAAATTCTACTCCAGGAGAAGAATGAGTCGAGAGAAGAAGCCTTGGACGCTCTTGAAGTGAAATTTGCACTATTGCAGGCACAGGATATTTCTGGGGACATTCTAAATGAAGAGAGGATTGATTTTCAGTGGTCAGAAGTGGGAAGAATCACTAGCGTGATTGGGGAAGTGAAGTTTGGTAGAGTGGCAAAGGTGATGCTGCAGTTGCTTGCCATTCCACACAGCTATGTTGAATGTGAGAGGATCTTTAGCATGGTTGAGAAGACGAGAACTGAATTTTGGTCTTCGCTTTGCAACAAGACTCTAGGTGACCTCCTCATGGTGAGGGGTCACTAAATGGGACATTGTTTTGAGCAGATGTCTTCTGACAACTTTTTGAAGCTTGCGAAGTCTGCAGCTACCAGGTCCCTTCACAAGTAAAGAGCTTGGTTCCCTCCACTACAAAAACAAGAAGTAGAGTTTCTCGTGATGAAAGAACAAAGCAGCTCAAAATTGCCCCTTTCTGATGTCAGTCTCCAGTCTCAGTAATTTCCGATAGGCAAGCCCCCCTCCCCCGCTGCGGTATCCTGAATTTTCATGGTGCTAGGTTGGCAGGTATGCCATACGTCAAAAAGGATATTTCATAGTTGCCACCATGACCATGAGTAGTGCTGGTCAATTCCACCAAGGTTACATGTACAGTTCTCACAGAATGAAACGGGACATGTAATTGAGTTAAATCAGCTGCAATGTGCAATTGCTCGGTGTAAGCACATCATGTAGCTGCGAATTTGACCTGTGAAGGTAGTGTTCTTTCTCGTGCAAATGTACGAACCAATTTTACACTGGTGTTACAAAAATTGTAGATTGTAGAAGCAGAAGTATCTGCATTACTTAGTCCTAACTTTTTCAATTTCAATCCGTGAGTACTGCACGTATAATTACCTAAGAAAGTGCATGGTAGCACTATTGTAGTGCACCATGCATGTAATGCAGAGCTTGTGATTGCTTTCCCCTAGCAGCAGGCCCCTTTTTTTTTTTTTTCATAATCCACTATCATGTGACTTCATCTCAGAGTTAGTAATGATAATGAAACACTACAAAGTAACGTCTCCAATGCTTTTCTTGGCTTCATTATCCGTTGCCTTCCCATGGTTGAACCTGAACAATACAGTGTTTCTTGCCCCTCTAGTTAAAAATTTGTGGTTGTTGTAAGGCTGCAAAATAGCTATAAGGCCTTCTGTTGCTTACTATATCTTATATGGTACATTAAGCTTCTGTACATTAAAATATTTGGCATTACACTGGGCTGCAAATCATGTGCTTATTGAAATCAAGGTTGTGTTACTTAGCAGCGTGTTGGGACATGTTACCTCCCCAGATGGATGGAGGAAGGCATGCTGGCTGCATTGACACCTCAGCTGCTACGCGCAAAACCAAACACCTATGTTCTGGCCAAATTCCTGAGTGAGTCCCTGGTTGCTGAAGAAGGTGGGGACTTACCTGTAGCCATTGTAAGACCATCCATTGTGGCTGCATCATGGAAGGAACCCTTTCCAGTGAGTGTAGCATCAAGCTTTTCTTTTTTCCTTTGTCTTTACCTCAAGGGCAAGGCTTTATTGACTATAGTCAAACCTCAATGTAACAAAATATGTAAATTTGGTGATTTATTTCATTACATTAAAATTCAATGTTTTTACAAAGTACGGTCTCTAATAGATTCTTTATTCTTGCATGAAAGGTGCTGTACAAGATGTCCAAGCAGCAAATCCGCACAAAAAGAAAAAGTAATTTCATTAACAAGAAAGTTCAGTATTGTTGACACTGAGAGCTGGTTAACATATAGAGTTTGATGCCACATCAACCAAATCCGTACCAAGTGGCCCATTCGTATGTGGAAAACTGAAAAAAAGCACAGGTCCAGCAAAGTTGTAATCAGGGTGTCGAACCGAACCCAGACCGTAAACCATACCAGAACTGGAATTTTTGCCGGAACTGAACCCAAACCCGAACCGATATTCTCGTAACATGCCTCAACCAGAACTGGTTGAGGCATGTTAAGGTTTTTTTTCATGCCCAAATATTGGTCACTGCTATGCACTGGTTGAACAGAAGTCTTGTAAGTCGGTTCTATTACAGAACACCCATGTTTTAAGCTCAGCACCATCGGATCGAAGAGGAAGAAGTGCCTCCCTCCACAAGGGTGCCTGTGCTCACAAGCATGCGCAGTGGGAGCATCTACCAGAACGGCTGCATATAAACATAACTACTGATGCTTTAAGCGTTGCTTCTTGCCCGTGAACATTACGCCATTTTATACACCCACATAGTTTTATGGAGTTGGTAGCACTGTGGCAGGTAACTACGAGTAGCCAACATGTTGCGCCTGTGCACTTACCAAAAAAAGCTTTTATTTACCCTAAGGACGCCTCTTGCTGGAAATTTATGCTTTTCTTCTACAAGTCCAGAATAGGTTCTTTTAACGTGATAAGTTGCAAGTTGTGGCATTATTTTCTTGCTGACAGAGATAGCTAGCAATATACCGGCCCTGTCACCAACATCAGTTTCCTGAACAATCAAGATACCTTGTGAAATTATAGTGAAAATTCACTAACTGCTGCGTCTGCGGCCATTCATCCTTGTCACCTGCCACATGATGACAACGAAAGCACCAAATCAGATGCTGGAGATAATTGCGGAACTATGTCGCTGCATGGAGTACACGATATGACTACGCCATTTCATCGGCAAGGCAGAGAACGTGAAGTGCCCCCCCTTCCCCTCAGCCAATGCCAGAAAAGATGCTGTCAAATTTGGCAGCCGTTGGGTGTGTGATTAGAAAAATGATTTTGCAAAAGCGGCATTTAAGTGAAACATTTGACCGCTGGTAACACGTTAAGCTTCAGTCTATTGCCTCTGTGTATCTTTGCAGCCTATAGCGTAAGTATGCTGCATTGAAATTGCATGCTTCATGAAGCATGGTTCGCAGTGGTTAGCACTGGGGAATTTCAACCCTTCAAGGCCTTCCTCCTCAAAAGGTCCACACTTCATATGTATACTGTATGACACATGCACATACAAACACATAATACACACACATATGTAAGGGGTCTACGCCCATTTCTCCACCCTCAGTGAAATAGAACCCCTTTAGGTAGGTAGTTCAAAGTGGCACATCCTGGTTGAGAACATGTGTCGCCTTTGGTATGCATAAGTGTGCCAGGACCTAATGATTGGCCTGAATTATCTGGCTTTTTTACACATGCATGTGTAAATTATTTTACAATACAGTAAAACCTCGTTATAACGAAGCTGAAGGGGGAGCCATAATTACTTCGTTATAACCATGAATTCATTATAGCCAATATCCATGTCATCTATGGAATTTCAATGGGGAATTGCGATTGCTTCGTTATATCCAATATTTCGTTATATCCAGGTTCGTTATAACGAGGTTCTACTGTATATACAAGTGTGTTGATGCAGGTGGTTGAAATTTCCAGAGGCCTCCACTACAGCATCTCTCATAATCATATCGTGGTTTTGGGACATAAAGCCCCAGAAATCAATGTGTTGGAGCAAGATAGATGGCATTTCCAGCAGTACATTCCCTGAAGAAATGCAAGAGACTGAACTTACAGCAAAGCACGCGCAGATAATTACGATATGTACTGCTGTTGTGTTTGTGATTCTTGCCTGATATTTTGAAAACAGGTTTTCTTTTCCTTCTTTCTTTTTTTCAGGGCTGGGTTGATGCATTAAATGGATCTACAAGTCTGCTGGCCTCTGTAAGATATTTCTCTACACCCTCGTTTTAAAGGAGAGAAGGAAAAACGATTAGCCATAGCAGCTGAATTGTGCCGTCATTTACTTTGTTAAATTCTATGTTTTCTTACAACTTTGTTCATTACAGCGTAAGCTGTTACGAGATCACAGCAACGTTCGTTTTTGCGCCGTAGTTGTCCGCCGCCGCCGCCGCCGGTGTCCGTAACCACTATCGCTGCAAATTAGAAATAGAAAAAAAAAATAACCAGGACCGACAAATATTCCAACTTGTCCTCTGCCTGGATTCGAACCCAGGCTCTCTGCGTGGCAGTCGAGCGTTCTACCACTGAGCTACGCCTGTGGTTGAAAAATCATCGCTAAAAGACCTAAACAGGTATAACGTCTGCCGCGGAATCGCATTAACAAACGTAATGTTACGTTGAAAAATAGTAATACACCGCTACACGACGCGAAAATGGATTGTTTAACGAGGTCGAGGAATCATTTGAAAGAACACAGGGCTGCATGCTTTGTAGCTCTGAACCCATTACGGAGGCACTGGTAATTGGCGTAGTGGGTACTTCCCTACTTGGCAAAATGATAAGTTATGGCGCAGGAGATACCTACCGCTTCTACTTGCACTAGTTTCCTCAAGCGTTTAAAGTGGCCTCTAAGAAAGTAGCTCCTCCAGCTTACGCTGTCACTGTCCTGCGGTTCCGTGCAGGCCTGGCTCCTTTTTTCCTTTCACTGCATTTTACTAGCTTGCTGTGACACCTCTGTGCAACCATAAACTCTGAGGAGTCTACAGGCATGCAACATTGAGCAGATTTCCTTATACATTGGCATAAAGATCATTTTCAGTAGGCAAGTAGCTCGATGTACAGTTAAACCTGGATATAACGAAATTGACTAATTCCCGGAAACCTTCGTGATAAAGAGGATTTCGTTATATGCAGATTTGGCATGAAAATTCGAAAAAGAAACGCTTAAGTATGCAAAGAAGTAACAGACGGCAGAACTACTCAAAACATTTATTTCGGGTGAGAAAACATTTACAGCTGTGACCGCTTATAGTGAGGGACCGGCCATAATGCGGTTTTTTCTGACCCCCGTTTACCCTCCCATAGAACTTAACGTATAAGCATACCGCTTATTGTGCAGCAGCCCCCCTCCCCCTCGAGATGAAGGACCAGTTATAATGCAGCTGCCGGGAAATCCTATGGACAATGAGATAGCCAGCAGGCTTCACAGTTAAGTGCGCCGCCCGAAAAGAGCACAGCGGATCACCGTTGAGGAGGAAGGAGCGTGGAACGAATGAACAATGAACGGAGAGAAGAAAAAGAGGGGGCGCGGCAGCAGCAAGTCACGTGCGCGCCCTCTGAGGATAGGACTTTTAAGGTGACAGAGAATGCTGCTACAGCCATTTGTCAGCTGCGAATGCTCCGCACGGAATGCACGCCCATGTCCTCCAGTTTACCGCTGTTTGTCTCCAGCTTTCTTTTTCTTTTTGTAACAATTGCACGTGCGCTGCCCTTGAATTATCCCGTGAGCACGATTTCGTATGCACCCGATCCCTGTGTTATCAAAGGCAAGCTTCCCGTGAGGCACACTGCACGGAACCCCTCGAGCTAGGCCTAACAAGTGCTGTTACCTAGTGTTGGGTTAGCGAAGTGAAGCGTAGAAACTTGAGCAGTAACCAAAGAGTGGCGCGGCCAGCACGTTGGGCGGGTGGGGGGGCTCGCTTTTCTTTTTCTTCTCTCTCTTAAGCCAGCGCGTCTCGGCAACATAAACTGGAAAAGGACGGTGACAGCTTGGCGGGATCAGGTTTGAAGTGAGGGGGGAAGCACACGCCCGCGACAGCAAGATCGCCGGGTAGAGGGATGCAGGCCTGCCTCGCGCACGTTCACACGAACGCACACGTGCGCTCGCTTTCACCTCATAGTCGCCGCACCTTCGAGCGCGCCAAGCGCCTCGCCACCGCTTCGCATTCCGTCGTGGCGGAGAAGGTGCTTCCGTTTGTTGCTCGCGCAAAAGTGATAAAATTTGGGTTAAAATCTTTAGGTTGTCAGTGGAGAGAATTCGTTATTTTGAGGGGTCTCCCGCTGCCACTTTGTTACGTAGAGGTCTCAAATACATGTGCTTCTCTGGAATAACGGCGGGGAATAGAAAAACTTTGTTATATGCCGGAATTCGTTATATTAAGCGGTTATTATAAGCAGGTTTAACTGTATGTATTCTCTTCCAAGCTATGTCGTCTGAAAAAGTTTATTTGCAACATTTATCAGATGACTAGGCAGGTGAAGCGCTACACTTGGCTTACACTATCTGACCAGTGTTCTTCGGGATTAGTATAAGCCCTAGAAGTGTTTCAGGTTACTGTTGTGTTGTCTCAAATGCCGCTGGTTGGCACTCCCATGAGGAACAAACAGCCCACTGCACTATTGGCTTATTAAAGACTATGCTCAACCCATACCTTGCAGTAGTTATGTTAGAAATCATTTATGTAATGGTCAAAACATTGCTGCAACTTTTGTATTTTGTTCATGTAGCTATTTTACAGGCACGTAAAAACAAAAACTGTTGCTTTGCACTGTGCATGTTTTGAAAAGGGAAGTATGAATGGCTTTTACTTTTTGCAGTGTGCATCTGGTGTGATGACAACCATAGTGACTGACGTTAAAGGTGTTGCTGACATTGTGCCTGTGGACATCGTGGCCAACCTGTTGATTGTGGTTGCTTGCCAAACTGCAGCCAAAAGGTGTTTACATTTTTTTTATTTAATGAGTAACAGAAACAGGCACATATTGTTAAATTTTGCAGTTAATTGTGCTGTCACATTCTCATGTGTGCACCTCATCTCTTAAACCGCTTCAGCTTCCAAGCTTCCTGTATGTGACGAGAAACATTAGCTTTCATTGAATGAGCTATTGCAAACCTTGTAGTCTTGTCCTCTTGTTTACATGCACTCCATTTCTTGCCACAGCCTCTGCGTGGCCTATTAGTGAATGCTTACACTAGCTGATGGTATTAATCAGTAGTGAAGGTGTGCTGCACATTACCAGGGAAATACATGGGAAGTCAATGTGAGTCTGCTTTACTTTAAGCATGTTCTGACGTCCCTTAGAGAGAATCCCATGTCAGAATAATGAACTCGTATTTGCATTAGTGCAGAAAGGAATTTTGTTCACAAGTGAAGCATTGCTAATAGACCTGGACATGTAATGACTGAAAATGCTTCGTTTTCATTAGCAGTGTTTCATACATGCATCTTTGACAAGCGTATAGGCGACTAGCAACTAGGTACTCTATGCATTGACTACTGTTCACTTCACTTCCGCTGTGTTATGATGTTCCTCGTGGCATTGATGGACAGCACGTTGGCATCATTAAGCAGTGCAAGAAAGGCTGCTACAACAATGCGTTTGTACCGACTGGCCCAACTTTCTATGCTATTGGCAGCACATTTTCCTGATACTACCCTACGGTGATACAAGTTTAGCCATCGACAAAATGTAATGCTAGCTGCCTACTTGAATTGCTGTGTCCTCACTCATGGTTTGTGACTGCAGACCTTTGAAATTTTAGGGGCGAAGCTCCTTAAGGTTTGGGTCTGTCCGTCCGTTGTAGTAGCGCGTTACCTAGTAGGAACGCGCTACTAGGAGGGCGCGTGTGGGAGGCGCGCGCGAGCTCTCTCACTCTTCTATCTGCTGTCTTGTGAGAGAGAGAGAGACAGAGAGAGCAAAAGGCGCGCGTTGACTATGGAAACGCTCTTTCTTCGATGAACGCACTACCAGCTCGCAAAGAAGGAGAACGCGCCCTCACCCACGAGAGACAAGCTTGACGCAGGCAGCGTCTTCTAGCGAGTTTCTTGATTGAAAAATACCGACTGTTCGCGCTGGGGAACCGTTCACCAGCCACCCATATATATATATATATATATATATATATATATATATATATATATATATATAGGCACTGGATCTTGACTTGCAATGAAGCGCCGGTGGGAGATTTCACTTGTGTGTAGTTGAACCATAAGGATTCGTAGCATGCGCGTTAACTAAATTAATCCGAAACTCGGCACGATCTACGATGAACATCCGGAGCTTCGCCCACTCATCATTCACTCCGTATATATGCTGTGAATTTTTTTTTTTTTTAGGGCACGGCAAAGAGAGTTGGAAGCAGCCAAGGAGAAGCATTGGGAAACTGTTGAAGCTCAACCACCGGCTGTGTACAACTGCGTGACAGGATCGCTGAACAAGCTGGTGGTGGGTGATGTGAAACGCTACCTGGCCAAGTTCCTGCCCCAGTATCCATTCCAAGACACCTTGAGTTGTCCCCGTGTGGATATGACATCTAGCCGTCTTTATCAGTCGGTCATGGTGTTCTTCCGAAATTACCTGCCTGCTCTTGCTGTGGACCTACTGAGCCGTTGTACAGGCCGGAGACCACGGTGAGCACAACAGAGATGCAGACTTATGCCAGTATAAAGCCTGACTTTCATTTATACTCTATATTGCACCTACTTATTATTGCTTGCAATATGACATTAATAAACTGCATGACAACCCATCTTATAATGGGCCCATTTGTAGCATACTGCTAAGAAGTGCTTCCATGTGGCTCCAATCATGTGGGGAGAGGTTTTCTTGCTCGATGGCTCAGCCTGTGGCGGCAGCAGAACCTGCTTGAAAGATCACGATATGTACTCTTTCTTTCTTTCTAGCCTTTGCATCTTTCTGCATGAAGAAATTTGTGTTACCTGTGTAGTTTGATCATCTGAGATCATCTAGCATGCAAAAAGGATAATGCTGGGACACAGATGTCTGAAGAGAGCGCTTGAGATTGCAACAAAACGGGCAGCATAGAAACTTGGACAACGAAGGAGCAAAGCTAGGACCAGTCTGAATTCCAGCTTCAATGCCCCCCCCTGTTACTGCTAAATTATGCTACGTAATGACACGTTTAGTTGCTTAGAACAACTGATAATTTGGGGAAATTCATGCCAGAAGTCAACTTCAATCAGCAGCATTTTCTTCCTCATGCACATATATTTTTGCATATGAGATATGTTGACTGCATTTTACAGAAATGCTTTGTTGCTGTTGTTGTTGTTGTTGTAAGTGGACTCTACTCTCTTGGAAATTATATATAGTCTATTCAGTGCAGGAAGCTGATTGTTCAGTCCAGAGTGGAGCTTACTAATAGCTCTTTGATGGCTCCTCTTATTTTGCATTAGGATGGTACGGTTCCTGGAGCAATCCAAGAGTGCCATGGAAGCCGTGAGGTTCTTCACCACGCAGACGTGGGAATTCTCATCCAACAATATGTTGCTGCTCCACAGCAGGCTATCACCCTTCGACAGACAGGTAAGCAAGCACCTTGTACATTTCCTTTGCCATTCATATTTTTTAATAGCTGTTCTTTGCTTGTCTTCACATTCCTGGGCAGAGGAAAAGACAGTGACAAATATCTTGTGCAATTACATTGTGCCCATTTACATTCAGCAGTATTAAAATGATTGATGTTAGCACTATTAATCACACATGTATGTTGATGTACATAGCATTAAAAAACAGCATTTATTGCCTGCGCTCTATGAAGGTGTTTTCCAGCCTTGCCATCCACTCAGTTTTGTGCCATTATTGTCATCCACTGTACATAGCTGGCCGATTCCATTGGTAGTATAGGTGAACTGTCAATCTTATCATTGATGAAATGCAGAAAGTGTGAAGAGAAATAGTATCAGAAAAAATTTGGGCAGCTTGCCCTCACTTAGTGACGCAGGGCTGGACTAACAGCAGAGCTAGTGGCCAACTTGGCTTCTTCAAGTTTTACAAGGCAGGCTAAGTTCGCGTGATTTGTGACATGATTAGCTGCCACATGGTTTTGGTGGGAACATGTCACATGACTAGCTGTTACATTGTTTTAAAGGAGACTAGCTCTGACGTCATGTTACATGATCTGGGGCACAAGTCTCGTTTCATATTGGTCTGGCAGGAAACATCCATTTGTGGCATCTTACATCATCTTGGCTGGAACACATCACATGACTAGCTGTGATATCATGTTACATGACTTGGGTCATGTGACTACACGTGACATCATATTACGTGGTCACACGACCTGTAACTAAGCTAGGCCTTGCAAGCGCAGCTATGCTAGGTAGTTGCTAGGTGACGTGACCTGTACTCTGATACAGGCCAAGGAAAAGGCAGCATCTGCCCGTCGAAGGACCCCCTCCAGCCATTGGTGCCCCACTGTCAACGTGGCATCGCCCAGACCACCTCCGTGCCGTGCAAGAGAGAAGTCGGAGCGCAGCATGGAAGCAGTCTTCTGCGACATCACGTTGACAGAGCAGTACCACTGTGCAGAGGGGGGTCCTTTGATGGGCAGACGGCGCTTTTTTCTTGACCTGTGTGCAAGTATAGATGTAACGTCATATTATGTGACCTAAATCTCGTAACTAGCTGTGACATCATCTATGCCCCGCCAGAGTGGTCTCGCGGCTTTGGCACTTGGCTGCTGATCCGAAGGTCGTGGGATTGAATCCCGGCCGCCATGGCTGCATTTCGATGGAGGTGAAATGTTGAGGCCCGTGTACTGTGCAATGTCGGTGCACGTTAAAGAAACCGCGGTGGTCAAAATTGCCGGAGCCCTCCACTACGGCCTCTCTCTTAATCATATCATGTTTTTGGGACGTTAAACCCCAGAAATTATTAGTGACATCATCTTACGCTGTCATACTAGCTGTAGCTAAGCTTTGATAAGCGAGCACGGCTGTGCTAGGTGGTTGCTAGGCGACGCAGGCTGGAGCGCAGCTGGCCTGGGCGATGCTGTGCTTTACTGTTTCCCCTCTTTCTTTCCTTCGTCATCAACCTTGCATCACTGCTCGCCCTCACTTCCCTTCCACCCTCTTGATATTATTATACTATGCATGGCTATGCTATATGTTAGGAGTTGCTTGGCACATACCCACTTTCTGTGCTGTGTAATGCTGCACATTGCATAGAAGTGCACGCACACCAATGTCTGCAGACATGACCATTGGTGATGATAATTTCCTGTCGGTTCTGCATGAGAAAACTAAAGGCATAACATCTACCACTGTATCACTTACCTGCAAAATGAGCCTTGCCTTAACAGCAAGAATCACCTAAATCCCGACCGCAGCGGCTGCATTTCGATGGAGGCGAAACGTTGAGGCCCGTGTGCTTTGCGATGTCAGTGCACGTTAAAAAACCCCCAGGTTGTATAAATTTCCGGAGCCCTCCACTAAGGCGTCTCTCATAATCAGAGCTGGTTTTGGGACATTAAACCCCACAAATTAGTCAAATCAAAAATCACCTGCACAATTCATCATCATCATCCTATTTTAAGTCCACTGCAAAACGGAGACCTCTCCCAACAATTTCCAGTCCAACCTCTCCTGAGTGAGTTACTTCCACTTTATGCCCGCAAACTTTTTAATTTCATCGCTCCAGCTTACCTTTTGCCTGCCTCTTTTGCGTCTTCCCTCTGTTGGTATCCATTCCGTCATTCTTACTGTCCATATGTTATCTTTCCTCCTCATGACATGTCCTGCCCAGGTCCACTTCTTTCTTTTAATTGATATAATAATATCAGCTACTCCTGTCTGTTCCCTGATCCATTCCGCTTGTTTTTTATCTCTTAGCGATACACCTATCATTTTTCTTTTCATTACACATTGCGTGCTCCTTAATTTCATCCCTAGCTTTTTTGTTATCCTCCACGTTTCTGCACCATATGCTAGTACTGGGAGAATGCAGTGATTGAGCACTTTTCGCTTTAGTGGCAGCGGTGCGTTTCCAGTCATGATTTCGTAATGCCTTCTGAATGCGCTCCACCCCATCCTTATTCTACGGGGAATTTCTTTTTCATGGGACGGTGTTCCTGTTAGTAACTGTCCCTGGTATACGTATTTGTTCACACATTCTAAGGGTTCACCGTTAATTTTAAATCCCTGTTCCTTAGATAGGCTATTGATTATAACTTTGGTCTCTTGCCTATTCATTTTTAGTCCAATTTTAATACTTTTCCAGTTTAGGTCATCAATCATGTTTTGTAGTTTGTCTCCATCATTGCTAAAGAGCACAATATCGTCGGCAAATCTTAAATTGCTGAGATATTCTCCGTCTATTCGAATTCCCTTTTCTCCCCAGTCTAGACGTTTAAACACTTCCTCTAAACATGCAGTGAATAGCATCGGGGAGATCGTATCTCCCTGTCTGACACCTCTCCCGATCGGGATTTTTCTGCTTCTCTCATGTGAGAGTAGTGTGGCTGTGCAATCTTTGTAGAAGTTATTTATGGTTTGCATGTATATGTCAGGTACCCCTTGTCGACGTAGAGATTCTAGAACTGCTTGTATTTCTATAGAGTCAAATGCTTTCTCTTAGTCTATAAACACCATATAAAGAGGTTTGTTATATTCAGCGTACTTCTCAATTACTAGGTTGATAGCCTGGCTGTGGTCCATTGTTGAGTAGCCTTTCCTAAAACCAGCTTGTTCTCTTGGTTGGTTAAAGTCGAGTGTTTCTCTTAACCTAGCAGAAATTACTTTTGTAAGTAGCTTGTATATTACTGGGAGTAGGTTAATTGGACTGTAACTCTTTAAGTCCTTTATGTCTTTGTTCTTGTGGATTAGAATTATATTAGAATTTTTCCAACTGCACGGTACATTAGACGTCATGATACGTTTCATGAAGAGCGATGCCAGTTTTTGTAATATAATTGTCTTTGATCAAGTCTGCTGTTAAGCCATCGTCTCCGGCTGCCTTACCGTGGGACATGCCTTTGACAGTTTTTTTAACTTCGTCGATGGTTATACATGGAATTTCAGTGTCCTCCTCTGATTCTATTTCTACTAAGGTTGCATGGTTTGTCTGAGAGCTGTACAATTCAGAGTAGAAATCTTCTGCTACCTTTACTGTTTCGTTGAAATTGTTGATAACGTTACCTTGCTTATCTTTTAGTGCATGCAATTTATTTTGTCCTAAGTGCAGTTTCTCTTTGACCGATTTAATGCTGGTGCCTTTCTCTAATGCTCCCTCTATTTCTCTCACGGTTTTTTCTTTCAAGTTTTTTACATCTCTTTGCCTGGCTTTACTGATCAGCTGTAACAGTTCTGCGAATTCTATTTTATCTTTTGACGAGGTCACTTTCATTTGTTGGCGTTTTTTTATTAAGTCTTTGGTAGATTGGGGACAACTTATTAGTTCCTTGTTTTGTTGCTTTACCCCCGACTTCTATCGCTGTTTCGAAGGTTGTTTTCATTATGGTTCTGTTTACTTGTTCTACATCTTCCTCGTTTTGGCCTAAGGCCTTGAACTTGTTCTTTATGGCAACTTTAAATTCTTCATTCTTCGCTTTGATTACCTCTAGATTTGCGTTTTTTCTAGTAACTAATTTTGTTATTGTTTTCTTTAGGTTAAATACAATCTTCACCCTTACTAATCTGTGGTCGCGGCATTTTATCTTCACCACTACTTCCGTTTCTTGAATTATACCTGGTTGTTGGCACATTATGAAGTCAATTTTGTTATACGACGCGAAAATGGATTGTTTAACGAGGTCAAGAAATCATTTGAAAGAACACAGGGCTGCATGCTTTGTAGATCTGAAACCATTACGGAGGCACTGGTAATTGGCGTAGTGGGTACTTCCCTACTTGGCAAAATGATAAGTTATGGCGCAGGAGATACCTACCACTTCTACTTGCACTAGTTTCCTCAAGCGTTTAAAGTGGCCTCTAAGAAAGTAGCTCCTCCAGCTTACGCTGTCACTGTCCTGCGGTTCCGCTCAGGCCTGGCTCTTTTTTTCCTTTCGCTGCATTTTACTAGCTTGCTGTGATACCTCTGTGCAACCATAAACTCTGAGGAGTCTACAGGCATGCAACATTGAGCAGATTTCCTTATACATTGGCATAAAGATCATTTTCAGTAGGCAAGTAGCTCGATGTACAGTTAAACCTGGATATAACGAAATTGACTAATTCCCGGAAACCTTCGTGATAAAGAGGATTTCGTTATATGCAGATTTGGCATGAAAATTCGGAAAAAGAAATGCTTAAGTATGCAAAGAAGTAACAGACGGCAGAACTACTCAAAACATTTATTTCGGGTGAGAAAACATTTACAGCTGTGACCGCTTATAGTGAGGGACCGGCCATAATGCGGTTTTTTCTGACCCCCGTTTACCCTCCCATAGAACTTAACGTATAAGCATACCGCTTATTGTGCAGCAGCCCCCCTCCCCCTCGAGATGAAGGACCAGTTATAATGCAGCTGCCGGGAAATCCTATGGACAGTGAGATAGCCAGCAGGCTTCACAGTTAAGTGCGCCGCCCGAAAAGAGCACAGCGAATCACCGTTGAGGAGGAAGGAGCGTGGAACGAATGAACAATGAACGGAGAGAAGAAAAAGAGGGGGCGCGGCAGCAGCAAGTCACGTGCGCGCCCTCTGAGGATAGGACTTTTAAGGTGACAGAGAATGCTGCTACAGCCATACACACTATACACACGACGACAGCTATACACACGACGACATTTGAAACCAGAAAGAGAGAAGACCATTCCTGCTTGCTTTACGTATCCGCATTGCCAGGTAGTGCCACCAGGGGAATGCTGGTGCTATCACGAGTGCTGTGGCATGTTGACAATGATGGCACAAGCTCATGAGGTGCAGGAGAGCAGACTTAGAGGACAGGTGAACGTCATGCGGTAAAGATAACCTATCAGGGGATGTGAACATACCACAGTGTGTGCAGTGCCAACATCTAGCAGCCGTGATACCTGCACGACTTAACATATGGCCTCTGAGATTCTTCTCCATTGCTGTTAATGAAATCAGCCAATGGTAGCCCTCACCTGTCTTGCTCGCAGTGCAACCAGTGACAATGATGCAGAGGAGATAGTAAGCGATTTTTGGCTGGCATCAACACAAAATTATAAATTTCATGCACCTTTGTAAGTGCACATCAAAGAACCACACCTGTTCAATATAATCCAAAGCACCCCTTCCATTGTCTCTGTGACATGCTTTACAATAAGCCTCAGAAATTATTATTATATGTTATTCTTATTCCTGTTAAGTCTCATTCTGTGTGCATTGTAATAATATTTGGCTCGATGTTCCCTGGAGCCTTGCTACAGATTGGCATCATTATCTGTGTTCAAAAGGTGGTGTAGGGCCTCTCTCAACACTTGATAACAGCGGTACTATGATGGAAACGTAAAGGAGCTCCAAAAAATTGTATTGATCAGGTTTAAAGAGCCAAATCAATTTGCTTATATGACCAGTACGTGAATGAGTTTGTGGAACTTGATTTATCATGCTTTTTCTTCCTGTTCCATGTCTATTTTTTTCTCTTTTTCACATTTCAGACGTTCGACATAGACATTCGAAAGATAAACTGGGAGAGCTATTGGGAAAACTACCTTCTCGGTGTGAGGCGCTACCTGTTTAAACAGGACCCTTCAACCATCCCAGAGTCTCGAAAACGACTAAAACGGTAGGTTGGACTTGGTGCTAGGTCAGTGTCTTCTTCAGCTAAGCATTTTACTCTGTGTTTATGCAATGAGATAAGTCAATAGCAAGTTTCGTTTGTTGCGGCCTTTAGCTACAGCATTT
Source organism: Hyalomma asiaticum (assembly GCA_013339685.2). NCBI lineage: Eukaryota > Metazoa > Arthropoda > Arachnida > Ixodida > Ixodidae > Hyalomma > Hyalomma asiaticum. Next base: position 53,880,469 of record CM023483.1, on the reverse strand, counting down.
GCCTCTTTCATCCAGAAGGCAGCAAAAGAATATGTCACCTGCAGTGATTTCAGGTGAAAAATGTAAATCTTATTGAATCTCATGGGGTGTTTGTTGCCAGGAAAGTGAAAGAACACTGCACCCTCCTGCAGGACTGATGTATCGCTCTCGTCAGTTGCCAACGCTGTTACTTGCCCCGGAAAAGTTAATTTTGCAGTCAGGTATTGCTGCAGGCAGCACATTCTTTTTACTTATGCTGAACACAACAGTCAAATGCTGCATCCAAACATAATTAAATGAATTTTGCTGCTGAATGGAAGTCCTGTTTGATGCTTGAGCTACAAAGAGTGAGCAGTTCAATCGGGACATCTGGCTTTTGTGTTGGAATGGCTTAGTGGTATGACATATTGGTAATTACTAATATATGTCACTGACGTAGAACTTGACTGAGTATCTATGTGCACAGAGGAGAGCAGAGTATAAATACTCAGTATAGCATGCACCATGAAATCCCAAGCAAGTGCCCCCGCCCCCTTGGGCAAGAGATCGACAAATTTATGGCTGGGAAGGGCCTTGCTCAGACACGAGCTGAAATTCAGAATCATAGCGGCACTGCTGGACAGAAAAAAAAAAAAAGAATGAATGCATGGCTGTTTGTTTTTATTAATAGCTATAGAATAAGTGCATTTCTTGCTTTCATTCGACATCATTGCTCTCGAAGCCACCAAACCACTACTTGACGTCGGACACGCATGTTGTGGGCCAGCAAGCTCGAGCAGCACGGAACGTAATCCACACTAACAGCTGATGCGGCTCACATCCGCCTGTCCAATCAGAGCTTCCTTTTCTTTCTTTTTTTTTTTCCAACCATATTACATGTCCAGTTAGAGCAACCTAGAGCTATTTTAGTCCAATGAAAATTTCAACTTGCAAAGCCTGTCACCTCCCAGCTATGATTGTGGCTGGCTATGCAGATTAGCAGTACATGGCTGTGGCTCAGCCATTATCACGCTTCGGCAAATGTGTAGCTAAACAAATTACTTTTCCTTACTTACCTGCAACGTTCCTTATAATGTATTGTGCAGCTTCTTAAAAAATCAATAGAAAACTTGACAAGCAACCTGGTGTCGGTGTGTGTTGCGGTAAACATGGCTAAAAAGGGGGAGGGACTATTCGCTCGCTCATTTGTGCCAATTTCAAGTCGCACCAATGCACGGGTAGGGGCGCTGGCTAGGGATTTTATGGTAGTATTTCACATATTAATGTGAAATGCTATTGGCAAGTCAAAAGTGGGAACGAACTGGGAGGAGAGAGAGAGTGAGAGACAAAAAAGAAAATGTGACCTTCAAGGTTGCCCACTGTATGTTCACACAGCTCAACTGTATATCAACTTCTAGTTTCAGTTTAGCATGTCTCTCTCTTCATCTGCGCAACATTATCTCGTTTCTCTATATTGGAGAACTCAAAGCATTAGCTTACCAATGGCACTTGTCCTTATGCTATACTGTAAGACATCTATATGTGCTTCCAGTTCTGTCCCCTAATTAATAGTCAACGCTCGTTACAATGGACCCTGATGATCCGGCAAAATATGTCTGCTTTATCTGAAGTCCGGAACGTGCACTCTTTGGACTTCAGTACAGAAGGGGGGAGGGGGTCACCTACGTCGCCATGCAACCAATATTGCGGACTTCAGTTCGGCAGCGTGGGGCAGGCTATTTCTGTAACTACCTGCCAGGTGTGGATTCCATGGTGTGATTACAAGCAACGCTAGTCAACAACAGCGGTAATTTACAACTTCAGCACACGTTCTTCAGTGAGTGAGCGCCATTACAGTGGGTGCAGCAAGGCCACTGCTACTATGAATTAGCTGTAATGTATTCATTCAAACACACCTCTTGCAGTAATTTCTAATTTCCTAGTGAAACTCGCCTGGACATGGGCTTGGAGCACCGGACACCTCACTTCCGAAATTGCTCGCGATGCCTAACAAGTTACAACGCTGTTGCAAAATTGCAGGTTAAGTGACGAATGTCAACAGCTAAAAAAAAAAAAAAGAAAAAAAGAAAGAAAGGAAGAAAAGCCCACAAGAGCATTTTATTCGCATTTAACTCAAGCAGTTAAGATTAATCTCACTTGACACCTGCTTGCATACGATAGCTTTATTGTTCACAACTGAACTCATGGTCTCCCTTGTTTTTGCGATGTCTTCTTGCTTTTCACTGTGCACAACTGCATCTGTGATCTTAATATTATTGCTCAATGAAATTTCCTTCCCTTCTTCTTCTTCTTCTTCTTCTTCTTCTTTTTTTTTTTTTTAAAGCTATTATCGTGGTCTGGCACAGCTTGCTAGCACACCAAATAACGACATGGCATCATAGTGCCTGTACTCAGGTTAGCTTGGCTAGAGTCTCGGCTTGGCCAGAGGCCTCCAATGTTGCCAGCCGCAATTAAGACTTGTTTTGGCTTTAGAGTGCAGGCGCTGCCATGCCAAGCTATCTACTTTGCTTGCGCTTCATTTTCTGAAAACTGCATTACTACTGCCCTGTCAAGAATTGTGTGTCATGCTGATGATACAGTAATGTGAAAGTACTTACTAGACGTGCAGCATTATAGTAAAGGTAAGCAAGGTAAACTATGATTACTATTGGTATTTGGAAACAAGATGCAACATTGTGTGGGGGTTGTAAAATTGAATTAAATTGGTATGCTCTTAGGTGATAATCAACTTTTCTTTGTTAATGTGTGTATGCTTGAGCAATAATAATTAAGCCTAGCAATCTGTGACACATTTCTCTTTTTATTCTTTTTTTTAGGCAACATGCAGTGCATGTGGCCCTAAAGACACTTCTCCTCCTTGGTTTCCTGAGGGTGTTGCTGGGTCGGTCAAAAGTTGTGCGGCAACTGTTGCAGCTGGTGATGGGGTTGCTGACGCAGCTGCTCTCCATCGTCCGCTTCAGCTCTGCCTAGGCACCATACTTGGGGTGGTGCCTGCTCTTTTTACAATATTTACTCTCAGAAAGCCACGGCTTTATTCCACACTGCCTTGAAATATTGTTACTTTGTTTTGTAGCAATAGCAGGTAAGCATTTTCCTTTCGTCACTTTTGTTTGGCACAGAATATTGACAGGCGCATGTCTGTGCTAATATGTAGGACTTTCACATTTGGTTACCACTTTTCTTTAGGAGCGCTTTTTGTCAATGCTGTCTCCAAAACGTGATTTCGAGTTTGCCAAGAAAAAGTTTATTTTACAGAAAGTAGTGTGCATGTTGGAAAGCACTGGCTGCTATTGTTCCATGGGGACTTTCCCACCCTTTTCCTTTAGCCAATATAACATTTAGCCAATATACCTTTTTCTGGCATGTCTTCTTCATGTATAAAGCTCAAGGCCGTCTGGAACAAAGTCAGCGTCCATGCTCTAGAACTCCACAGTTATCATGTTCCTGTTTTTAAATGCTGTTGGTCTATTTTGTGAAAGTAACTTTGCATGCCACAAAGGCACAGGATGAAGCAAAAACATCTCCTTTCTGCTGCATTTACACAAGGTAGGCAAATGTTATGTGTACCTTGCTCTGTTGTGGCATTCCTTTGGTACAAGGGAGGTTTATCGTTTAATTTATATTGCAGGTGATAGAAGCTTGCTCATCTGTGTCACCAGCCACAATATTTAGTTCAAGCTGTCATGCACTAAGGCCATCTGTCAGTGTTAAACTAATATGACAGTTTATTCAACTTGCGCACATGCCTGTGTTCAGGTGAAGCCATTTTCCCAACTCACTTGTAACATTCTTTCTTTTGTGTTTGTCTGCTGCAGCTTAGCGAGCAAGCTAGCTTTTTAATATGTATGTGTACAGTGTAATCTTGTTAAATGGAATGTGAAGGGATTTGGAATATTTCTCATTTTAACGGTACTTTCGTTTACTGAGAGGTGTATAAGGGAACAGCAGTGAAACAAAACCAACCAAATCAGACACTTATTCTATTTAAACAACCATTATGTTTTAAATGATTTCCATTTATCGAGATTATACTGTGCATGTATGGTTCTGTTTGTTACCTTAACAGCATGCATTTACAGTTTGTGCATTGTTTATTTTTGGGGCCTGACTGACGATGCTTTCAGTTGATGCTGTTGAGGAGACAACTTCACTAATCCATGAAGCTCTTTGCTTTAGTAACAGTTTAGGCGTAACATGTTTCAACCTTCAGAACTTTTCTAGGTGCATCACTTGTGCTCACTTGTTCATGCATTTTCCTATTTCACTGATTTCATTCGTTAGAGCCCCATGAGACTAGGCATTTGCATTGCTTGAACCTGAGAGGAGCATGTTGCATTAGATAATGCAAGCACCATTTGAAGTGCTGTTTATTTCTGGCTTTCACTTGTATCTAGTAAGTATAAATAGCCTACCATAGCGCACACAACCATGTGGAGGTTATGATTACCTAAAATCAGCCTCTTTGGTTATTCCACTTTTTTGTCTGCTACAATAACCCTCACTGAATTGGTCAGATGAAACAGCAAGCTTAGTTGGGCTCTGGTAGTTAGAGGGTATCATAGACACCTCCAGAAACTGCCTGAATGTCATCATTGTTGTTCGGACAGCAGTAAAAAAAGAAGGACACCAGGTGAGCCAGCTGCGTCAGCTTGTTCAGTGGATGCCATTGCTGGTTGAGGCGAATGGCCAGATGACTAGAAATTTTTTTTATAATTTGCTTTCTATTCTCATCTCACTTTGGCAGACAACCAGCACCATTCGGGAGGCCTGTCATTTTCTTTGCAGACAGAACTCATGGTGGTGGTTCAGATATGTAGTTATTGTCGTTTGTGATATAGGATATTGACATTGAAGTTTGATACAACTGAGGCTGAATAGAGGTTTATAATTTATCAGTATATTTGGTGGGGAGGCAGTTTCAGCATCTTGTGACCTGTTTTTGTTATTCTTCACTGTACTTGTGTGTTTATTTTCTGCTCCAGTCGAGCTGATGTGCCCAGTGACTGAGTGCACAAATGCTATTGCACTGCTGCACTCAATTTAGCATGAATCTGTTCTGATGCGATCATTTTGATAATGTAGCTTGAAGAAATCTAGTTTTCCACAGCTTAGTACAGAAAATTTTGTACCTTAATGCACATGCCGAGTGCCTAACATATGGCTCCTGTTTACTTGCTGAAATTTTCCAGTTGTCAGAGTCCAAGTCGTGACTGAAAGCACAAACTGATATAGAATGAAGAAATTATCACCTTATATTTAAAAGACCGTAAAGATGCTGAGTTCCTTTCAACATTGTGTCTTGTGTGCACAAAGGTGCTTTTTTTTTTCCTTTTGCACATGTGCTCATTATTTCAGTTGGTGTATTACTGGTCCTTTTGGTTATCTATCATTCAGATTATTCTTTAGCACTCCGTCGTTTAGCAAAATCACGTTAAAAAGTGAAGCAATACATATTTTTTCTTCTTTGGTTTCATAAGAAATGATACACTGGTGATAAGTACTGCAAAAATAATTTGGCATATGTCAAGATGCGCAATTTTATAGGGATCAAGCATCAGAAGCACATGCCTGCTGGCTAAACTGTGATTGCAATGATAAGTGGACTAGCACACAACTAACTGCACCTGTTAGAAATGAACAGTGCACCGGTGACATAATTTTTTGTACATAAAGCTGTCAAAGCAAGGTGAAGTCTATGTTAATGCTTTAGTATGAATTAAGAGCGGGATCGGTTTTGTATCTTCTACAATACAAGAGCAGCTTTATGCTAAGTGTATGGTGTACCGTGCAAGTGCTTTGGCCATTGCACCTTTTGAGAGGATTTCAAGGTTTACAAAATGTTGGCGTTTTCTTCTTTTGCCTGTCCTTTTTCATTTACTTGTGGTGTTGCGAGTCTGTCTTTTATAGAGACAGTTTTTTTAACTAACCAAAGAATAGCACCTGCAGCAAAACATGCTACAGGTGTCAGCAAAGTACCTACACAATTAGTGCAAGCTTGTCACCATAAGTGACAGGTGGTAGCAGGCCATTTCACACTTCTTTCTTTTCCACACCTTTTGTTTACATTCATGGAGGAGCTTCTTACAAGTCCTCTTTCTCCAAAGGTATTTTGAGCTTATAGTGCATTTTCTTGCTATTGTGCATTAAAATGCGATATTTATTTTTATATTTTATTTTATTTACTGTCATCACTTGGTGAGCTTTCCTTCAAGTTTAGCTTTGAGTCCATTTGGCCTTGTAAGTAGCAGCTGCAGTTAAAAAAGTAAACCAGGAGTATAGAAGAAACAAGGGGCGTACGGGAAAGCTTGCTTTACTGGCACACTTATAATTGCTGCTTCAGAAAAATACGCGCCTGCTTTGCATTTGACTTCCTATATTGGTAAATGCTCTGTATTTGCTGGTTAGAAGGTACTGTATTATTATTTTTGGCCAATTTATTGCACCTGTATTAACAACTGCTGTAGAAACTGCCGTTTGAAGAAAACAAATACTGCCATGCTATTTGTTGATGTAGAAATTTGGTACTGAGACAGAAAGCTAGGTGGTGGTTCTTTGTAAACGTACCATATTTTGTTGTTGTGGAATGCTGCGGTCTTTATTCCTGCTTGGCAGTGCAGAGATGCTTGCATGTTCATTAGTAGCAATGTTGTTCCTTCTTTTTTTACTTTTTAAACATTTGTGTGCTTTAATGAACTGCATGTCAACCACAGTGCACTTTACAGATCTTTCACATTTTTAATTGTGCACATACACAAAGTGAACGTACACAGTTTTGGTTGCGTATACACTTACTGTATGCACACAACCAATGTAAAAATTTTATTAGGTACAAGATGACGTCGTATGCATTTGTGTGTGGTCACCTGCATTTTTTTTTTTTTAATCTGTGGAAAGTTTGTTGATCTTCTTTGTGGCTTCTCTTCAATGTATTGTTGCATTCACTATGAGTTGTGACATGTGAGGCATGGCTGGAAAATAGCAGCAGGCAAGCCAGTCATTGCATGCACAACACAGATCAGAGAAAGTAGAGTGTTCTGTCATTCTAAAGATAGGCACCAACCACTGCATTCTAATGCTACAGCTGCATTCCTAAATGGTGAGATAGTGACACACATCACCACGCACTACAAAGAAAGAGAGAGAGAGAGAGATTCTGTCCTTGTGTCACTTATATATGGATTCCTTATTATTTTGGCAGGTTATTTCAGTACGTTACCAGTGACAGGAACAATCACGCTCATATTCACGAAAGTATCTTGACCCTAGCCTTACCCCTCAAGTAAGGGCGAGGCATGCAAATATTTAAACCTTTGCATAGTTCTTGAGCAATGCTTGCTATTTGATTTGATTCGCACCTAACTATCGCTATTCAAGTTTCTAATTAAGGGACAAAAATGTGCCAAGTCTCGTGACAAGTGGCCCATTCTTACATGTATGCGTTACCGCATAACTGAGGCATAACTCTCATGCACTGCAGTGAAGCTAACCCATGCATCTGCATAGTTCTCTGTTGGATTGTTCTGTAGGGCTCCACTTGTTTTGCTAGTAACAACACTGCTGCAGTACGCTAGCCTCACATTAAATTTGTTTCTTGCGCATGCTTAACAGTATATTATCTCTGTAATATAACATGAAATTATTTTAAAAGTAGCTGTACATTATTAGAAAAATATTCGTATTTGCTTTGCACCCAGAATTTTGCTATTTGCGCAGCCCCACTCTTGATCTCTCCAGCCAGAAATAAGTCTGTGGCTGAAGCAGCCACTGTGCTTTAGTACTCGTTCTCAAAAAATTGTGTAAGTAGGTGCACCGGCTGCATGGGATTTTTAGTAGCACATGAACATAGGAAAAGAACACACCATTTTTTATACCATTGGTGGAAGATGGCACAAAAAACCAATTTTCTCTCAGTGAAACAGGCAGACAATGCAGATAAACAATGTAATGGTAATGTAGTGTTTAGCCATATCCTGTGTTGCCACGGTCTTTAACTACCTGCAATGCAGGGAGCTGAACAGTGTTCCTGCTGTGCAACTCCTGTTCAAGCAAATTGCCAAATGGTGATACTGAAACACACCACTGGTTCCCAATTGCATGCAGTTCAAACAAAAGCTTGAAGGGCTCATAGAGTGGATGAACCCATTTTTTGAGCGACAGAACCCTCTCCACTTTTATTCGCACTGACGGCACTGCCACATTTCTTGCGAGAGCACATTTCCTGTATGCCCCATGCTTTGCAGTGCAAACTGAATGCTGCTGCAGCAGCTGTATGTACCATGTTATAAGAGGATATTCAATTGATACAGCACTGTGCTGAGCTGTGCAGGAAACAACTGATGCAACGACATGCAAGTTTACACTCCTGTTACATGCTTCAAATGTCTAATGTGTTTCCTTCTATTTTTCTCGCTATTTTGCGATTTTCTTGTGCATGTTGTCACTGTCGCAGTCAGGGCCACTGCAGGTTGTATGTGCTTGTGCACATGTTTGTGGAGCCAATAATAATAGTGTTTACTTTTTGTGTGTGTTGCCATGTTTCTGCACAAAAAAAAATGTAAGTGGCAACTGGTTTTCTTTCTTTTCTGTCATGACTTTCTGCCAACACACTTGTTTTTAGTTTGTTTGTTTGTCAGTGCGACAATCTATGCTCATGTTTTAAAGTGGCACATCATGTGCAAAAGCCTATTTTTTTTTTTGCTCTTGCTGCTAGTGCTGTATTTATGTATACTACATGTGTGTATGAACATGCCTGTGTGTGTGTATGTATACCTGTATGTGTACACATGTCACTTTCTGGTTACTGCTTCTTTCTTCGTGCCCTTGCTTCCAGATTTTGTGAAATTGGCAGATGTTTCCAAAGGTTTCTTTCTTTGATGTCTTTCCTTTACATTACTTTGATAGCAAGTAGCTGCTAGCTGATATGCAATGTTTCATGTTTTGCTGTTGTACACTAACGTGCATGGAGAAGAAAGAAGAAAAGAACGAGTTCGGTTACTCGGACACTGCAAACTACAGATCACAATGGCTTCAACATATAGAGCAGTGTAAAACATCTTGATAGAAATGCTTTCTCTTCTTTTTATGAATTCCCATGTCTCTGCCACTTTTAACAATACTTGTCACAAAAGTGTATTTTTAAAAGCAAGTGTCCCAGAACACTTTTGATTGTTGGTTTTTCTGGAACTGTGTCACAATTTTTTTGCTCTTGTGAGGCACTGTTTTTGCCTTAGATCTTCAGAACAGTGCCTGCAAAGCAAAACAAAACAGGCTTTTGGAGAATTTTCTTTCTTTTTTTTTCTTGCTTATACAACACTGAAGGCAAACAGGGTCTGCCGGTGAGCATCTGCTGTGGGAGAGATAGATACATATCACAGTGTTCGTGAGACTGTAGCACTTTCTACCGAGTCATTCTTTTGTTTTTAAAACACTGACTGTGTCATACAGTACTCATCTTTGGTATCCTAAAGGGTTCCTGCCAGTGTATTTGGAGAAAACTGTGTCCTTGATAATGGAGCATTTTCAGTAACAAAAAGAAAGGTTCATCCACTTTGGCATCCATCAACCGTAAAGAATTGTACAATCCTTGGTCAGCCATTCATACTACACTTTTCACTTGGTAAAAAGTTGGCTAGTTCCATTCTCCACTAAAAAGTTATTTTGTAGTAATGTTTGTGTTTACATTCCCAGGGATTAAAAACAATTGTTCACGTTCCTTTTCAAGCCTGATGAGAGCCTGCTGCCATGTGTAGTCAGTTTGCACCTTAGATGCTAACATCCATGCAAGTTCTTTACTGTTAAAGCTGCACTTTCTTTTCTTTTTTCTTTTTCTTGTTTGTAAATAACCTAAATAATTTCAATGTCACATGCTGAGCTTAGCTGCATGAGTGACCTTGAGAAGACAAAATGTAATGCTTGGTAGCAGTGGAACTGACTAAGGTGTGGTCAGCAAAGGTTCTTCGTCCTGCCATCTGCATTTCAGTGTGTTCCACCCAGCTTGACTTGCGATGTGCTAATCTTTAATGCTTGGTATTGAAATGACCATTTAGAAACCAAAGTGCGCCGCACGAAACAGCACACGAAAGCATAGTTGGATTTTGTTAGAAGTAAAGGCCCACGGCAAGCTTGAAATGAAGTGATCCCACTCGGAACCTAAAGTCCCGAGTTGCCATGTAGAAACTCATTCAAGCCGCCCCACAGGCAGTCCCTTTTGCTAAGCTTATTAATATTTTTGTATGTGCAACTCTTCTGGTCACATCTATGGCTTTTGAGGATTTTAAGGTGGGAAATATTTTTATATTCTCATAAAATCCCGCTCATACCAAGGAGCATTTGTCCCTTGGTATGAGGTAACACGCGTGGAAGCTCTTCCAAGGTTTTGAGGTACAGTTCCAAGGTTTGTATGCTGTGGTGCCTACAATGGCAGTAATATTGCAGAGACTTGCTATAATTTTGCACTTGCTCTGTTTGTGCCTCATGGGTTTGACACACATTTTTGCCATTATGTTAACACAGTTTATTTATGCAGCATATTTGTGCAGAACTACAAACAGTTATAGCGAGTCCAGGCTACTAAATGCTAATTTTTGTTCTTGGTACTAAAAACTTGCTGACAGTAGTTAAAGCTAAATCTCGCTCTTACATTTTGTTTTAGCTGTTACACATGCGGTGTCTTCAGTCTCCTTGTGGTGATCGACTTTGTTCCAATTAATTGAGATGTTTCTCAGTCTCGCCAAGCTGCAGTGTACTGCCCATGTCAGCGGAACGCAGCTTGGGCTCCTGTATATGTGCACTGAGACATCAATACAAGAAAAGGGAATTATACAAAGGTCTTTGTCTATAGTTGATATGTCATGTATTGGAGACTGAATGTCAATAAAGAATTTTCCAAGTTAACAGCATGGCTGAAAACTGACCAGGTTTTCTTTTTTTTTCCTTTGTCAATATGGAGACACACATTACCACTCCAGCCTTTCTAGTGTTAGCATATGAAAACTAAGTGCATTACCAGATTGATAAGTTTCTTAAAGTATCTCATCAAGAAATCGGCTTACAGGAAAGTGAAAACTTTCACTGGTAGAAAAAGGGACATGTTGACCTGTATCCACCTGCCTCAGTAGCCTGACGGCTACAGTGTTGCACTGTGACAAGCTCGATTTTAGGTGCAGCTGCACTCCTGCGGGGGTGGATCCAAAACACTCATGTATGTACTTGAGTTTTGGTGCTTTGTAACAACCTCCCAGGCAGTCAAAATTGATCCCACTTACAGCAAGCATTGTAATAACATCACAGTTTCGGCACGTAAAACCCCAGGATACTTTTTCTTTAGGCTGGAGCCATTGTTTTGACAGTCTTCATCGGTCCACTTGTCAAGGTGTTGGCTCTGACCTGAGGCATCCCTTGTTTGAGCGGTGTTGGTTTCCTCAGCTTTTAATCATTTGCAATACCAAACTGTCTTATCAGTTTTTGTGTTTTGACATGAAACATTTTATCATAATGACCTGTTAGGAGTTCGGAGTCTGTGCTCTGCTACGTTGCTTGCAAATGTTTCATTATAAAATTAATACTCAACAGCCACTGCTGTGTTCACTACATTTGTAAACGATGTGAACACCGCCACATCTCGAAACTGTGTGGCTCATGGCCGCAGTACTTGAAAGAAGCACGAAAAGAGTGTTTCACCTTTCGAAGATTTTATTTCATTTTGTGATGGCTGTGTCCGCATTGTCAATTTTGACAGGTCCACACAACCTTGTCAGTAGCCCCCAAAATGGACACTTGTTCTAAGAAGCTTGACTACCTTGCTAGAATTTAGTGACATAGGGCAATATCATGACCTCTATACCTTTTTGCCTGCATCGTAACTAGTGCCTTCGCTACACACCGCGTCACTCTTCCATTGTACACTTTGGCACTAAGGAAATAGTTAAGAAAAAGCAGTACCTCAGTCAGACCGATGCACTGGTAACCACTGTGTCATTTAATTGCAAAAATGTCCTAGAGGATTACAGCACTAGAGCAAGGTAAGAGTCCCCATTTGTGCATTTTCATCATGCTGGCCGGCACATCAGAAATTGCTTGTGGCCGGTATACTGTAGAAAGGGGTGAAATGGAGCAGCCAGACTAACTACGTGGCAAACATTCATATGGCATTCGATGGGCTGTAAGGAATGTACAATGACTTCACAAGCTAAATGTGGTGCGTTCCCCCCATCTTGCGGACAAGTCTGTGCTAAGACCAAGCGCTTTGAAGTCCTTTATGAGCTGACTCTATAGGGTATATGGTGCCAGCCATTCTTAAAAAGTGCAGAGTGGTACCATGTACATGAAAACAGCAGCCTGCTTGGCGGCAGGAGCAGTTTAGCTTGCTCAAACTACAGCTTGTACAAAGTTTTCATTATCCCAGCAAAATAAGTGGCTGCCCATTAGCATACCAAGCACAACTGTTGTGCACTGACCATTGTGGGAGAACATTGTAGCTGCCTGTCTATTGCTTGGTGTAGTCATCAGTGGCAGGCTTTCCTTTTTTTTTTTTCCTAAGCGGTCTTACAATAGAACACATCTGGGAAAGGAAACAATACTGTTCTGCAATTCAGTGATTGAGGTCTGCTATTGACTGCATTTACATAACTGTCTAAAGTCAACAAGTGCTTTCTGCTGTGCTGTGCCACATTGCCTTCCCAAACTTGGTTCCCTGCTATGATGGCCAGTCGCTTGACATTGTTCTTGTAATATGCAGCACCGTGTAGGAGAGGGAACAATTTCCAAATTCTAACTTGGTAGGTCACCACCAAGAAGGTTAGCTTGGTGGTGTAGTTTAGGCCAGCTCTTGAGTTTCGTTAAAAGCTATTTTTAAAATGCAGATTCCACAAAAAGGAATACTAGTGCACTTGCACAGCACTGGTCAATAAGGAGCAAATTGCATGTTACAGCACAAATAGTTCTATCCAGAATGCAGCATTCATTAGAAGAAATAAAGTATTAACTACTTGACAAGGTGCTTGCTGCAGCATTCTGGTGGCGCATGGAAGTGGCCTTAGGCATAGGCATATTTGTTAGAGGTCAATGTGCCTGTGAAAAGCTACAGACATTTCGATTGCACATAATGCGACTTCACTCTCCGCAACAAAAGCATGTTTGTTCAGTTCAAAGCCAAACACTCAATGCAAACAGACACCACTACTCATTATGCATAGCCAGTCTCTGCAGGTGGGTTGGGGGACAGGTGGCACCGTCTGGGACGGGCAGTGTATCTTCCGACAACTGCAGACTGAAGGCACTGGCTTGGAAAGCACTGAGACAGCGGCTGGCATTGGTCTCGTCTAGGGCGGTTAGGGCCGAGGAACTGACAGGGTGTGAAATATATCAGACTACGCTGTACACCTGAACCCAAGACCACAGCATTCAGGGATGAAGGTACCATGCACACGCTGCACTGGCTGCCGAGTAAAAATCAAAATGCTGCTAATGTTGCATTTGAAACAAGTGGCAGTTTCAAAAACATTGCTAAGGTCTTGCTGATGTATAAAAGTTATTGTGGAATCCGAGACATGTGCTACCTGCTGTGCCCACAGATTGTCACTGTCCACTCTGCAAGGTACTAAAAAACTTGCCAGTTGCATATTACCACTTCATAAAAGACTTAATATTCACCAATAAAACCTTGTATAGGGGACAGAACATGCAAGCTTCAGAGAAAGATTATGACTAGGCCTTCAATTTAAAGCTTTGTATATATAATGCCAACAGCAGTTTATGCTGACCCAAAAATAAGACAGCTCTCCCATGTAATTGCTAAATGACACCTCAATATGTCAATGTAAAAAAAGGCCTATGTGCAAGCTTGAAATGAATGGCTTTCCTGCATTTAATGATTGTATGCCATCATATCACTTCTTAAAAACATTTCACTTATTCAAGCAAGCATGGGTAAACAAAATCTGCCAATAAAAGCACAAGGACCCACGATAGTGTATTGGAAAGTTTCTGCTCTTTAAAATTAAGGTTACCAGTGAGCAACAACAGCATTATCCTAAAACCGCCTGGGCAACACAGGCTATCACATTTGTTCAGCGCCATCATCAAGATGCAAAGAAATGCCTACACATCATCTCAAGGCGCATGAAGAAGATACCGCTGAACTAAATTACTGTTGCGTAAGAGCTAACAAAAGGAACTCATGTTGCTGAAGAATGCAAAGGAACAGTAGGACCGGGGCCACACTCGGTCGAGGTTCTTTTCCTTTGACTCTATTCATTTCTCATCTATCCCACCAATCTTGCAATAACTTGTGCAGCTTTGTGTAAGAACATGACGGAGGGCAGAAATAACGAAAACTGAATTGTGACGATTGTGGCCCCTGATCTGATTAAGGTGTCAGTGGAATAATCTGATTGACTAAAGTTTTCAAGTGCAGTTTCATGGCAATTATACGTGCTTTGCAATTCCTGGTCATCTATATCAACTTGCGGGAAAATTGGAAAGAGGCTGCCCATAAGGCAGAGAGCCCTAACTTCCAGAGACAGTACAATGTAGCATGAACTGTGCAGCTGGTGCAACTCGTCAAAAAAGCTAGCTTCGAGCAGCATTTTGCCAATATTGTAGTATGCTGAAGCTGTGTTTGAACTGCGGAGCATAGTCTTGGCATGAAAAGTCCTGCTGGCTACAGACTGCCAATAGTAAACATTTTCCTGCAGTATTGCGAACACTGTATAAATTGGGGAACCACAAGAAGGTCTGCTCAAATGTGCTTGGCTCTCTGTGCACATACAGTGTGTGCAGATCCAAAGTGCCCATGAAGTAGGAAGCGTTTCTGATAATGGCCAAAGTGACAGCGGCAACACCCCATCCATTTTGAGCTGTCCTACACCTTACAGAATTCGCGAAGCCGCATTCCACTTGAAGCTGTGAGGGGGACTTAGTTCCACGAGTGACAAATGTGTGGAGGTATGCATGGCCAGGAGCAAGAGGAATGGTGGGAAGGGTGGCCGTTTGAAACAGTCTTTGTGGCCGCTGTCGGTGGAGGCGGCTAGGCAGTTTTCAGCAGCCGTGGTCGTTGTTGGCGCACGTCGTCTTGCACTGCACAGTTGTCACCGCATCATCTGTGACGGCAGTGATCACAGGGTACGCAGGGAGGGCAGCATTTTGCACAACCTCATGGCAAAGGTCAGCATGAAGTAGCAGAGGTTTCGTGCAGTCTGCGACCGTGTCATCAGTAGTCGCCACACAAAAGTGACCACAAGCAGGTTCAGACACAAGTGCATGATATAAAGCCTGCAAGGAAAGTAAAATAAAGGTAATTAATTGCAGCCACAGAAATGCTTTTATAAAGTGGAACTGCGAAACACAACTACAACTGCATGAAATGAAGTGCGCCAAAGAATACTGAGCTTCAGGGAAATGCTAAGAGTCATGCATGCATTTTCAGAAAACAGTATCCGTTAACTACAGTCAATCAAGTAACTTTATTTAATGTTAACAATAGTTACAGATGCCTTAAAATTATCATCGGTTTGTTTTCAGTGCAGTACTTTTCAAACAGTACAAAATAAATTAACAAGCGTTGCACGCACGAATGTCTATGTAATGTAGTTAATTCCTTGTGTGGAAAGCGCAGTGTAAAAAACAGAACCACCATTTGAAACCTTACTTACAATGGGCAGTTTAGGCAGACATTTCAAGTTATTAGAAGTTGAACCTAGGCAATATGCAAACCATGATTTTTTGTCTAGAGGTCCTGTGCACAAGAGTTACAAAATATGTGTGCTTGAAATATGCAGTAAGGTGCAGTGCTCTTTGAGGTCATGATTTTTCCACGTTGCATATTACGTAGCACAGAGAAAACTTACTGGCTCTATGGACAATTTCCCTTGTTTAACATGGAGTACTGACACGAATTTTTGACATTCTCCTATTATTGCTGTAAATGAAAGAACTGGCGTGGAGAACCTTAAAAGAGTATCATGGTGCCTCGCAAGGCAATGAATATTTTTTTTTAATATGGCTTTCTTAAAAGCCCACTTTTGGTTTCGATTTCGAAGGGGCGGTTTCCTAGTGACATGTCAACATAGTCGGACGTATGTCTGAGTCACGTAGGGACAGAAATTCGTGATAGTGTTGCTGAAACTCTGTCGTCTGTGGTCAGTTACACGTGGGGCATGCAAACAACGACAATTTCACGGTTGTCCAGCGACTCTGACAGCAATTTCAGCGATATTTAAGAGACTGTTCTCATACGTCATCGTAGTGTCCATCGCGCTGGGGCTGGCTTGCAGTGCTGTTCGACGAAAACTTTAAAACCAAACTAAAATATTTTGTACGTGTTTCCTGGCTTCCGTGTGCGGAGGACGTTAACAATATACATGGCTAGGAAACGAAAAATGTACATTTTGAGCCACTGCAAAATCGTGTCAGTACTCCTTTAAATATAAGATTTGTGATTTGCACCAGCTTACCACTTCATGTGCTTTCGTGCCTCTGGGAGCTTGGAAACTTCAGCCTTAAAGAGGTACTTGCGAATGCCCAATATATACTGTTCCCAGTACAAATACCATTCCAGGTTTCGCACATCAAAGTTGAATAACTGCAAAGGAAAGAACGTTTTTTTGTACACCCACAGACAACACGCTTGCACATCTAGGAGCATGGTATGCACAAGCATGCACATGTTTTAATGATAATGCCACACGTAAGCGATAAGGCAACACCTAAATGTGGCTTTAGTATTTTCATGAGAAAGTATTCCTTGTATGCTGCCATAAATGTTTCTCCATCCACTTTAATCCCTTTCCATTTATGTCATAACTACACTACATATATCTAAAAGCTACAAGTAACCTCCCCTATGCGTTCCTTGGCCTCTTTGTCTGTTAGCTTCATGAGGTTGTACCTAACAATAAAAACGAGCTCTTGTCCTTGCCCCTTTCGTTATTTCATAGCGTAGGTCTTGTACTGGCAGATTTGGTGCCTTCAGGTAGCATGCGAGGGTTTATTCATCAGCTGCCATCGCGTAATAAGATCACGTACTATGTGCCACCCTCTGACAAAAAGAGCATTCCACAATCGCCGCCAGGGCTATGAGTGGTGCTGACAAACCCTCTCAGGAAAAAATGTACAGAGATACCCAATGAAGTGGATGTTGGAACGTCCGCTGCCATAGCTCAGTTGGTAGAGCATTGGATTTGTGAACGAACATTGTAGATTTGGTCGCCACCAATGGCTGTTGTTGTTTTTTTTTTTTTTGTCGACTTTAATTCGTTTCCATTTATGTCACAACAACTACACTACAGCTAAACACTACAGGTAACTTTCCCTGTGCCTAGCTTGACCTCCTTGTCTGTTAGATTCATGAGATTGTGTCTAACAATAAAAATGAGCCCTTGTCCTTTACCCTTGCATAAATAGGAAAAGCAGCTTTATAATTATGAACTATCTGAAAGCACAAATAACGGTTCTGGATAACTGTAGAATCACTTTGGAGTCTGCCAAGGAAAACTAAGTCCCAAGTGTAGCTCCACTGATTAAGAACTACAAGTCAATCCCACAGGTGCAAGCAGAAAGTGTCATTCATTATGTCAGAATGTGAGCCATATTTTAAGCTCCTTTTTTCATGGTTGCATGTTTGAAGTTCTCTCGAGATTGCTTGTAGTGCTAGGATAGCATGGCTGTAATAGCTTTTATAAGTGCTGTTTTCTCTTCCTTTTCAATGTGCACTTTTGTACACATATTCTATTAGATTCGCTTCACTCCACACACTTTTATATTGCTTCCTTCAATAGAAACTTGAATCAAAGGCTATCAGTTTTGTAATGTACTGTATGATGTATATTTATCATTTATGCACAGCACCTAGCTTGCGTTTCAGTGGGCAAGTGGGATTAGATACTGTGTGTGTGTGTGCGTGCACGTATGTGCGTTGTTTGTAACGATATTTCATTGAAGCACATCGTTCATTTGTGTGAGGACATCTGCACAAGTGAAATCTCCCCTCTCCAGCAGCACAAAAAACTGAAGAATGTTGTTCCGAACACCAACATAACGGATAAGTTTAGTGACCATTCACACAATGAAGCACCGTGTAAGCCACTGAAAACTAAATAACAATCATGCCAGTGACAACGTCCCTTTAACAAAAACTAAAAAAGAAAAGAAAAAGGAACTCTGCAAATGAGTTCTGCGGAAACCCACAAGGTGAAGTAACGTTATCCACCCATATGTAGTACAAAGCTACAAGGAAATCCATACAGACTTCTCAGAAATGAAAGCCTCTTAGTTGCCATAAGTTTGTCCTGGTATGGGGTCGAATTTTTCAGCAACTAAGAAACATTCATTTTTGAAAAATCCGCATGGATTTCTTTGTAGCTTTATGCTACAAGAATGTGGATGCTGATTTTCCCTTCATAAATGTGACTCCACCTTGCAAGTTTCCGCAGAGCTCATCTGCCATGTTCATGCCCACACATGTAGAGTTGTAGATGGATTCACCCTTGCGCTGTCAGTCGCTGGCTGCCTGGTTAGCTCAGTTGGCAGAGAAAGTGCCCCATACAAGCGTTGGTCCCAGGTTCGTACCGCAGACCAGGACAAATTTTTTGGCATCTAAGGAGCTTTCATTTTCGAGAAATCTGTACAGATTTCCTTGCACCTTTGTGCTACGAACAGGTGGATGCTATTTTTCCCTTTCAGAAAGGAACTCATTTTAAGATATTTATGCGAATGGTGTATGTGGAACAACAAATTCACTGACGGCTTCAGGGGTAAATCTACGTAAGGACTCAACACAGGGGACACACGATGACACTACTGTGTGCCCCTTCTTGAGTCCTGCCCCTATGAGCTGCTTTCTTCCAAATTGTGAACCGACCAGCCCCAATGCATACGCTTGTGAAACTCATTCACATTGAAGTTCTCACTGCACAGCAATCGCTTGTTGTGCAGGTTCACTGTACGACAAGGAGTAAAACATAATGCGCGAATGGACAGATTGCGGAGACTACATTTTGCTTTTGAGCACAAGGTCACATGTTTGATCCCCATCTGTTGTGCTTGGTAGTGAACTGCAATAACGCTTCTATAGTTCATGCAACTTAAACGATGTCCAACTGGTTGAGATTATTTAAGAGCCATCTGTCCTTGTAGGTCATCTGTTGCTTCGATGATTAAACTTCACAAGATGATTTTGCACTCCGTCTGCATGTGTGCATATTTATATTAGCTTTGAATGTTTGCAGCCTAAATGCCATTTCTGTTAATTATGTTCTGCCTTATTCAAAGGGGTAATGAAACGTCTTCTGAAAATTTTGTACAATATGTGTATTCAGAATCCTGGCCCTCCAATATATAATGCGCATTGTTTCATTGCATTTTGACTTAGAGTAACAAAAAACCATGTGTGGCTCTGCTATTACAAGCACCAATTACCAGATTAGCAAAGTGACTCCTTCCTCGGGGGTCCTGACCATAGTCTCTCTCTCTCTGGTTCTCTTTCTGTCATCCATAGCAAGTTGTGTTGCAATTGTCGGTACAACACAATCATATGGGTCCCATAAATGCATATTCTGCAAGCCTGGATGCATGTAGCCTAGTGGTTATGATATTTGCCTTCGGACCACGGGTATGTGGGTTCGAATCCCGCCTCGCCAAGAAAATTAGTTTTGTCCTATTTCTTTCTTTGTTTCTCTCCCTCCTTCTCTTTGCATCTCCTCTCCTCGTTTTACACCCTCTCTGTCAAGGTTGCAGTGGTTGCCGGCCACGGCTTGAACTGAAGCTCAAACAGCTCCGCTGTTAGAACACAATATCGATTTCCCAGCGCACGTCCCGCCCAACTCTGCAGCTGACATCGCCTTAGCCGCCTCTGAAATTAGCGCACCCTCAGAGGCCATAGCAAAACAAACCGTGTTCCAGCCTTGCTTCCATATGGCAACACCACATGGGGTCCAACTTTCTTACTTTCTAGCTTTCATATAAATCTATTATTTTAGAACAAACAGAAGTTAACAGTACGTCTATGCTTTTAAATGTTTTCAGTTGACATCGCTGGATAGTGCCTATGCTGGCCTGTAGTGTCGCATGGTTGTTTCAGGAGTGTATGAATGCTAGAATTTCACACAGGCATTATTAAATGTACACTGAATATTTCACCGAAATAATTCAGTATCAGCATGTCGAATACTTGTTGAAACAGTGAAAATTACAATCAGGCAGCTCCGTATCCTTTTCACAACCCTTTTAAAAACTAGATCTGGTATCTGTTCCTTGATGTATTGTTTGAGAATATACTGAGGTTATAGGCGCTGCAAGAATGAAATATTTTGAATGCACAGCTTGCATGCGCACAAAGAATGCAAAATGAAATACATACTTGCTTATCTGTCGAGGAGAGCTCGTCCACAAGTGCCACCACATTGTTTGATCGGAACAGCCAGCCATGAGTAGTAAAATACTGCACAACGTCGATGCCCTTGCGAACCTTCTGGTAAAGTGATACAAACCTGCAATATGGTAGCAGATGAAAATAAAAGCATTTTAAACATTATATTATAGATTGTTTGTTTTTGTGTAGATAACCTGGGGGTCCAATAGGGCATTACATGCTAGGGGAGATGTAGAAAGGACCAGATGTAGATTGCACAACATGCACAATATAAACGACACACATGGAAAGAGGTAACGCAGCCAAAAATGGATATGATGTTGCTTATCTTAAAACATGCAGGGTGGTTGAAAGTGAAGCAGTAAGTATCCACTTACTTTGTTGATTTTGTATAGTCTAGTTTATTGATGCATTAGGGCTGTTAACATTGCTGTTTTATGTAACAACTAAATGGACAGCACTACTTAGACTCTATGCATAAAAACGGCTGTACGGATGCATTCAATATTTCATGGCCTTTTTAACCTTATGTCACAACACGCAAAACTGAGAGATCAATCATGTAAAATTCCAGAACAGTGGTGCCCATGAGCCTAAAGTAGCCTACACGTTCATTAAACCTTGACACATGGTCTGGCCTTAGTATAATCATTTTTCAATTTTACACAGCAACAAAACTTGCTTGTTAGTATTAATTGGAAAACCAAGAATTCTGATAGCCTCTGTTCCAATTTTAGTGCTCAAGAAATGTCATCCTTGATTCTGCTAATTTCCTGTTCGCGAATATTTTTTAGGCGCCCAGTTTACCTGTGCCTATCACATCTGTGAACTCTAGTAAACAAAACAAACTGTCACCAACCTGGCCTTTCGTCCTATTAGCTGCAAGGCCAGGTCCGCTATGCAAGCGGGCAGGTAGTGAAGGCAGTACAAGTTGAGACTATGCCACGCCGCACTGTTGGTCAGAGCAACTTTCGGGAAGCGCATCACATGGGGCAGTGGGTGCCGCACAATCAGCTTCTGCGTCGTCGCAGTCACTTCACCCCACGTCTGTCGCTGTAAGGTACCGCTTGTACAGTGGTAGACCCTCACATGTTCTGGCCTGTGGAAAGAGGTTATGAAAGGAGGCTGTCAACTCACACTTATTGCAAAGAAAATTAAAGTAAAACAGTAACTCCGTTAAAACTGACAGCATAACCTTCCAAAACTTTCGTTAATTTTGTGGTGAGAGGCTGAATAACTGGAAGAGAAAGTTAAATTCATCCCTTGTCTTTTTTTTAAATGTTAATGTGCCGCGTAAACCTCAGCTCCGGCAGGTAAGTTCGATGCCATGGATGTCAATGTACTCTCTACCGCACGTGCTGCATTGGTGCTGTAATAATCCTGAAACTTTCTGAAATCACTTTTTGACTTCTTTAATATAAAATACATTGTGGTGCATAATTGCTGATAAATTAGCTATGCCTGAATGGACATGCCATCAAATTTTCATCCCCCATATATGTGAGGAATTTTTATATGCGAGGAAAGCAGCATCACTATTTCCTTTTAATTGTGGCATTTTTTTCTGGCTCCTCAAGTCTCCTGTTGTGGTAATGCTACCCATTTTAGCAGCGTATAAGTCTACATTTGTAATACAACTATTGACTGACACTCTGCTCACTAGGATCCCTTTAACCTGTTTGGTTTAACATGTGTCGCATGTGGGAAATGCTACTTAGTGTCACTGCGTGCCTCTAAAGAATCGTATTTCCTGTGGTGGAGAAGCAACGCGCAATTGCAAAAAAAAAAAAAGTTAATGAAGCTAAGATATCCTTGTTGCCCTGAATTACAACTGGGGCCATGCAATTCCTCCAGAGCACGAGAATGATGCAACGGTGCATTACCTTTGCATAATTCAGGCTTGCAACATGCAACTCGTGAGTTAATCGTGATTCACAGAAATCTGGACATCGAAAAGTGTGACGGCAATGTAGTGCATTAAACTTATAATGTTCCAAACTCAGTTATTACACAGAACTAACAAATCTTATCCTGGCCATTTACATTACAGCATGTAACTAGAGCTAAGCAATTTAAAGGAGACCTTCCACTGAATCTAACTTTTCACTTGTGTGGATGAAGTTGTATTTGCAATAAGGCTTGAGCAGTAAAAAGGGATGAGTTGTACTAAAAGCAGCCACTAAAACAATGTTTATTTTACAATGTCTTATGAACAACTGCCTCATGAGCAATGTAAAGGGTCTAATATTAATAAAGCCCACCATATTAAAAGTGTCAGTTGCATAAAAAGGTAGTGTAGTAAAATCTTGCATGACAGCTATGCTGGAACACATACTGTGCACTAAATGACAGGCTTGTTTCAGGAAGAGCAGAGGCAACAATGCTGAAAGCATAGGCAAAAAGCCATAAAGTTTCTCAAAGGACACTATTCAAATGCAGCCTCACCCCTCTGCCTCATTCTAATAAACTCTTTTTTTTTTTTTTCATAACCTTAACCATTCAAATAGAGTTATGGTTATGCCCTGCAGTTATGCCCTGAATGTTGTGAAACTTCAGAAAATCCTTGAAACACCCAACCACTACTGTGTTGGCAAAAAAAGCCAACACTTGCGTCTTTGATACTTTGCAATTAGGACAGTTCTTTAAATCTTCAGTAAAGCGGGTGGTACAGAATTGCGATAACTAGCACTCTTTCCAGTAAAGGCATGTCACAATTGGTACAAGGGGCTTGAAACTATTTTCAGAGTGGCTTGCAGCGACTTAAAGGTGCTTGAATAGTTACGTTAATTTTTTTGTTCCCGCTTCTCCTGACAGCCATTTCGAGCGTTCAGCAATTTCATGCACCGATTTATAAATAAGAATACGCTGGTACAACCAGGTTCTACCATGCAGCACTGTATTTCACGAAACAAAAAAATTGAAGACAGTTCCACGCCTGTGCGATCTGAATAAACAGCGGAGCTGGCAAGCAAGCGTCACCACTTTGCGAATGCAGATTCTGATTCCTGGGGTTTTACGTCCCAAAACCAGCTATGATTATGAGAGACGCGAATGCAGAAGATGTTCCATCTTCTTTCTTTATCTTTTTGTGCCTCTTCTTCTTTCTTCTCTCTGTCTTCTTTATATCTATTTCTTAATCTCTGTATATTGCACTCTCCTCCTCTCCCTCCTCCTCACCCTCACTATTCTTTCCCAACCCATACTATACTATATACTGTGCATTGCTATGTTATGCTAGGAGCTGCCTGGCACATACCCGCTTCCCGTGTCGCATACCCACCTTTAGGTAGCAGTGGGCTGACAGCATGAGCACAAGAGAAGAAAGAATTGTGCATGCAAATGCTGCACATCAGGCATTGCATACAACAAATGCATGTGTACTTATTTCATGATGGTGACAGTTTCATTATGACAACATCAACGGCCTTATCTCCAAGTTAAACAGCTTACACAGCTACGCTGTTAAATAGCGCAAGCCACAGAAATGAAAGCACATGTTACATGAAAGTGCAAGAGTGCAGTTTCCATCCCTACCTTGTTGTGGCAGTGTGCCAGGCGACAGAGATGAGCATGTTAGCCACAACATCCACAGGAATGACGTCTGCTATGCGATCTTTTTCTACAATTACTGACTGTAACAAGCCGAGACCACACTGCAATGAAATGAATTAAACAGATGTCAATGTACATAATTACCACAAGTTCATGCATTCTTGTTTGACAAATCAATACATACCGAGACTATGATACCAGTGAAGCCATTGTAATTGTCTACCCAGCCCTGGAATAAAAGAAAGTGAAAATTAAGTCAAATCAGTTAGCTCTGGTATTCACATACAAGCTTTGATAGTCTCTCTTATAAAAGTACAACTTGCAAGAGCTTTTGACAGAAATATATCAGTGTTCCATCAAAATTGGGAACAGTATTCAATGGCACTTCACTGAGACCAAGTGCCTAGTTACACGTTACCGGACAGTTTCTACCTATTGTGAATCTATAGCAGCGCAAGGTGCCTTTGTGTTCTCTTACTGGGAAGGGCTCCCGCCATGAGGCAGTGACAATGGAAGGCCGGACTATGGCGACTGGAAGCTTTTCTCGCTCGTCAAGCACCAGTGACTCGGCTAGCGCCTTGGTAAGGGTGTAGGTGTTTGGCCGCTGCCCAAGTAGGAATCCACTCATAGTGTCCATCATCTTATCATCCATCCACCTGCAGAGGAATTGAGTATGCTCTGCTGTTGGTTACCATTGACTCGCCACGCAAAGAGGCTATGAACGAAAAACTTTCGCATGTGTTCGCTGTACTCCTTATAGGAGTGAGGATTTAACAGTGCTACAGGTGCACAACTGAACACTTAACAAAAGGAGGTATAACTGCTGGAGGCATAAAATTAAATGAAGTGATAATGTTAGGCACCCTGCAGGTATGGGGGTGGCTTCAGTGTGTTGTTGTGTAGGGTAAAGGCCCTTGCCTTGTATTGGACTTGGAGATGTGGTAGCAATGATTGTGATGGTAATGGCAGCGGTAATGTTTGTGATGCTAGCGACAGCTTTGGTTAGAACATGACTAGATGCAGAGTAAGTCCGTATTAATGCAATATTTCATGCTGTATTCCATGCACTTTTCCTCTAGTAACCTAGGGTGCAAAGCATGGCTTTGACAAAACGTGCGATAGAACTTCTCTTAAGGAAAGCGATGTTTCACTGCCTATATTGCTTTCCAATTTGTCGCCAAAAGAAAAAGTACTTCCTCCCAGCTTTTGCAGCACATATTTTACGACTTGCATTTCCCAGCAAGGCTCATATTAGAGCACTTATGGTTCCTCCAGCAAACAAATTAAATTAAGTGAAATCACAGCATAAACACAACTATTTAGTTTGGTGAATGTAATACAGCACTTCCAGAGATACTTACTGAGCAGCTTCTATAATTTTTTGGGGATCTACAGGTGGGGGGTATATCACCTCATCTACTTCTGGTTTATCACAGTTGCAATATGCTGTCGATACATGTACAAGAGCCTGGAAGAAAGCACACAGTGAAATAAGAATTAACATGTAGAATCGTGTAGAATATGCAACACATGCCTCAACGGAACAGTTAGTATATACAATATATCTGGCAATAAATAATCGATGCAATTTAAAGCAGAACAGTCACTGCTTGATGAACTTTGTAGTGACTCACACGAAGGTTTGGCATTTGTTTACAAAGGTCCACTACACGCCGTGTACCCAGAACATTGAGCTGAACCGCTCGTCTGAAAGAGAAATGAACAAGTTGCTCGTTAGACTCGAAAACGCAACAATTTTCATATATATCTGTGCAGCTTATGATTGTGGAAATATAAATTATGCCATGTTAAGAAAAGATCAATTATATGAAATATGCTATCACCCATTTAGTAGATCACCTATTTAGAAGGTTTGTCTACTTAATGCATTCTGCCAATAGTACTAAATAAAAGGCTATCTGAATGCCTCAGTGGACTGTACAAGTAATGTAAGCTCCTACAAAAGGAATGTTGCTCAACAAAAGCACTACAAATGGTATTGAGTTACGTCACCATTCACATTTCTGCACTGAGGCCTGACAAATACTGCATAACTTAGTATATAGATGCCTATGCATTCTCATCTACGCAGCTTTCAAAAGTCCTTTTCAAAAGTTAGAGCTATCAATGCAGACATCCACATACAAATTTGCACAGTATTTGTCAGGTAAAGCTGCAAACTGTCCCTACAACTTACTTGAGAGGTTCATCGAACTTGACCGTGGCAGCTGAGTGGAAGACAACCGAGACGTTCGCAACTAAGGTGGCCTGGTCAGTTGTACTGAGCCCCAAGTTCGGCTGAGTCAGGTCCCCTGCAACTGCTCGCACCTTTTCAAGGGCACCTGGTTGCTCTTGCTTAAGCCGCTCAAACACCTGTTAAAGAGAAAAATAAACAGTGCAATGAGTTGCACATAGGTCAATGTGATAGCTGCACAATGTACTGTGCTTACAGAAAAGTCAGGCTGCATGTGACCTATTGTTTTCTGAGTTTCAAGTAAAAGGACACTGCAATGTTCTAATGGCTGTCACAAGTGCACTAGTATCGGCCTGAGGGGACTCTGGCCTGACCGAGCGTGGAGACAAGTTTGTCAACAATGTTAAACACACAAGGAAAAGCATTTCATCGCACATGACGGATTGCATGCTGACAAATTTTTGGCAAAGGCTTTGACGAGAAAGCATATACATTTAGTCAGCTCTATCACAAAATACTAATTCCTGGCATGGATACAGTGCGTGTAAGAAAAGCACCAATGCAGGAGCCCAGCAGCCCAGCACTGGGCTTGTGAATAGCAGTACAAAGGCAGTTCAAGTAAGAGGTTGCATGCAATTTATGATTTGTTTATACAGTAAAACCTCGTTATAATGAAGTTGAAGGGGGAGTGGTAATTACTTTGTTATAACCATTAGTTTGTTATAACCAATATAAATTTCATCTATAGGAATTTCAAGGGGAATTGCGATTGCTTCGTTATATCCAATAATTCGTTATATCCTGGTTCGTTATAACGAGGTTTTACTGTGACATTACCACAAAACTGACATTCTTGCACTCATGATGCACAGCTGTGTTCCACAGTACCAGTGCACAATTTCATCATGGCAACCTAAATGAAATCCAAGCTTGTTCAATACAGAAATATAACCTTTAAGCTGTACATCAAGGACCGTATTCTGAAATGTCGCCAAAGGCGATAGTATTGCTGGTGACATAATTGTGTCGCCTTTGCTGCATCCAGCAATGTGATTGGCTGGTTAAACATTTGCGGTTTGTGTAACCAGCCAGTCACCACTGCAGGAGATACAAAAGGCGACACAAGTACCTTCACCAGCGATACTATCACCTTTGGTGACACATTTCAGAATACGGCCCCTGTACAAGCCCAAGATGTGGCTGGGTTTGGTAATATCAAACCAATTCATGGTTGCTGTGTTTCTGAGCGTTACCTCGTTCCAAGCTATGAAAGTGATAGCTTATTGACAGCCCTTCCTGTTTCAGATAAGTTTTATGCACTGAAATGGCAGTAAAAGTCCGTGCTGACTGAAAGTTTAATTGCACAAACAAAGGCTAACAAATGCAGGAGAAGAAACTGGCTTTTTAAGAAGGCATGGGTGTCAACAAACAAGAAAAATACCTCTACGGGTGTCGGGAGAATTTTCTTAATGACTGTGCCCAAATTTGCTTACAGTGCTACTTACAGTAACCAGGTGTGGTAGACCTAGCAAAAAGCTGAGCAGAGTTCCACGTACTTCACGACAATACATAATCGCATAAACAAAGTAATGTACACAATGCATGAACAAATTTCCAACAGCCTTTCAACAGCTTTCATTCGCATGCACCGCAGTGCATGAAACTACCAATATGCAGCTTATGAAACATACCTTGGATTTGAGCATTGTGTCCAGCCTGGCTTCGGGTCCTTCTCCGCTCTTGCCTCGCACCAGCAGGTAGACTTGCTTCACCCCAGGACATGATCGAAGCAGTTTTTCCAGCAGAACCTGGAAATGCAACAGTAGATAAAAAGCACTGCAGATAAGCATTTTCTTGTGACGCAATGTGAAATATGCCTGACATTTGCTTTGCCATGGGCCTTGCAAAGGGGCATGCTGAGGTTCTGAATAAAAAAGAGTGACTGAGACAATATAGCTCAGAAAGATATATGAACTGATATTTCATTCAAATATAGATTCAAACAGGCACATAAATGCAAATAGGGGTTGTTACCATTAAGAGTAATGTCCCTGTGCAATTCCCCCTCCCCCCACCTCCCCTCCCCACCTTTCCCAACCCAAAGAAATGAAATAAATGAAAATTTCTACTTCAGATACATACATGCCAAGTGTTGCAGGAATAACGCATTTATACGAGTATATACTTGCGTAAATGCGCTGTTAGTGTGCTAGTGTCTGTGTGCATTGTGGGGATGTTCACATCCCGCAAGAAGTTGATTTTTATACTGCATGGCGCCCACGTCTCCCCTACGCCGGCTTTCCCGCGGGGCGCGAGCCGTGACGTCATCATCGGCGCGACTGGCGCTGCATCGAGCCAGGGCTCGCTAGGGAGCCTAGGGTTCGCTCGGTGGTGGCGCTACCTAGCGGCGAGGATACGCAGGACCACGAGACTCGCTCTCTTCGGCTTGGGACGTCGTTGCGCGCGGTCTACTTTTCGACTCTCACGCGCGCGATGGTGCGCCTTCGTTCGTGAGATATGACTCGCGAATGACATAGCCGCTGGGTTTCTAGCATGAGCGAACTCGCTCGGCACTCCTGTTGCGGTGAGCCGCACGCAGTCGATACCGCGTTGTGTCATACTATTTGTATATTTCGGCTAGCGTCATTGTGTACTATATGTAAGAGGTGCAAATAAACGCCCTTTTTATCGGTTTGCATTAATTGCGATGCACAGTGTCTTTTGTTCCTTGAGAACAGCGGAAAACCCCACACGACCTTGTTCTGCATAGTTAAGACAGGACTAATTAAGCCAAACTTAACTAATTCAAGCTTCATTGGGATATGACAAATAACTCACACTTAATTAAGGTGAGGCTAATCATTAAGGACTAAGTAAGATATAATATATTAAACCAAGTGTAATGATGATAAATCAAATTAAGTAAAGCATAATTAAGCTAATATAATCAAGTGGATGTGCGTGCATATCTAGTACAAGCAGCTTGAGAGATCACGCACTATCCCACTGCTTGGGAAATTGCGACAAGCTTCACCACTGGACAACCAAGTCACGCGGAAAAGCCAGCTTCTCGATGTTAAAGTGGGGCGGCTATCGAACGACCTGACGTCGCACAGGGCCACACAAGAACACGAAAGCCGGGCAGCATGTCGGTAACGCATGAAGTTTGTAGCTCTGCAAGACACAATGAAGCCGTCTGTTGCGTTTCTCTGCGGTTGCGGCGCGCACGCTGTTCTGGACGATCAACCAAGGCCAAGCGGCAGTGATGCATTCCCAGCAGTGAATGTTGCCTAGCTTCCCTAAGGCACCTGCGTGTATGCGTCTTCCACACTCGATCACTCGGGATATGGCCCAGAATATACTTGCCAGTGTATTCTAGAGACGGTACTAGAAGCCCGCGGTCTTCCGCTCGAAATATGTGCTGTTGGGCTAGTTCGTCTCGCAAATTATGAACAAAGTTTAATTTGGTGCAAATAAAAGACAGTTGTTAGTAGCGCACCTGTCTTATATGTTAGTAGCCTGCCTTATATTAGCGCTACGTTCAACTTCGTTCTGTTTGAAATTTCGACCGTTCCCTCACCACACAGGCATTTCATAACTTGCAGAAATATATGCGCGCCGTGCTTGTTTGTTTGCAGTGCCCTAACTTGTGACAGGAAATTTAAACACTGGGATACGATGGCTCCTCGAAATAAATAAATAAATCTCTTACCACGCACGTTAATTTAGTGTGTTGCGTATACACACTGATACTGAGTTGCATACACACAGCAGTTATGGCAGTTCGTGTATACAGCACCCCTGCCTCCCCTGCAGCTTCGTTTCAGCTGTGCATACTCGATCGCACACTACTCGTGTAATGTATGCGTGTGCGTGCATGCGCGTGCGCGCATGTGTTTGTGTAAAGTGTGTCTTGCGAGGCACGTTTGCTTGCTGCAAACAGGAAGGTGGGGTAGTCCATAAAATACCACAAATTGCTGTATACAAAAAAAAAAGGAGTCTTAAAATGGAGGTAGTCCTTCAAGTTAAATGTTCTGCAGGATATATGTATACCTATCACGTACATAACATGCTTAGTACAGAAAAGGGCGAATTAACCCTCGGGATAATAATTAATGGACCATATGTAGAACTTGAGGTTGTCCATACACGGCACTGAGCCAGAGACACATTGGTATAACCAACAAAACCTGTGATCGCATTCACTTAGTGTGTAAGTCAGGTGGATCTCAACGAAAAGTACGCCAAATTCTCGTAGCTAGCGCCATTAAAGGCGCCCATATGGAACATAAAGGTCGCTTAAAGTCTCCTTTTTATTTTAGGGGCGAAGCTCCTTACGCCGTGGGTCGTTCCATCCTTTGATGTTGTCCCTTGCAGCCACCTCGCGCCGCCGGGAGGCTCGCGCTCGCCCTCGGCGCGTGCCTCCCGGCGCGCGAGCTCTCTCACTCTTCCATCTGCTGTCTTGTGAGAGAGAGAGAGAGAGAGAGAGAGAGCGAAAGGCGCGCGTTGACTATGGAAATGCTCTTTCTTCAATGAACGCGCTACCAGCTCGCAAAGAAGGAGAACGCGCCCTCACCCGCGAGAGACAAGCTTGACGCAGGCAGCGTCTTCTAGCGAGTTTCTTGATTGAAAAATACTGACTGCTCGCGCTGGAGAACCGTTCACCGGCCACCCATATATATAGGCACTGGATCTTGACTTGCAATGAAGTGCCAGTGGGAGATTTCACTTGTGCGTAGTTGAACCATAAGGATTCGTAGCGTGCGCGTTAACTAAATTAATCCGGAACTCCGCACGATCTACGATGAACATCCGGAGCTTCGCCCACTCATCATCATTCACTCCGTGGATATGCGTGGATTTTTTTTATTTTATGTATATTTATTTATTTTTTTTGCACCTTCCACACCACTATCTACGCGATGATTTGAGGTTCATGGGATGTTCCACACAAACCGCGTGGAACAATGACAGCGACAGATGTACTCAGCCTTGTGCTATGCAGCGACGCCAACAGGAAATGAACTATAATCGGGACACCTGCCACGCTCTGCAGACCCAAGTCAATGCACGCTTTTGAAGCCAGGGCGAAATCAATACGCACCTGGGCTCGGAACACGGATGCGCATGGTGGTTGCTTTTTACTTGTTCGCCTTTAGAATGGCTCTCAAATTATCCCGCTTAGACACATCGTTGTAATCAGAGTAAACAACGGAATTCGAGTCACACTAGCAAGCTGTTTTAGTGTTTCAGCACAGAGCAGCGAAGTTCCATCTTTGATTCACTCTTCATTTCTTTAAGCGCAGGCTCCACTGATATGCCTTGACACTTATATGTCACACAAGGTTGCGCTCCGCCACGGTTGTCTAGTGGCTATGGCGCTCGGCTGCTGATCCGAAGGTCACAGGATCGAATCCCGGCCTCGGCGGCTGCATTTCCATAGAGGCGAAATGTCCAGGCCCGTGTACTGTGCAATGTCAGTGCACGCCCTTACGAAAATTTTTAATGCGTTTTTTTAGAAAGGCTTTTGAACTTGCTCGATAGAATCGTATGGTGTTTATTTTGACGCCCTATAGAATTTTTTTTTTTTTTTGGAGTTCCAAAAGTTATTTAGCCACCGCATTCTTATAGAAACTTTATAGATGTTTTCCTATAGAGCATGTCTATCGAGTTCCTTTTGAGATCGTACAGACGTATTTCAATAGAGAATTTATACCGAGTTCTTTTTGAGACTGTAAACACAAATTTCCATAGAGATGTTTCATGGTGTTTCTTTAGGATGGCAATAGAACCCTTTCGCAATAATTTTTGAAAGAAAAACGCTTTTTATGCCACTTGCTCGCCACGTTGGGGGATGTCCTCTCGAGAGGGTACTGTACTCAACAGAAGGCGAGGTCGGGCGCTCTGCTTTTCTTAAGAAAAACCGATGGTCCTAGGTCCGGCAGTGAGATTCGAACTTGGTACCTCTCGCACTGGACGCCGATACTCTACCACTGCGCCACCGCCGCGTTTGCTTTTCCATCTGCAAATTTTAGTCATATGCTAGTCGAAGTCAACGTCATGAAAGCGTATTGGAAGGAAGTGCAGTGCGAAGGGAAGGTAACCAATGGTCAATAATGGCGACAGATTGGATTCCAAGGGAAGTAAAGGGGGGCGGGAGGCGGCAGGACGCTATCTGGTCGTATTAGATTAAAATGTTCGTGACGACAACATAGCTGAGATTACGACATGACCATGTTAATTGGAGAAAAATATGGAAGATATTTTTGCCCTGCAGTGGGTGTAAATAGATCCCTGATGAAACTTTTTTTTCATAAGAATGTTACATGCATTAATACACCGTCTATAGATGCCTTATAGAGGCCATATAGAAATGCAGTCTATAGACAGGTAGCGTTAAGAGTTCTAAAGGTACTCTATAAAGGTTTCTTTATAGAATTGAGTAGATACATCCCTTATAGAGCGCGTATGGTGAACCAGTCTATAGAAAGAAAGCGTTAAATGTTTTAAAGACGCTCTATAAGAGTTACTTTATAGAATTCAGTACATATGACGTCAATATATGCTTTCTATTGTGCGTGAAATGACGTGTTTCTATAGAAGGTATTTTTAGACTTTCTATAGTCAGTCCTATGGAAAACATTCTATAGATGGCGAGTTCCTTTCGAGTTCCTTTAGACTCTATAGGAACTCATTAGGAGTTCTAAAGGAACTCTAAATCCATTTTCGTAAGGGCGTTAAAGAACCCCAGGTGGTCGAATTTTCCGGAGCCCTCCACTACGGCGGCTCTCATAATCATAGGTTGTTTTGGGACGTAAAACCTCACAAATCAATCAAGTGACACAAGGTTCCATTTCCTTTCAGTTTCGCTTCCCGAGCATTCGAGCGCGCTCACACACAAACTCAAGAAAAAAGTTATACATATCAATTATCTTAATTATTTACTGCAAGTCGCATGGAATATCCGACTCGTGATTCGAAAGCTTCGATAAGATTCTCATATCTGCCAACGCGCCACAAAAGCATCAAGTACAGCGACGTTATACCTGAAGTGGCCAGATGAGTGTTTGAAACTAATCGCAAGATACCGGGACAACGGATGGCACGTGTCGGGCAAATTTACATATTGTAACGGCAATAAGTGAAAAATCCGCTTGCAGTAAGAGACACATTCAAGCGAAGCTTGTTGTTTTGCGAGAAGTACTGGCGTCCTGGCGCGTACGCGAAAACAATCATCATTGTGAAAGCAGGTAGTGAGCCTCGATATCCAAGCGCAAGGCGCGCGCCCGTAACACGCGCACGCTCTTCAGTACACGCTCAGAAAACAGAAATGATGTGTACGTTTTTGAGCCATATAAATCCCTTACATTCTCTACCAAAGAAAGAAGAAAGAAAAAAACGATGAAAGTAGGAAACAAAGAAAGAACGACAGAAAGAACGGTACGATAAAAACAGAAAGAGGGAAAGATAGAAATGGAGAAAGAAAGAAAAAATAAACACAAATAGACAGAGAGAAAAGAAATAAAGACCGACAAAGGAGACAGAAAGGAAAAAGGCCCTACATATCTCGCAAGCCAAGCTTCGTTTGTCCCCATTTTCCCGATAAGGGAATGCCTCCCAAGTTTTGTTCCGCTTACCTTTCCAATGAACCCTGTTCCTCCTGTGAGGAATACCACCTGGTCTCGGTAGAACTGTGCGATCACGGAGCCCTTGTCATCCTCGGTCACCACAGCTGACGATGGAGTTTGCTGTGTCTGGCACCCTGCTGCCGCCATGGTGGTATCTCCACAGGTGGCTGCAATGCACAAGAAAAGAAAAAGAAAGGTTCCTTTCAAGGGTTATGCGTTTCGAATGCAATGAAATCAAAAATCACTGCACCCTGGAAAATAGAAACTTGTTGAAATGTGCACGCCTGTACGGCGCTTTACGATTTAGGCCGATGACGTTTTCCGGAACGCGGACAGGAACTTGTCACTCACCAGTCAGTAAGTTGTCATTCATGCCAGCGATGGCGAGAAAGCCTTTGTCACCCAATATTGTGCAAAACACCGTTCAGGAAATTCTGACACACGACCTAACCATACTGAGGATAGAAGTGGTTAAAATGTTGTCAGACGACTGCGCGAGACGGCAAACTATAGAACAATGAGCTGTTGCAGCCCTCTTCGCGCCTTTCCTTCTGTAATATTTCAGCGCATTCCTTTTGCATGTACGGCAAATTATATCCCGTCGAAAAAAAACGAAAAGAATAATACCATAAGCACGCCCATATATAATACGGGGCATTGCGCCATACGAAAATAACTAAGAAAATTGAGGCCATGGGAAAAATCGAGTCCAGACCCACAGAATAGCCGGTCTTTGACACGTGCATTGCACTTCGAAGCACTCGTAAGCGGTCAAACACGAAGAAGGACATTAAGTTCATGTCATTATATATTACACTGGATGCGTCAGCGCATGGGGCTTGTTACGAAAAGAAAGAAACTAATAAAAAATGGAAATCCTATAAATAAGCATCAAGTTTATAGCTGTACGAGGTCTGTGTGATATCAGAGCATAAGTTGAGTACAAAAATAGTCATTCAACGATCGAGGTAATTAATGAAAATCAATCAAATTGAGGAAGGTGTGCATCGCATTGCATATGCGGATGTGAGCCAGGAAATTTGTGTATGAGCCCTGAGCCTCGCATCCTGAGCCACTGAGTGCGCGAGCTAACGCAATTTAACTGCCCCGCCGTAAACGAGTATAATTCCTAAAAAGCTCGTTAATTAGCACCGAGCTTTCACTTGGGTCGCAAACGTGCACGTATAGATCTAATTTACGCGGAATGCCACGGACCCTCAATTGAGCCGCGACGTGAGGGCAGTAGTATCGTATAGGTTTGATTTCAATACCCGTCTCTTGCAATTAGAACTATTCAGCGTTGTGAGGTTCAAAGAGAGCCAACGCAGTCGCACTGCGGGAAACAAAAAATAAATAAGAAAAGAAGAAAAGAAAAGTAATGGCGCCGGCATCTCGGTCTCATATAGGTTGAGATTGAATGAAGACCCATGATTTCGTTACAAACGCGGATATTTAAGTGTTGGTATATTGTGCGAGTGAATTAATATAGTAACAAATGGTGAAAAATGCGGTATGATAGACAGAAGGCTCGGGCAAATTGAACTCTGTCAGAGAGTGGCGCCGACATCGTGTGCATCATCAAACTTCGTTAGAGAGATTCCCAGGAGGACATTTCATTAAAGTCCTCCGATAAAGCGCTAGCGCGTTCAAGGTTTTCGCCTTAAGCTAACAATACTGAAACACCCGTATTGGCGCGGAGCTCGCGTCGTGTGTCTTCTATTTCAGACGACTGACGACGCGACCGCGGTGCGTGACAGGCACAGCAGCAAAGCGCGCGTTTTTCTTTCCCCGATTGGCCCGACGCACGCACTAGCCTTCTCTGCGCTGCACAGTTTTAGCGCCACGCGAGGGAAACCGATTTAGGCCTCGCACGACGCGTGAACTGCAAAAGCGAGCTTTTAGGCCAACTGGTGCGAGCGCCGGGTTGTAGTACCGGACCGCACGTGACCCGCGGGATCGAGGCGTTGCGACAGCGGCGGTGGGAAGGGGAAAGGTGGCGTGCATGGTCTGGCCACGCAGTCGAAATCGATCTGGTCCTCGAATTTGATATGGGCCTTCACTGCGAGGCGGACGTGATGTCTTGGGCGCGGTGGTGGCGTGACGGACCCTACCTTCGCCGCTTTGTTGAGAGCGCACGTGTGCGACGGACATGGGGATTCAAGCGAGTGAACGTATATCGAGCCTTCGCGCGGCTGTGTCATTCTGTTAGCAGCGCGCCAAAGGCAACACTGTCCTCGGTTTCTGCATGACTTAGAGCATTTAATTTTACCAAGATGATTTGAACACGTACACATTGCCGTCTCATGGAAGCAAAACGGCGTAATTAAAGAAAAAAAAAAGGTGGGGACTCGATTGTCAGCACGTGAAAGATCATGCTGAACGAGGTGATCGATAGCCATTTAAACTGATCCTCTATTTTTCCATCAAGAGGAGGAGCGAGGGGGGGGGGGGGGGGACAGTCGACAAAGGAGGGTAATTTTCTTTTCTTTTTTTTTACAGGGCACTGAAAACGAGACGAAGGCGCTACCTCAACCCCAACAGGTAATCAACAAGATATCTGCAGAAACCCCTAAACAGAAAAGCCGCCATTGCGAATGTGGTATCCTTATCGAAAAAAAAAAAAAACGAACAATATACCTCGCAATCGCGTGATCCCAAACGAACGTGCATTGTTCCATGCATATAGAAACCAGTATTTCACTATATATCGTATGGGCCAGAGCATATATGGCCTTCAAAGCAAACAGCATTCTCTGCCTCTTTGGCCCGTTCTCGTGGTTGGTGGCTGCGTATATTATAGCCTGGCAATCGTTAAAAAGCACGCGTTAGCGCGCAACGGACTCGCTATTTCGGCGACGTCATTTCGCGGACCACATGAACGATTTTGCGCTCGACAAACACTCGGGGTTCAAAATACGGTGGGATAGGTGGTCGCACTACGGAAGGGCAAGATCTGAGCTCAGCGCGTCTCTGGCCCTTCATTATCACTTCCACGACAGCGTCTCTTGTTCAACGATAGACGAACGTGAAATAAATGACACACAGCACAAACACGGGCGCTGTTTTTGCGACTGTGCATTCATGGCTTTGCGCCGGTTCGCCGTCGGCAATGCAGATTATATAGACGTCCAATTCGCCACCTTGCTAACAATGTGATAGCAAATATACCGCAAGAATGTATGCATATGTGCCACAATTCATTCGCCGAACACACACACACACACACAGATATATATATATATATATATATATATATATATATATATATATATATATATATATATATATATATATATATATATATACTATATATATATATCATACCATTGCTGCTCACGCAGGTTACGTATATGTATGCGAATACATACC
Source organism: Hyalomma asiaticum (assembly GCA_013339685.2). Classification (NCBI taxonomy): domain Eukaryota; kingdom Metazoa; phylum Arthropoda; class Arachnida; order Ixodida; family Ixodidae; genus Hyalomma; species Hyalomma asiaticum. The sequence goes on along the minus strand of CM023483.1, from coordinate 53,843,382 downwards.
GGGTATATTCTGTTATCAGAACACGTAACTCGCGCTGAAATCCCAATAACCCCGGGAGCAGCCAATTCTGGCAGATTACCAGCTCGCGACGCAACCCTTTCCTTTTTCTCCTTCCGTCGTGCGATAAGGCCCACTCGATCCACTACGTGCATGACATACAGGTCGCACGTTGCTCGAACAAGCACGCGTTCGATGCGAGACTCATCGCTGAGCTGCTATTTGCGCACTCTGCGCATACGCGGCCGAAGAAAATACACAGGCGGGCGTTCGTTCTTAACCTGCCAATCGTGCGGTCGATTTCGCTCGAACGTGCAAATAGAAGAAGCCACGCTCGTACTCCTGGCGTGCCGCCAGGGCGATGACTAAGCGTACAGACCATCGAGGAAGCACGGAAAATGCCAAAGGCGTTGTGGGTCTTTGCGTCGGTCTTAGCGCAGTAAGCATTTTTTTACCCTTATAAGGTTCCGTGATAGCCGTAAAAAATGTGTGTGTGTGTGTGTGTGTGTGTGTGTGTGTGTGTGTGTGTGTGTGTGTGTGTGTGTGTGTGTACAAATTAAGGTATAGCTGCGAAAGTCTACACGGAACCGCATGAAAAAAGCTTCACTACATGTCACTGTCAAATTCCCATCAGGTGTGTCGGCGGGCACCATGTGGTCACAGTCTATATGCAGTATTCAAGCAAAGTTTATCTAATAAGTAGCATATAAGCAACAGGAGAATGAAGCAGTGCCTCCCACCTCAATTTCACATACATACATACATACATACATACATACATACATACATACATACATACATACATACATACATACATACATACATTGGCTTTTTCTACTTTACAATTGCAATCGGTCACGAGTGCTAGTTGCAATGTATTTTGTTTATTTCGCTTTCCCTTTTTTCCATTTCTTTTTTATTTGCACTTCGGCTTATAAGCGTCTAGTTGTGATATTATTAATAACCAAGAAATCAATACAGTCGGCTCACCGCCGTGTCAAACGCACAAAACGGCACTCCGCCCCCTCCTCCCCCCGCCCAACTTCCGTGCACAAACGTAACGGAGTAACACAAAGCGCAATTAAATAAATAAGACAAAAGAAGCTAGGCCTCCCAGGCCGCAGCCAGTCAAGGCCGGTTCACCGCTTTTTGCGACTGATGCACGTTAAAAACAGTAGTTCAGTTTCGCCGCAGCAATAATTATTAATACTAATTTTGGGGTTTTACGTCCCAAAACCACGATATTGTTACGAGAGACGTCGTAATTGGAGGGTTCTGGCAATTTTGACCACCTGGGGTTCTTTAGCGTGCACTGACATCGCAACGTACACGGGCTTCTGACATTTCGCCTCCGTCGAAATGAGGCCGCCGCGGTCGGGATTCGATCCCGCGACCTTAGGGTCAACAGTGAAGTGCCACAGCCACTAGACCACAGCGGCGTCTCTCTCTCTCTGTTTTCGCAGGGAACAGGAAATTTAACCGCGATTTCTTGTGAGTGCACAACCCTTTCTGTTTGCCGATCCAAACATATTGTGCATGCAGCAAAAACCGCACGGTAGAGGGTTATGCCGCTATGCGGGAGTACGCGGAACTATGGAGTGAGGTTGCTGCCATCAGGCGTTGCTGCCATCAGGCAGCAGCGTCTTTCTGCAACGAAAATGATGTGGATGGTCTCCGTGTTTGAGAGACACGGTCATCGTAAGAAAGCATGCAAACCGGAACGCACACGGAAGCTATGACGGGTGACAAAATATAACAAAAAAAAAAAATAAAACGCAGAAGCTTCCTGCTTGGAAATGCTCAGATATATAGCGCGTAAACGTCATTTTACTTATGAGACCTGCAAAACCGTAGTGGCCCATTTTCTTTCGGCGCCGACTGCATGAGACGTTTACGTCTTGCGGCAATACGATAGTGAGCTACTTTTTCTTTTCTGGCCAACTTTTACGGTGGTGTAGTTAAGTGTGGCGGCAACTGCATACTCCCGCACACTTTCTTCGCTGACTGTCGCGACAGCTGTTAGTGTTTCCTATACTCTCTCAAGTATACAGAACGGAAGCCTTTGCGGGACCTCCATTGGCAGTTCTTTTTTCGTTTTGTTACTCCGCAACGCGCACGCACGAACAATATTTCTGTGGGGCGCTTTATGATTAAGGTATGCTAACCGCTTACGGGTAAATGGCGCAGCGTGCCAAAGCTTACTTCCAGCACTGTATTGTGAGTTAACAGGTAGAATTCTTACGTATGTTCGCGCGTGCTCGTCAGCTAAACTTTGCTACTTTAAGTAAAATATTCTCGTCCTCTTGTGTTCTCGCCTGCCCTTGTATTTTGTACTCCCCGTGCGGCACCCAGCTGACCCATCAGCTGATTGATGATTGATTTCTGGGGTTTTACGTCCCAAAAGCAGTTCTGATTATGAGGGACGCCGTAGTGGAGGTCTCCGGAAATTTATACAACCTGGGGTTCTTTAACGTGCACTGACATCGCACAGCACACGGGCCTCAACATTTCGCCTCCATCGAAATGCAGCCGCCGCGGCCGGGATGCGATCCCGCGACCTTCGGATCAGCAGCCGAGTGCCGTAGCCACTAGACCACCGTGTCGGGGCAGCTGACCCATCAGCTGAAGGTCAGCGTCTCATCCTTCGTGTTGTTGCTTGACGCGTGTCATTCGCTCTGTTTATACTTTGATATGTATCCTGTCAGCACTTCACTTCCCAAGGCAGGTGTCAGATTACATCGGTCCAGGTGGTACTAAACGATTAATGGCGACTCAACCTTGATGTGCGGCGAGACAGGAACCACAGACGCACGCTATCTGGCAGCCAAATCTGCGATCTGAAATGGGGCGCGCACTGCGGGAAAGTGCACCGAAAGACCGATGTTGCCGCGAGTTCCATGGCAGCGTCGCTTTCACAGAGCACGACGGCATAGTTGTAGCACTGTTGCGTCCCCGTGTATCGCGATGAAACCGTTAAGAAAAAAAAAAGCGTTCAAAAAACGACACATCGCGGCTGGTTTAATCAACCAAAAAAGAGCGCACGTCGACGTGTATGGGTTAAAGAATTTGGAAGAAGGCGCGGAAAAGGCAAAAAAAAAAAAAAAAAAAAAAAAGAAAGGAAGAGCCAGGCCTGCGCAGAACCGCAGGACAGTGAAAGCTGTACGAAGTGCGGTGCAGTGATTCGTCTGAGTTTCCCTCGTGTTTATCATCGCCGTTCTAAAATTATTTTCGCTTAATTTGATCTCATTATACGATTATTTACCCCTAACGTGTATGTTTTATTTGATTATACTAATCTGTTCTTTTTTCTTAACTGTTCTTAATCTAAATCCATTTTGACCGGTTTTGACCTGTTACCACCATGTTTGGCCCTGTTTTAAACTGCTCTTTTCTGAGCGTGAGCACATGAGATCACGGGATACGCCGACAGCCAGGGCTACTGAGCGCCGCCAGGGCGTAGTAGTCAGTAGCCCCTGCCTCTGACCTCTTGTTTTCTCTCTTGCTACCTTTTGGCTGAAAGTATTACAGCAAAAAATCGAGGTGTTGATGCCTTGCCAAGGAAGACGCGACAAGGGCAACCAGCGCGTGGCAGGAGAGAGCACCACTTCGGTAATGAATTTCTGCCGCTTTGAGCGAGCTAAGTAAGACACAGTTAAGCAAGAGAAACGGTGGCGGAATGACAGCGATACCAGACGGTATTCACACATTCGAAGCACGCCATCGTTCGGCCTGAGACGCTGCTCACAAAACAGTTCCGGTCGTCGCAACCAAGAGAAGGAGGGAGATGGCTCAATGACCAACAGGGAAGAACCCGCTTTGCTCAATCGGCACCGTTACCTGCACTCATTTGCTCTTCGACAGCGTTAACTACGGCTCCGGCTACAGAAGCAAAAATTTTGTGCAGCTTACTAAAGTGGTGCAAGGCTGGACTAACAGCGGTGTTTGCGACCGACCTATAGCTTTTTCCGGCTTCTACAAGCTCGACTAAATCACGTGATTTCTCACGTCACTAGCTGCGACGTCATGTTACGTTATTTGGGCCACGTGAATACATGTGACGTCATTTTACGTGGTCATGCTACCTGTAACCATAGTACTGAGGGACTACGCTGTATACCTCATGGCTAGGTTATGCAAACGCTGCTGTACTAGGTAGTTGCTAGGTGAAGCGACTGGACCGTAACGTGATATTACGTGACCTGAACCACGTAAATAGCTGTGACGTCATCTTACGCAGTCATACTAGCTGTAACTATAGGCTATGCTAAGCGATCGCGGCTATGCCAGGCGGTTGCGACGCGAGCTGGAGCAAAGCTGGGCGGGGCTTTGCCATGTTTTACGGTATGCCTTCCTCCTTTCCTTTATCCTCGCTCTTACTATCCCGTTGCACCCTCTTGCTGTACTGTACTGTGCATGGCTATGCTATGTTAGGAGCTGCTTGGCACATATACCCGCTTTCTGTACCCCATGCCTTACATCAGGCATTGCATACAGATGAAGTGTGCGCGCATCAACGTCAGCACGCGTGACCAATGATTATGATAATTTCCTGTCGTCTCTGCACGGGAAAACGAAAATCTTATAATTCTCCTACCGCTGTAAAATGCAACCAGATGGTAGTAGGACTTCATAAAATGTTTTTCCTGAGATGCAGGTGGTGTCGACAGGAAACGCTTTGCTTGTAGGACCACGCGGGCCCCCGTGTGGCGACTGCAGCTGATATGACGATTTGCACAAGCATACCTCTACCACTGCAATGCAACAAATAATCATAACCTTTGTGACCGCGTATTAATGTTCGAAACAATTAACGGAAGCATATACATGATTTCTGCGGTGAAAGGCAAATACAGAGGAAACCCGTACATTCGAATGGTCGTTTATGGGCATTCTTTCATTAGCCTGAGCTAATTAAAACAAATCGACAGAGCTTTATCGCAACAGCAAGGCACGTTGCAACACAAACCCTGCAACCCGGCTTTGTTGTTTTACACAGCAAAGTTTTTTTTTTTTTTTTATGGCACAGATAGCGTGAAAATAACTATTAGTGCTTGCAAATACCCGTTAAACCGGCTATCCGGTTTAACCGGAGGTGGCGAATCTGGTCTCGAAGACAAGTTATTCGGTTACCCGGATTTTGAGAATAAGGATATTATGATACCCGGCTCAAATAACCGGCTAGCCGGATATATGAATTTTGTGTTTGAATATTTGCTGTCGCCAATAGTTTATTGAAAGAGGCGGGGAGATAACATATGTAATAGATTATTACCATGTAGTTCGTTAATATATTTATGCAGCTGTAATTAGTGACTGCATTCTTCCTCCCGAGTCCAAGTCCTCGTGTACCACATAGAGCAAGTCTGATACATCGGGAACCTACGAGTAAGATTATGTGAAGCAGCGGAATTCAGAAAGCTAAACTTGGAAACTTAAGGAACGCATTAGGTATGGACGAGCGGTTGTGAATATGAAATGTAAGAATCCAAGGGAGAGAAAGACAAAACGTTGATTCCGGCGCCAGTACTGAAAAACAATATCCGGTCATTCGGGTATCCGAATATTCGCATATTACAAACCAAATAAGCAACCGAATAACCGGTCACTCCGGTTATCCGGTTTTTCTGTTCGAATAACCGCTGAATCGAACAATCGGATAGCCAGTTTTGACCCAAGGCCGGTGTGGTGTTGCTGCAATACTGACTATCGTAAGAATGTGTTCCTTTTGGCTAATAAACGTTGTTAAGGAAATTCCAACGTACACGCGTCACACTACCATATCGCATTTTGCGCACAGATTATTTCTTCGGTCAAGTCACTGCGTGCTAAAATGCTAACATGTGTGAGCACTGTCTCTTCCATGCACGCAAGGATTATACTATATAGTAATCTGGAAACGTAAAGAGCCGTTATTAATGCGCATTGTCTCTGGAAAACAACAGCGCACGTCCTCGCTCAATTGTTGTCTGCGAAGAACAGAAGAAAGAACGCGTTACGTCATTTCGCAAGGCGGGTTAACAACGGCCATGGAACAAGCTTTAAAAGAAACGTGCAGTTCAACTTAAGATAATAAACTTCCATCTTTGCGATTATACGCGGCCCTACACACATGTGAACATTACAGCCCTACGGGACTCTTGTTCTAATTTTCTGCGTGAGATTTACTAAGGGAGACAAGGCAAGCCCGGGCGGTTTAAGAATGTTGCGACGGCAGTCCTATGTACATCAAAGCTGGAACGCAATTTACGGTACATGATAATTATAGGCTCGAAGGTAAGCGTATATAGCGGTAAATTTGTGGCACAGCTATGGAACGCTTACAAGAAGAATATGATGATAATCGGGGACGGCTGTGCAGGACCCAAAGGGGAAAGGGCGCACGTTTGTAGTATCCGTGGCACTGTTTTCGAAGCGGAGCGTACAAGACGCTTCGCGTCGGGGACCACTCAAACGAGATGAACGCGGCAGCCCGGACCACGCGCGGAAGGGCACAGGATGTCGCGATACGGACGAGTCGTTGCCGAAGACATCGAAATAGATGGGCCTTGATCTGATCGCCGTGATGCTGGCCGCTTCCTCAAGCACCATCGATCCGCAGTTGCTCCGAGCCGCATACTGGGAGTGCGGCCGCCCTCGTGCACTGACCTGCAGTCTTTCCGCAATGAAGCCGCGTTAATATTTTTTTTTTTTGCCCGGTCCGCACCATTAAAAGCGACGCCATGAGACCCAACGTGTCACTTCATAAGCTAAGTTTTATGGAACAAAATTAGACTTAGTGGCTAGGCTAGCGCATGGATCGAGGCATCAGACGTGTGGACCCGCGCACCGCGCGTTAGATGCAATGGATGCTTACCCGACAGACGCGGGTTACAGATCCCGGCCCCGGCGGTCGCGTTTACCCCGGGTAATGGACGATTTCAGTGCACATAACGAATCCCAGGTGGCCGAAATTCACGGAGCCCTCCACTACGGCGTGCCTCATGATGGTATACGTTGGTCTTGGCACGCAAAACTTATCCTCCAAAAGAAGCTTGAGCTTTTCTCGACATAAATGGCGACTGTGTTGTTTTGGCTGTATTTCTCGACCGGAAACCGGCTCTAACCCGTCGAGAGTGCAACAAGTCACCCCCTAGCACCGATAGGTCCATAGTTTCACGTAACGGTGTCGGCCTCCTCTTTTTCCCTCAGTCTGCAAACACCAATGGCGGAGGAGACGGAGCCGCCAACAGACGCGGGACCCGAAATACCCTCATTATTATTCTTACACTCTCTGTTTATAAGTAAATCTTATAAACAAACGTAGGTTATCTTCAAGCCCGTACTGCCAACGTCATCTCTTCAATGTAAACAACGTGGGCAACGGCGTGGGCCAGCTACTGATAGAGATGCTCTGTACACCAACTAGCGGAGGCATTCAAAAATGTTACATGCTTAGTGTACTCGCCAAGGAGAGAACTGACGGTTAATGTGTTCCAGTTTTTACTGGGGATTGAACAATGTTCGGGCTTTAGTGGTGTTGCGACTTCGGCACTTTTTTTTCGTTGTCTATAGAACAAATGAGCAACGCTTCATCACTAGAGAAGCGTGCGAACATGTAGAGACACGCGCGTCCACTGGTTTTTCTGGCCAATAAATTCTGTGAGGAGCCGCGCAAATAAGGCTGTCGAGTGACACTTACCTAACAGTTGATAAATGCAATCCTGCCGCTGAATTTAAGGGGGGACAGAACACGCTTCCTTACAACGCCGCAGCATGTGAAAAAGAGTACATCAAACTGCGCTCTTTCGTTGCATCTTGGTGCAGCTTTAAATGAAATATGCCGAGTCTGTCAATATGTAAGCTAGTCTCGCAAGCGCCACTAAAAGTTACACAAGGTTTTCTCACATACTTACTCGCGCTAATGGACAGCCTAGTGCCAACTGATACCATCGGCTTCTACTAAACGTAGCCTCAACGAACCGTTATCTACACCATGGGAATTGCTGCTGATCCCTGCCGCGACAACAGTGACTGTCAAGAGACAGTGGAACGTTATAAGTTGAATGTCCCCCATATCGGAAATCGCCATGAGATATTTTGTTTTGAGCGCCAAAAGAACATGGTCTCTCACTCTACGTTAGATTTTTCAATGTGCACCGATCTCAATAAAATTTGCAGTATATATTCTCCTCGGTACAGTAATAATATATGCCAAGTCAGGCGGATGTAGATCATTTAGTTTTCCTGTAAATGAATTTTAAAAGTTTTTAGCGGATTCTCACACGGGCCACCCTGTGTTTTTGACGTCATCACCTCCACGCTGCCTACCCGAGCCAGTGGGCCCTCAAAAGCAAAACGGCGATAATTCAGCGCTCATATCGTCGCTGTAAAGATCAGAAAAGCTGGTATAACTCAATATCTCGTCGGATGACCTCGCCACTGACATTTCTTTGGCGCCAGTTTCATATTTCTGGTGACGGGAAGGTTGTGACGTCATCGCACACGCTCCTCGAAGCATCTACCCATTTCGGTTTCGGTTTGAAGACGAGTTTCAGCTGCTTATTAAAAATTATCGATGCGTTTCTGAGCAAACGGAACAACCCTAGCGGTTACAGGACTATCAGTACCATTGGAAAACACTGATATCAGAACATGGTGAAAAAACCGCCGGAGTTGACCTTTAAGTCCTACGCCTCTCCCTTCAAAACAACGGCTGGCCTTGAATTAATTGTTCCGATACTTATAAGATATGAGCAGCTCTTAAAAATGTTCCCCTCACGGCGTTGAAAAAAAAAGAGTCTGAATTCACGTGTATTCCCACCTGTAAGTCATTATTGTGTTTAATCACTCATTCTATATTGATTTGCCCACATCCCCCTGCCTTCTGGAATTTATAACTCCCTCCCTTTAGTACGCGGTGTGCCGTGTCAGCGGCAGCATCTACGTCAGCAAAAATCCCTGCCTTCCAAAATGGAGATTATCTCTCTCTCTCTTCTCTCTCTTGTGTGTGTGTGGGGGGGGGAGGGGGAGGAAGCGAAAGAGTGTGGGAGGGGGGTGCTCAGAAAAATTTATTGCAACATGCAGTTGCTGGAAGGTCGGCAGCTAACAACGCAACGTCACCTCGTCACCTCTGTAATAAGGTGATTTGCTGCAGCAGCACGCTACTCGTTCCCATTACAGCCGCTCGGTATATACGCCACCCAGCTGGATCAACGCCAGGATTAATTTACGATAGGGGCGATTGCAGAAAGTCGCCTCATTATTTAGTTTTCTTGCTTTCGCACGGCTGCGTCATGGTTATATTTCCTACCGTTTCTCTTCGTTTTCGTGTCTTTTTTAGCAGCAGAGCAGAGCTGTTTAAGCTTGCGTTCCGGCCGTGGCCGGCGTATACTGAAAACTCGGTGCAGCCGAGTGGAGAGACGGGAAGGTCATGTGATGCAGTTAAACGAAAGGAGGAGTTTCGAGCCGTAAAGAAATAAATAAGACAGAAGAAACTTTCTTGGCGAGACGGGATTCGAACGGCGGGCACCAACGGTCTGAAGGCAAGCGTCATAACAACTAAGTTATACACCCGCGCTTGCAGAACATGCATTTATGGGAACCGTATGATTGCGTTGTACCGACACGCTCTGCAAGAAGGAAAGAAAAGTCTCGAGTGTCGCGGAAGGATTGCCCTCGACCCACTTCTACATGATAGTGCTATAGTGATAATGACAGTGCCACGTATTAGTGATATTGCGATATCATGATAGTGATGCCATATGAGCGGACCCGTGCTTTCCCTCTGCCTACAATTAACTAACATCCTTGCCTTCAGCCTGCTGCTACAGGATAGTTACAACGACCGTGCTACGTGGCAGTACAGTATAGGTCCTTTTACAGTACATATAGTTTAGCATGAAAATGCGAAAGGGAATAGAGGATGACGAGGAGGAAAAGGAACAGCTGAGAGGGTATAGACCATAGACCATATCCATGTAGACTAGTAACTAGTCTACATGGATATGGTCTATGGTCTATACCCTCTCAGCTAATTAATAGAGGGTATAGACCATAGACCATATCCTTAGAGATCTAAGGATATCGAAAAATCTCATATGCCACATATACCACGTATCCAATAATCTCGTATGAATCATACGAGAACACGTATGATTCATATGTGTTCATACGAGGTTATTGGACATGCGCCGTGACACCTTGCTATAGCAAGGTGTCAGAAAGGAAAATGAGGATGAGGAGCAGAGAGTGCTATATATAAAGGGATAAAGAAAGAATGATGAAGAGACATGAAATGAGAACTCAATCTGCGTTCGCATCGTGATGGCGCTTGCTTGCCAGATCCGCTGTTTACTCAGATGGCACAGACCTGGAAGCGGCTTCAATTTCTTTTATTGCGATAGCAATTATATGGACAGTCTCGGCTGGTTTTTGCCGTCCCCGTCGCCGCCGTCATGAACCGTATATGTATAAGTATGTACAAATATATAAAAGTCCCAAAGAAAAATAATTCGGGTAAATGCTTCCGAAGCGCGGAATCGAACCAGGAACCTCTCGCTCCGCAGCGCGTGGCGCTAACCACTACGCCACAAAAAGCAGACTCTTCAGGGAGCTAACGGCGAGCCTTATATACACACCCTTTACCGCTGGCAGGACTCAGAGACGGCAGGCGCTTATAAGCGTTTCTTCAATACCAGCTAGATGGCGCGAGGAGCGCAGCGGGCGGCCGCCTTTGCAACAGGAGCTCTGTTCAAACGGAGAGTATCCATCGTGACAACTTATTCGCGCTCGTTCGGTGTGTGTCTGTGCGTTCGTTTCGTGCGTGCTTCACTTGATAGCTCGCGCTCATCTTCTGTTTGTTCATCTAGCGGCCTCCCCTAGCTTTGTATGTGTAGCTTTGCGACACACAACGTATAAAGCCCTTCGTAGCAGCACGCGCTGCCCACGGGAGGCGCTCACTTAGCAAGTGCATGTTTGCTACAATTAATATTGCTCCTGAAGCTGCGAGCCTCACTTCGTATAGCATTACAGTTTCTTGCTATCGCATTCATTGCTTCGCCCTTGCGGCGTGTGACTTTTTTTATCTGGTTTTTCTCTACGCACGCGAAATCCCGCTTAGAAGCGGCAATACTCGTAGTTTCCGATGGCGTGGTCGCGTCGCCAGCGCTAATTACGACTCTGCGCCTGAAGACAATTGATGACCGGTTAATCACCTACGCTGTTCCCCAAGCTGTGGACTGTACGGGGTTGACGCAACGCCCCAACGTCGTGTGACAAAGGTAAACGTTGACTGCGGCTTCCGTCTCATCGCTGGTGTAATTTTAGTTCACCCTCATCGGCAATCTGTACGTGTATTTAATTACTAAAATAGAAGGAACGTCTTCACGAAAGGGAACTAATCATTTCAGCACTCTTGAATATGCAAATCCAGGTGAGTCGCTAGACGGGCAAACTCAACGAATACGTTCTAGCACGTGCGAATGAAATGCCTGAAGAGAGAGTGCAGGCATGCCAGGCAGGCAGGCAGGCAGGCATGCAAGCAAATAACTTTACTTGAAGAGTAGGGAAAAAAGAACAGTTTGTGCGAAACTGCAAACGACTGTTCCTTCTTTTTATTACAAGGTGGACGCGGCTCTCTCTTTGCGGAACGCCGCTAATACCACGGTGGTCGCCCATTCCATCACACATCGTAATCCAGCATCGGCGCCGTTAGGGTTGCCTTTCACTTTCCTTCGATAGCTTTATAGCTATTCGGAAGCTCCACGTTGAGTATATTTCTGTCGCGTAGCGGGTACACCAGCTCCGTGCGCTTGGGGTAATCGCAGAAACGGCACTGGAATAATAACGCACCGCACCGTATACAATTCTCACATCCACATATAGCTTGGGTAAGAACCGATCTTACTTGGCGATTTCAGCAAACCCGCAGGAGCGTTTCGAAATCGTCGGTTCGCCCGGCGCAAGCCGGGCTAATGTTTTATTAATTACGACATTTCCTTGTATATGATCGTTCCGCATTACACCCAAGAAGGACACGACGAATTTAACTCGGCATTCTTGCGTATTATGACATGTTGACAGGCCATTGTCTGTTGGGAAGTTCGGTAAGAAAACGACCTGCAAATATCAAAAAGGCAATAATCGGTTGACGTATACAAGCGCCGAGAAGTACAAGCTATACTTCGAAATGTCTTTGACGCACATCATTATTACCTCGATTATCGTTTCTCGCTCGCGTCAGTGGCATCTTGCCATATCTCGTTGAGCAGGCGCCTTTCCTCTATAGAAGAGACGCTTGTGGATATTTGCTCGCTCCTCTGTCTATATGTATATGCAGCGTCCCCTTCGAGCAATGTTACGTAATGCAAGCGACAAAAATAGAAATAAAACGTATGAGCCGAACCGCCGACTCGCGTAGAGCAATTTAGAGAGGGCAGATGACGGCGCTCGAGGAATTTTCATGCAGCAACTGATTATTGTACATCTTGTTTGTTGCATCATTCTTGTGATACGAGAAAGGAAGGTCGCATCGTGGTAATGTTGTTGCCATTTCGAGGCTGCGTCCTGACTGACCCTATGAAGAACAGCATGCCTCTGCTGTTACACGGAAATATCGATGCACATAACACGCGTCATAATAATAATAATAATATTATTAATAATAATAATAATAATAATAATAATAATAATAATAATAATAATAATAATAATAAAGAAAAAGGTGTGTGTGTGTGTGTGTGTGTGTGTGTGTGTGTGTGTGTGTGTGTGTGTGTGTGTGTGTGTGTGTGTGTGTGTGTGTGTGTGTGTGTGTGCGTACGCCGGTTTACCGTACGGCAGTGACGGTAATACCGTACCATCATGGTCGGCACGCGGCTATTTTAGTCGGAAAGACCTGCACTAGTTGCGCGGTGAGTACGGAATCGTCGTCGAATGATAAAACTTGCTGGTGAAGCCCTCAGAAGCTCAATTTTCTACGTGCCAAGTACTGACTGTACGGCATTACCGTACTTACCGTACGGTAAGCCGCCGCTGCTAAAACTCGTAGCGAGAAAGGGGGGAGCGAAATATACGTTAAGGTCTATTGGCCTCGAGATAGACATGTAGATGGCAGCATTGTCACCGCGTGAGTGTGGATAGGCGTTCGCCAGCGCGCATTAGAATGTACACAGCGGCGCTCTGTTGTGAGCGGTTTGAGGCAGTTATTACCTAAATAAAAGGATTAATTGCAGTCAAACGGTAATACATGTATCCTTAAATCTCACGTCAGTGCAGTAATCACACAAAACGTTTTTAATTGCACGTGAAGGAAGCGTGACATGCCATTCAACGGGGCACCGACCCTCACAGTTTGACTTCCTCGGTGGTTCTCTCCGTCTACGTTTCTTTCACCATACTTAGGTTTCCTACTGTCTACAATTAATGTTTGCATCGCTGTTACGCGGCTGAAAGAGTTCAGTATTGTGTTCTCGCTCGTTTTTCGCCATTGGCTACAACAACAACAACAACAACAACAACAACAACAACAACAACAACAACAACAACTGTTGCTGCGCATTGAGTTGAAGTAGCAGCACCGCTATTTCACTTACACGCATACTTGCGTTTAAATTCCTTGCATGTCGTGTTCCATGAAACGCTTGCAAGGCGTTTAACTGGCTCAGTTAGTCAAGCTATGTGACTGTATACGCTGCTTGAGTACTCTCACAATATTTGACACACGCTTATGTCAAGTAAGAATTTTAATACTCAAACGCATCGCTTTCTTCGCATTATTAGTTGTGTGACCGTGACAAAAAGAACTTTGTTATTTATGCACAGTAAAGAAAGATGTGTTCTTCAAAGGAAAAACGTTTTTTCCGTCATGCTCACAATAGCATATCGCGAGCCGATATCGCTGCAGTACTGCATTTGCACGTTGATGTTTCCCGCTTGACATATTCAGAAGGACGTTAAGTGCACCTGGCCGTATACTTGAAATGCATAGCAGCAGCCAAACTGAAATAAATATTCCGAACCGGAGGTGTGACGATGACATAGCACGCTCAAGACACAGGCGCTCAGTGAATTTAGGAAAGAGCAAAGACTGCAGCGCAATGCCAAATAATGCTGTAACTAATACTTGTATGCTTGTATAAGAATACACAAAAGCATTCAACGCTGCACCGGCTCATGGAACAAACGTAATGGAGATATGTGTGACGTACGCGCGCATGTAAAAGCGCAGTGGCTAGCGGACGACGCAAGGCGCTATCCACACTTGGGAGCTTCGTCCACTCGCCGCTAGGCGCCGACTGTGTTCGATCTCGAGGTCAATATCGCAGAAACCGCAACCTGGCCAGCCTCGAAGCCACAATCGCCGGGCGACTGTAATGCCACGTCCGCAGGCGTGATTCCAGAAAAGAAGGCATGGGATGCGTACATTTTATAAGCGATAAAGACGCCTAGCACCTGTGAGGCGACATTGTTACGTTTCGAGGTGTCGCATATATAGCGCATCTATTCTGTTTGCGAGCTTTATGACTGTATCGACCACTATCTGAGCAAACCGCACTGGAATGCCGGAACGACAGTCTCTCCCAGCAGAAAGCCACGAAGGGTCTGCTCAAGTTCTTGCGAGCAACGGGCCTCGTCGACAGTCCCTGACACTGCCGTGCTTGTGTGTGTGTGTGTGTGTGTGCGATTAGACCTCTTTCTTTCTACTTCCTTTTTTCTTCCTTCCCTTTCTCTCTCCCATTACCCCTTCCCCAGTGCAGGGTAGCATACTGGACATTTTTCCTTCCGGTTAACCTCCCTGCCTTCCGCCCATCATCATCATCATCTCTCTCTCTCTTATAACTCTAGAGAGTATATAGTGAGGCGGACACACTATGGGTAGAAGGGAAAACGTATTGATTGGTATGTTTGACGCAAGCTGATTGTATATGCTATAACTGCTCATACTTTGTAAGGAGGAAAGGCTGAGCAAATAAAGTTCACTCGAAAGTTACTGGTGTTCGTCCACATCATCTGCCTTTCGTAGACCTGCTGGTGCAAAAAAAAAAATAATTATAATTATAATAATAATAATAATGAGATGATGTATACAGTGACAACTATAGAATACTGAGGATAGTGTTTAAACATAGCTTGCGTTTTATACATGGTGGCGGTTGTGCGCTCTTGCGAGCGCCTCCTTACATTATATAACGAACGAACGAGAGATGAATGAATGCGTGAATGAATTAATGAAGTTATTTAGTAATGCTCAATAATTACAACCTAGCACTCCCCCACCCCCCACCCCCCCCCCCGCCGCCGAATAACCCGAATCAAGATATTCGGCACACAGCGAATGGAGGGGGTGAGTTCGGTTACGAGCAGAAAAAAAAAAACGGCGATATGCAAATCTTAGGTGTGCTGCCTTAAAGATGCTCCACGATTCATATATCGACACTCAACGTTATACAATGTTCGTCTATGAAAGGGAAAATTAGCATCCACCCGTTTTGTAGCGCAAAAAGCTATAAGGAGCTTGCATTTCTGAGAAATCCGTATGGATTTGTGCTACAAAAGGGGTGGTTGCTAATTTTCCTTTTCACAAACGTTACTCCACCTTGCGTGTTTCCGAAGATCTCGTATGCCAGTTTTCGTCTATGTATACGTATAAGACTGTCAAGATCAGCAAAAATGCGAGCTAGCGCCACTGAAGACCGTGAGAGCAGTGGTATTAGTCACTAATGGATACGGGAGGAGACAGAGTCAAGTGTCGGTCGTCGCCGACCTCGATGAGATTAACACGACACCAAAGCTGCTGGATTCAAAAGACAGATAGGGCGCGATACGCACTGTGGCAAAGCTCACACACGCTGGCCGCAGACACGACCGTCGTTGCTCGGTCCATTGACCAGCGGCGACGGCGAAGCCGTGAGAGGCGGCAGCCCCGTGACCGAGGGGGGCCAACGCCCTCGCCGTCACGAACGAAAAGCAGCGGGCAGCAATCAAAGCCGTATAAACTACGACGCGTTCGAACGACGCAATAAAAATATGCTATGCGGCTCCCCCTTACATTTGCATGAACCCGACTATAGGACTAGTCGAGTCAGCAGTCGCGTTCTTGATGTCGTAAGACGGGTCTATCGAGTCAACTATAACCCCATTACAGGTGCGGAGAGCTAAGTGGGTGGAAAGATCTAAGAAGAGAGAGAGAGAGAGAAAAGGTAAGTGAAAGGCAGGGAGGCGGGAGGACTCCAGACTTCCAGAGGCACCTTCAGCACGATATGATAAGCGCCTATATACGTTAAGTATGAAACACAGATTTTTGCCATGCGGGCCATGCGCCAATCACCCTTGCTTGAGGTATATTGTTATGAAGTGGATTCAGTAAACGTTCGCGTGTGTACAAGAGTCGTAGCCGGGATTTCATTTTGAGGTAAAGAAGAAAGGCTCGCTATTATAGATATGGCATGTATGTAACGAGAAAATGAAGCGTATCTACAATGCTCATTATGTATATATACTGACGGGACGTAAACAATTTTCAGAGAGATAAAGGCGTGGCACCCCGCCCCCTTTTCTTTGATACACCGATGCGACGTGTGGCAGGACACATGTACCCATAGCGGCGTGCACTCCAATAACTTGTTACGCCCATCTCAAGATGCTTGGCCGAGATCGTTGGCGGGACGACAAGTCCCTTCCGTCAGTTTCTGCACTGCGGACTTCGGTGCTCACATCGCGTGCTCCGATTCTCCCTTTGCCGTCGTCTCGACTGTCGGAGAAATTGTCTTTCTCTTTCATATTTTTCGAGGAGAGTAGTTGTAGTGCGTTTCTCTTCTCTTCCTTCCTTCATTTTTCTTTTTTTTTCTGCACACTCCCGGTTCCGTGAAGTTTCCTCGCACAGGCACGGACGAGACCACTTTCGAAGCGTAGCGTGCACCTGGTGGAGATCGAAGTATACGCCTGGCGGCCAAGCCTGGACAGTACTAGCTATCACACAAAAACAAGAGAAAGAAAAAAAAGGAAAAAAAAAGAAAGCAAGCAAGAAAGAAAGAAAACGTGGTCATAGAGAGAAAGTAAACGGGGTGATAGACGCAGGTAAAACACGTCTTTTCTCTGCGCATTCACAGTCCTCCTCCTGCATTAATCGACTAATACGAGTGCTGGTCGGTCAGTACGAACAATCAAAACACATTTCAAACGTACCTTTCTGTGGAGCACTGAATGATGCGCGAGGCACTGAACGGACAGCGTCATATGTATGCGAGTGGAGCCGGCCGGTGTCCGGAGCGAGCGACTATAGTTTTCGCGGAAAAACGGAAAAGCAAGGAGAGAGACACGAGCACGTGACAAGCGATGCGCCGCATCACGGTCTTCCTGTCTTACTATTTAATTAAGTAAACGTTTATTAAATAGTACATATCCGTTTCAAGTCTTTCCTCTCTCTTTTCTTTACTTTATTGACGTAAAGATAAACAAAGGCATTGTCGCCAGCTTCAGGCGACGTCAAACACCGTTTAACTCAGTTATTAGTGTCAACTAAGAAACGAAAAAGTCTTGCGTTCGGCTACAGTTGCAGTTCAAACGCTGTCGTTGCGATAAAGCCTGCGGGTGTCTGGGGCACACGAGAGCGATACACAGCGCTCGTGGTGCAGAGGAGTTAGTACCCATCGCAAGTGCCTGCGTCATCGAAGAAGTCTCGGAAGTTTTTTCAAGGGAAGCTCACTACGCGTCACAGCTTGGCGTCGGTGTTGCCTTCGCGAAAACAATCATCGTGAGAGCAGTGCGCGCACACTTATGTCTTCTCCTTCCTGATGCGGGGAACGGCTCCTCAAATTTCTCACTCCTCTGATGAACTTTGGCAAGTGAGAGAGTTGGCTTTGAATGCAGTAAATGAAGCTGCTCTTCGAATCATTGCCGATATAGGTGATGGGCCTGGGACAGTCGAGCAGTAGGTGATGCGTATTCTTTTCATTATCCGTGGCACGCACGAACATGTCGTAAATTACGGACGCTCAATTCTGCATAGAGAGCGATTTGCGTGCTGAGTTCCGAGGCATGGACACCTCTTACATACAGTGAAGTGTCGCTGATATAATCTTTGCAGAAACCGGCGTATAAAGCGTATCATCCGGATATCGTTATCAACCGTATGAAAATACAGTGCGCCAAGGGGGGATATTATATCGAAAAGCGTACTAATCGGGACCGTATCAACGAGAATAACAACGGTGGTTTTTAAACTGGTTCATGCTTCCTGCGTCAATCCCTGGTGAAGCCCGGTCGCCTACACGGTCGCTCCTCCGCACGTAATTATCCTTCCCATCGTTCCTTCGTATCCCTCATCATCCTCCAAAACTGCGAAGGAGCAACTCATGCGTGGCCTCGAGCGAGCAGCGTCCAGGCAAATAGCGCATTCATAGCGCACAGCGGCAGGCAGCGCAAGTGCATCCCGATATCGGAGGTCTCTGTGCATTGTCACAGCTGGCGGGCCGCCTTCCGTCACGCCGGCTGTGCGCCGAGTGTTTGCGACTGCCGGGACGCACCGGGGTGCTTTCGACCGAGTGCGCCCGTAGAGAAAGCACGCCGACAATGTCTCCTGTCACGGGCCACGAGCGTACGCGACGGATGCGCCTGCGCTACTCCTCATTGTCTCGCGTGGTCGCCTGCGGAGCAGCCCGTTGCACTTGGCGCCGCCCGAAAAACACGCGGCCTGCTGCGCTATCGCGGGAAGGAGTTATCGCATCACGACGTCGCCGGCTGTGTATGATTCAACAATCGGCGATTATGCAGACCAGTACAGCGCTTACGAAGAAGCGTGTATTACTCTTATAAAAAAAAAAAAGAAAACCTGCGCAATTCTTGCGCGTCTGCCATCGAGCCTTGGCATTCGTCCTCGCTATTTGCATTTCGTAACGGTCGTACATAATTAAAGCCACGGCCAACGCTAGAAATGTCGGCCGCGGCTATACGATTGGCGAGCTGCGCGGTCTTAGTGACTTTATCTACGGCAGTTCTGAGTGTATAGCATAGCTGTAGTGTCTACCGATAACGACCCCATACCAGTGCTCATACACCTCCGAGACTACCATGTTAGCCCCGCCTATCAAAGGGACACCCAAGAGAAAAAAATGAATGAAATGAGGGCGATAGAGTACGATTTGACAACTCTATCGTCGTTGTTTTCTAAACCATAAGTTCAGTTATTAGAGGAGAGAACGAATGTTATAGTTTTGTTTTTGAATTTCTAGCCCAGACCTGTGCACCCGACCGTAAGCGTGACGTCACGGATTTCAGATAATTTTCTTCGTATTTCGACCCCACTGGCTCAGTGAAAATTGATGAAACTTGCTACGTTAAGTCTCTGTCCCCCTCCCCTATACAACACAAAGTGATTCACTTCTAGCGGAAAATAAATTTGTGCGCCGTAAAAGGCGCCTTCGAAGTCCATGACGTCACGGCGAGTTAGTGCGGAAACGTGAAGGGGGCGTAGCCACCTGTATTTTCTTTCTGCGCATTCTCCTCGTGACAAGAATGGTGCTGTTGCATTGTGAAAGAACAGTTTAGTAATGCACGAAAAATCCTTTTGGCGCACAATGTGTTTCGTTTTGGCAAACAATGGGTTTCTCTTACATAAAGCTTCGTGCCGCAATTTGGATCGATGCTAATTTTCTCTTCGATCGCTTAGAAAGAAGCCAGCGCGAAAAAAAGAAAAAAAAAACATAAAGGGCGTGCGACAAGACGAAAAAGGAGACACAGTAGGTTCGTATCCTGGATATATACTATGCGCTTGTCCAACGTTTATATTCTGTTGTTCTCACGCTTCTTTCTGCCTAAATGAATTCCCAACTCAGTGAGCAGCCTATATATTTCGTTGAGGTTTCCTTAACGTGCGAGCTACCGTAGAGAACAACCCTACAAGTCGTCGTGAAGTATTGCCACGCTAGATTGCGCAGACGTGCGACCAACCGCATCGCCTAAACTTTACCCACCGAGTGCTTAAGCCGAAGTGTTACTCGTCGTGCCGACATTCAATACCGACGTGTCAGCCTGCATGTCGTCGACAGCAACGCAACTTCCTTCTACGGGACATAGAGAGACTGATTAGGCTTATAGTTAACGGCTTCGCTTGAAGGGCCACAGTAGTTCCTGCTGCGAGCACTGTCTTGCCTGGCTGAGTGATGGCTTGCGAAAGTTGCCATAGACGATACGTTGCATTCTTCATTAGATTTTGGCTGTGACGCAGGCTCTGTACCTTACGCGTTATCAAAGCGAAAGCCCTAATATGTGGGAAGGCGACCTCGAACGACCTTGGCCTCGACAGGAATGGTGCACAGAGATTCAAAGAATATCAGGTCAACAAAGGGAGGCCAGAAGCGAACGAAAGCGTGACAGCGCTGTATCGGAGATAATCAACGATTACCAAATTTAACTAATGAGCACCCAGTAATTGGTATTAATTAGTATTAGCTAGTAAATTGCTAATTAACGTATTAATTAATATGTGTGCGAAACTGGAGTCCAATGATTATTTTGAGTTGAACCCAACATCTTGTTCGGACTAACGGTGATTAAGACAGATTGAGCTGGGTTAAGGCGGGTTAAGGTGTGGATTAAAATGATTGAGGTGCGATTCAGCATGGATTAAAGTGTAAATTCTGCAGAAGATATCGTGAGGCTTTCGCCTTCGTGTCTCTTGGGCAAAAGAGCTAAAAACACGTTAGAGAACCCCGCGTACAGGTGGGGTTCTCTAACGGAAATTTTGGCTATATATGTCGAAATTCCCGGAGTCCTCCACCACAGCGTCTCTCATAATCATATCGTGGTTTTGCGACGTAAAACCCCAGATGTCAATCAATCAATCAATCAATCAATCAATCAATCAATCAATGAAAATTTTCTTTTAAGGACACATAGGCCGGGGTGCCGTCGCAGCCGTGGATACTCCTCGCTGACCTTTGACGTAATGCCGCGGCATACATTTTGGGCGACGTGAGACGCAAAAATTGCGTGTAAAATATTCGCGCGTATACGAGCTGTCGTCAAGTATAATGAGATACGCGTAAAGTAACTTTTATTATCGTTTACCGTCGCGGCTTTAAGCGATATTCGTGGCTCCGACACAGAGCGAGTTTATTTTCGTTTTCTTTCATTTGATGCAGACCACACCGTCACGAATTGGCGTTCTCTGCGTAAAGCCTCCGTGAAACTCCTTCTATAAAAGCTTCGCTGCGACGCCCTCTAAACTTTATATCGATAAACGCACAGGAAATTTATGACAATAAACATGTCGTTAAGGCAAGCCCAGTGAAAGCGAATTTTAGGCGCTGACGAACACTGGGGGCAGTAACATTTAGGTCGGTTGCCGACAGACCCGATGCAAGTTAAGTCCGCTAAACGAGGATGTCGAGTTCGGTCGGTACGAAGTTTCGCTGGCGTCGCTGACGCGCCTGCTCAGCGGAGAAGTGTCCAGGTCGGAAGAGGTGCAGGAAATCGACTGTGTCAGCGGACGACGCTCACTTTTTCTTGGCGGTGATGAATTGTACGCAAACCTTCAGGACTGACAACGTGTTATGTTCATTTCGTTTCATTTTTAACCATCACTGCATGATCTCTCCCTTCCTTTTTTTCTGTCTAACATAGCGGAATAGAGTAGCCGAGGTGTTACAGCTTACCATAATCACTCCACAAAGAATGTACACCAGAAGAGAACATCGAGGCAATAATTGAAGGGAATACCTCGAAGTGCCCCTTCAAACTGGTAATTATGGCGAGGAACGCCCAGCGGCGTTGACTCGCGAAGCCCTGAATCGCTTGGCGCATATTACATATTTTTCGTCGTGATTGGCCATAATTCTGCCGCAGGCTAGGAAAAATTTGAGTCTTTTGTGACAGTGAATACATTTTCACAACGCCGGCAAGCAACAATTACGGAATTACCTAACGCCCCCGGCCACACGAGAACAAAAGAAGTGGCGCTACCCACTTATAATGCACGCAAGATATTAAAGTACATGGCCAATCACATCAAAACTTAATGAGCCAGATGGCGCCATAAGGCGTTCTTATAATTGACTTGGCCATCGAAAGCGTGAATTCATTTCTAATGTAAGCAACTCAGCTAGCTTCTTTTATGAAGTAAACTGTAATGAGCATATGTAATGAGCGCTCCTTAACGCTTCTTGAAATGCACTGATCGTACTGTTACTATTAGCAGGAAGAAAACTCACTGTGCACGCTGTGATCGACCAACATCACGATCTTAACTGTAATTGTAAACGCAGCTCCATTATGTTACAAAATTTTTAAATTAAGAAATTTCGCGTATAGAAACTAATAACGTTACCACTTCGAGCATTAATCTATAAACATTTCAAACGACTCTAATAAAAAGAGCACTCGAATACATGATCACCTCCCCTTTATTTCTTTGCTTCTACTTTTCAATCCCCTTTCACCTAAGGTATGGTGTTGAGCACATTTGGTTGCTCTAGGATAAAGAAATTTGGGTATTGTGGATCTTTAACTCTGTCAAGACGGTGTTGTGGAAAGGTTAAGATGTTCTCAGAGTGCTTTAGATATCCCATTAACGAGAGCCTGGGTAATTAGTTAAAATATTTTGCTCATTTGGCGCTATACAGCAAAGGTGATGCGTTGCTCTGCAGATAACCTATACCTAACCGAAAAGCTTTAATCCGAAAATGCACAGCTACAAAAGATCGCGGTTGAGTTCTCAGCATCGCCGGGGGGAGAGAAAATCATCTTCATCGGGGACCACGTGTACACTTTCGTAAACGTGTTTCGGGGTTACGACTTCGACATTTTGACCGAAAGCACACCCGAGCACGCATGCCTCTAGCCACAGAACACTGAAGACAGCTAGCGAGTACCACAAGTAAAGTTGTCGAGGAGAGAGTTGTGTCCACTGAATGAATGAATGAATGAATGAATGAATGAATGAATGAATGAATGAATGAATTCAGAGAGCTCGGATGACTCGCCGAAATCCGTTGTTTAACCCGTTGTTGCAGCATTTCTTGTTGGTAAACATTCTCAGCGAGGATAACAAGCCGTAATCGGCTCTTTCTTAATAGATAAAAAAGGAAGGCGTGCGAACCCACAACTCATCATTCCCCAGTAGAACCATAATAGATAAAACCTTAATAGATAAAAAAGAACTCTAATATGGCCTATAGGTTAAAAAAAAAAAAGAACAGAAACCCCCGCGTATCCGTGCGCTCACCGACGACAGGTGAAGTCCTCGCGCTCCGCTTCTTAGCGCCGCGATCCGCTTCCTCGGGCGCTTGCGACGACAGCGGTTCGGCTTTTCGCGGCAGCAGATCTCCGGATCCCATGGCGAGCGGAGATGCGTGCAGCACAACTCTCGTCGAACCACTGTGCACGTACGTGGGCATCCGAAAACATAAAAAGCGGCGAGACGCCGCTCGCAAATTTGGCACGGCTCGAACAATCGGGAAAGGAGGTGGGGGATAAACAGGAGGAGGAGGACGGGCGACTTCAGTGATGGGCGAGAACAAATGGTCGCGATGAGTGTGTGTGTGGGGGGGGGGGGGAGTGGTAAGGGGAGGGGGGATCAGTTCATGGCAGCATCTTGACGTTCCACGCATATGCACAGCTCGTCAATTATGTAATGACATTGGAATAATGAGCGCAGGGCGCTTTATTCGTCAGTTTCCTTTTGTTTTTCTTCGCCGCCCTTAACGACTCGCTCGCTCGTCAGAAGTAAGTGAATTGCCAAATATGGTCTTTACAGCACGTATACCACTTCCTCCCGCTCTCTCTCCGCATCTGCCCTCGCCGTAATCTGCTATAATTCGCCCAAGTAGTCACCTTGAGGATGCTGCTAAAGGTTTGAGGATACTTCGCGAGAAAGTGCGTAAATGAGGCGACCCATGCCGATAAAGAACAACTACGTTCAGATGACAAGGAAAGTCACGATCGCCGCTCGCAGCTCAGGGCGTACGGGTATTCCTGACGAAGTTGCTTTTCCTTTTCTTTCTTTCTTTATTCGGTCATCATTCGCCGCGTAAGACGTCTTCTGCATGTAACGAAGACCTGTAACGAGAACTCGTGATTTCGCAAACGGAACGGCGCGGAAAATGCGTCAGGACAGTGCTGTTGAAACACAAACAAGGCGGGGAAAGCTGTCCCTTGGTGGCCGAACGCGCGTCAACGGTAATACGTGCGTGGGCGGTGGTTCGTCGGCGGTCGGGAGCTACAGGCAAGAGTGGTCTAGCAGTTACGAGCGGTCATAAAAAAAAGAACGATCATTTATCGAGGAATTTGACTTGTCTTCTTGGCCCGACCAGACAGATGCGTGACGAATGTTGCGTTTCAATTCCTTGTTTTCCATTGCTTTGAACCAATACTTTCTTCATCTTGAGCGTCGATCGTCCCCCCGACTTCTGTTTCTGTTTGGACTGTAGCAGTCATAACTCACTCTAACTAAAGTTATTCCAGATTGCGCTTATGGTGTAGCTTCCGGGACCACGACATTGTGTCTTCCGATTTTCGGAGACATATGCTCCTTCCATCTTGCCTTCGCGCGGCAGAGCAAAACCAATTGCTCTGCCGCCATTATGGCAAATTCCAGTGCACATCATATGAAAAGACGACACGGAAAAGCAAACGAACAAACAAAAAGAAAAAGAACATGGAAGACATGCGCAGGTGCTGTGTCGTCCATGTTACTATTTTTCTTTCGTGTTGTATCTAGTGTTATTTGCCGTTTGCTACAAAATTTAGGTGTCGTTAAACAGAGTGTTACTGTCTCCCGCGATTAAATCGAAGCTAGCAGGTACACATATAGGCGCCTGAACGTTGAAGGTGGCGAGGAAGGATGGTGTGTGTGACGTCGCCCTTATAACTCAACCTTCAGCTCGAACGTCTCACCAGTCGACATTTTCACGTAGCGCGCGTGAACGAGACAGAGGCCAAGGCTGCTTACGGACAAACAAACAAGCAAACAAAAAATGTGATCACCGGCATGTGCTATATACGCGCACCTAACCGTCTGCACAAACAGGAGGAACGTGCTACGAATTCCACAGGGCTTGAGCGCTTTGCCCTTCCGTTAGCCTTAATCACCATCTCACATTCGTGTCACAGTTTGCTGAAGAGCTCAACCGGCGAATGTAATCCGGGAGCGATACGCGCCCGCGTTATCAACGAGTCTTGACTCGTCTAGGCATCGACGGCGAGGGCGCCCAGCAACACCACAGCCTCTTCTTTTTCTTCTTTTTTTTAGAGATGTTTATACTTTCGTTGGTTGACGTCAAAGAGGAGCCCGGATTATCACCTCGTAATCCAACAGTTAAGCCAAGCGCACTAAGCACCGGCGGATGGAAAGACAGCTGGTGGCACATGGGAAAGCGGGAGATATGCGCGCAAAAGATTGTCTTGTCACGGAGAGCAAACATATACAAAATGAAATTCAACTTTAATATAATGAAAACGCTATTGTACGGTAAAACATCGCTCAATAGTTGGTTTGCGGTGCTGCCTAAATAGGACAAATGGCTCCGGAGTATCGCAAACGCTGAACTACAGTCGTTGAGAAATCGTTTTCTTGCTTAACGAAGAATTTAGAACTGTCATCGGCAGGTGTTTCTTTTTCTTGTTTTTCGTCCATTGTAATCCCTTTCTATTTATGTCGCCATTAAATTTAAAAACTACATTTCATGTGTCCTATGGTTCCCATCGCTTCATCGTCTCTTGGCTTCATTAAGATGTTTCCAACAAATAAGCGAGCCCTTGACCCATTCCCCATTAGTTAACTCGAGGCGGCATAGGTCATGACAGCAAAATGGAAGGCACTTCACAAACGACCACATAGACCGGACACAGACACGAGCGCAGTGTCTGGTCTATGTGGTCGTCTATTTGCGCAGTTCCTCCCCTTTTGCTAAGATGCACCAACTGGCCCAACAACAAGTTCATTCTAAAGCACACAAGTCATGCGCTGGTATTATTCGACTCTTCCTGAAATGAGCCATAGTCCCCGGCAATGTTCAGTGCATGAACGCTGCCAGTGCATGTGCGCGCACACGTATAGAATGTGCCTTCTCGATTTCCTTTCCATATATGTGCCACGCTTTCTCTCGGCGCAGCTGTGCACGTTGTGTAAGAAACAGCCTATCTCTATTGCTGCCTATCGCTATTGCCATTTGTTTCTCGTTTGTCGTAAAGAGCTTTAAATCGCTAAATCATGTAGCAAATAAATATGTGCTCGGAATGCCATGTCCACGACTTTACCGTGCCTAATATATGCTCACTCCTCGCGAGTCAGTAGTGATCTTCTGCTGGTATAGTCAGCGATGTCGAATGTTCGTGGCATCTCGCATTGCTTGACACTGTCTCGTTAGTCATTTCTATCGCCACTGTATTTATTGTATTATAGAAATGCCCTGACAATGATTCGTAAAGAACGTACGCTGTTTTAGCTTATTAACGCTTATGCGTAAACCTCTGCTCTTGAAGCTCTTGAGCACATTGGACTGACAATTACCAATAGGCGAAGTATCTCCGTAAACATTTATCTTTCGTTATGTGACCCAGGATACATATATCAATGTCAATAAAACTTTATTTATTTATTTATTTATTTATTTATTTATTTATTTATTTATTTATTTAGCTGCGCGTCCCGCCGCGTACATCGTAAATAGCTACCTCGACCGCCGAGGACGCAAGCGAGGCTAAACTATAGAGGAGTGCCAATAATCCTACCTTGAAAGAGTTGGCAGAAACACGCAAGTCTGTTTACTCACGTGTCGAAATGCGAAAGCACTTGTGGTCAGCCACATGGCTGCGCCGTGTCTCGTCCACACACACACACACACACACACACACACACACACACACACACACACACACACACACACACACACACACACACACACACACACACACACACACACGCACGCACGCACGCACACACACACACCACCACACACACACACACACACACACACACACACACACACACACACACACACGCACTTACTCACTCACTCACAAACATCAAGGCGGTTTAGACTGACAGATCAATATTGGAGAACCCCACAGTCGTTAATTTCTTCATTTTATGTTCAATTTTCGAAGACAAAATGAAAATCAATGTTTCATCTCAGTTTCATCTTTAAATCCCGGGCCAAAACTTTGAGGAGATCACGTCACGAACCGCATTCCTTCTTTTTTTCTTTTTGCATTTTCTCGCCATATTGGCTCAGTCAATTTGTTTGATGTAAGCCATGGTAAGTCTATGACCTTATTAGAAAACGGTGCATAACTCATCTACCCATAAATAGGACTTAGTCAAGAATGTACGACGTGACGCATATTAGTTCGAGAACCTCCGTGCAGGCGCAGCCTTATATTTCTTCTTGTGTATTTTCTAGCTAACCAAGTGTCGTCTCCTCGCGAGGGTGGTGCCTTTGTTAACGTGAAAAGGTAATTTATTTATGCGAGAAAGATCTTAATTCGCTTAAGTGTTCCATTTGAGTTGTCACAGACCATAGGCATACGTTTGGCGCACCGCACTTAAGGGAAGCCGTGAATGATCGGTGGCGTGCTGGGTTGGCACCTTGCTCCGCCACGTTGGTCTATTGGCTATGACACTCGGCAGCTGATCCGAAGGTTGCGGTATCGAATCCCGGCCGCGGCGGCTCCATTTCGATGGAGGCGAAATGTTGAGGCCCGTGTGTTGTGCGATGTCAGTGCACGTTAAAGAACCCCAGGTGGTCGAAATTTCCGGATACCTCCACTACGGCGTCTCTCATAATCAGAGCCGCTTTTGGGACGTAAAACCACTGAGATCGATCGATTGCTTGGCACCTCGGGGTTCCTGGGTTGAGTCACCAAACTGCTAAATTTTCTTTCAAAAGCCATGAATTTGATTTGTGTGTGTGTGTGTGTGTGTGTGTGTGTGTGTGTCTGTGTAGGAGCCTTTCGGATAAACGTGACATCAAACGGGGCTCTTTCTTTAGGTTGATACGTCATCAACGGCGTCACATGTGACATCTACGTGACGCCGTCGAGTACTGTTCCGTCGTGACGTCACCACTTACTCACTTCACTCTTGCTATGGCGCCCTCACGGGCTTGTAATGGTCGCGTGACGCTCGTTCTACCATCCGCAGCGACTCTGGGATTTTGACAAGGTCACCGCCAACTCTTCCAAGGACACTTTCGATGCATGGGACTTTCGCCCTTTAATAAAGAGTCTACCGCGGCAAGTCAGTTCTGCTGAAGTGGCAAGGTGAAGGATGGTTTATGTGAAGAAAATACTGAGCTCCGTCCGTTTCGTAACACGCAGCCACAAAGCTAGAGCGCACCGGTTTCTCGGGAAATAGCGCTTCCCAGTTGAAGTGAAATCCCGAACAGCGTGAATTATTCATCACCTGCCAAGCTTCGTTTCGGAGAAATACGTACGTCGTTTTTCTTTTTCCTCTCCTTTCGAACAAGTCGAATAGTACTGGTCGATCAGTCGCCATTTGGGCCGATTAGTCGATTAGGGCTAAATAGTCGCCATTTGTAAATGAAAATATTTTTTTCGAATAGTCGTAGATTATCTGATAACGTCTGCGATGCCCATTCAAACGCAAGATCGGAGCAAACGTACCATACACGTTTCTTTCAAACAGGTAACGTGCCTAAGAACCTGCAATGTAGATACATACCTTATTGGCTATACTGCGTTTACCTGCCATCTCGTTCCGGAGTCTGGCGCAAGCAAAGCACTCATTTGTGTAATCTATCTATCTATCTATCTATCTATCTATCTATCTATCTATCTATCTATCTATCTATCTATCTATCTATCTGTCTGTCTGTCTGTCTGTCTGTCTGTCTGTCTGTCTGTCTGTCTGTCTGTCTGTACGCCCACGTCACGGCTCTCTTTTGGTCGTCTCGCTTTCTTACTATACACCGAAATTGGCGTGGTATAGGATATCAATGTACGAGGAACACGAAATATTCATCTATATATCACAACGTTACATACATGCCAGCTACGTCACGATTTACGACAAAAGGACCACGTATCGCTCGTACCCTTAAAGCTCAGCCTGAGGTAAGCGGGAGTGTGCCACAGGTGACTGACTGTTAACATTTCTGCTCGTATTAATGAAGGCCAACCAAGATAGGCGTTGAAAATTTTATGCGAACACACTTTGCGTCGGTTACACTAGAGACAGACACACGGCTAGCTGCAGCGGGCAATCGAAATGTAGCTATAATAAGCCGACACCGAGAACCATGCTCTAACGGCAGATGGCCACTACGCGTTAGGTGGGTAGGAATCGAACCCACGTCACCAAGGGGTGGCAAGCAAGAACGCTACCACTAGGCCACGGCTACTCCTCTCGCACGCGCTGTACATATCGTAAATAAAACTACTGCATTAGAAGTTGCGATGGTGGTGCTTTTCCAACGTCAGCTGCTGTTCTTGTGTGTGTAGACGGCTCTTACAGTGGCGTAAGAAAGAACACACGTGTATTACAATCACCCTCTTGCCCAGCGTTACCAGTAGGTACACTACGACTAACGACGCTTATAATATGCACATAAGCGCACCGTAGCGTGGATTTCTCTTCCACAACAAGGATGTCTGCACACTAACGTGAGCGCCGACGTTACACCGTACCATCAGCTACCCTGTTCAATTTTTGCCTTGAATAAAGCAAACCAAACAAACAAAAAAAAAAAACCCTCATGTCGCTAAGGTGCTGTCCACGAGGCTTGTAGACATATTGCGCCGCACACAGCACGCGATTCACGCAAGGACGTTGGTCCTACTCGTAACACTTGAATGCCAAACAATTCCGCACATGCAATTTTCTCGTTAACTTCTTCGCATGACATCGCTTCACGCAGAGCGTGAGATCTGTTCGATTTTTTGTTGTTGTTGTTGTTGTTAATGCGGTCGAAATCGGGGGAGTGAAGCATTGCGCGAATCATCGCAACACGAGGCACCGATGTGTGCATGTATACATAGATGGTGGGGCAAGCGTTCACCCGTGGCGAAATCATTTCGTAAGTACACACAAGAGCTTACTTGTCTGGACGTCACGTTTCCGTGTGTACCGTTACGCGATGTCTGGTCGCGTGTGTGGACAGACCTTTCATCGGGACCAGACCATTATCGCAGGAGTAGGGCGATCGTATAGAGTTTGCGTAATATTAAATCGCGCTTTCATGACGAGAGAGCGACCAATCGGCTAGACATTGCCAACCTACCAGACAAGAAAAAGCAGGTACATGCAGAAAGGCTTGCCTTGTTAAATGAATTGTGCTCAGTTGTTCACACAGTGGTTTCGCAGACGATACTCATCATCATCTGCTGTGATGCCCTACGGGGGCGATGCAGGTTACTGATTAATAATAATAAATCATCATTCTCAACCTGTTTTACGTCCACTGTAGGAATTCAGAAGGCCTCTCCCAGCGATTTCTTATTCACCCAGTAACGCTGATTCCTGTGCTAGCGAACACAGTCTTATTCCTTTCCGATTTCGTCGCCGCCCAATTCGCTGCCGCCCACGGCAGCTTTTCCCAACCCTTGGTAACCATCCATTCAGTTGCTCTAGTTGATCAACGGTTACCTTTCCTGCGCATTGCATGTCCCGACCAGGTTCTCCCCCCCTCCCCCCCCCCCTTTTTTTTTCGCTTAATGTCAACTATATATGTGTTTCACCTGCTGTTCTCTGATCCCTCGCGGTCTCTCGTTCCGCTACTTATAGTTGTGCTTAGAGAGCAGAGTCAGCAACCAGCAACTTGTTAAGGCAGTTAAAATGTGGTTACATATAAGCTTATTCAACTGTTCTCGTTATTATCATTAAATGTTGCATATATGGGGCGTATAGCGTGTGTGACAAGGTGTTAGCTATTATGCAGCTGGTTTGCCGAATTTACAAGCAAAGTAAAAGGGCAAGGGAGGTAAAAGGCAGACTGAAAGACTGGCCCTGGCGAGACTCTGTGTAGAGGATCCCGCATGATATTTCACCTTAACGATAATAGGAGAACGTTGTATGCCCTGCCCGGAACTATCACACCGAGTGTGTGAGGGACGACCACATGAAGACTACGTATATCCCCCGCTTACCACCCCTTCCCCCTCCCATTATGCAGGATGTAACAGTCGCACACTCATGTTCAAGGAAGCCGTAATCTCTGCTCATATACTGCGGACTGGATAATCGACGAAGCGGTGCGTGTAAAGACACGACCACTCCACTTCGAACGCAAAAGACCGAGAGAAAGCAGCTATAGGAACTGGGCAATCTTATCTTGTGAATGTCTCGAGGACTCCGCGATATGACGGGGACAAGAATTTGTTCGCCCAGCGATCACCTTATCTCGCCATACCGCATCCGGTAGACTGTCTTTCTGGTTTGCTTCGAGCATGGATGATAGACAACGAACACACCGAAAAGTTCCGGCACACGAAAAGGCACCCAAACACTGTATATGCTTCATAGATTTTCGTTTCCTGGGCAATCATTTACGTTGAGTGAATGACATACAAACTCACAAAGGAACGCCCATGCTCCCGCGCAAACAATTTTCATAATGAACCAATCGTAACAGTTAAAGCAAAGAGTACTTAACAGCATCGCAAAATGCTCTGTCATTCTCGTTAACACGCAAGATCTATTGATTGATTTCTGAGTTTTTAGGTCCCAAAACCAGCTCTGATTATGAGAGACGCCGTAGTGTAAGGCTCCAGAAATTTCGGCCGCCTGGGGTTTTTTTAACGTGCACTGACGTCGCACAGCACGCGAGCCTCTAGCATTTCGCCTCCATCGAAATGCAGCGGCCGCAGTCGGGATTCGATCCCGCGACCCTCGGATCAGCAGCCGAGTGCCAAAGCCACTAGACCACCGCAGCGGGTCTGCGCAAGATCGAATACACTGTTAAAGGGCCCCTGTAACACTTTTTGAAAATAGTCAGAAAACAGCGCCGATTAGCCGTGGAGACGCCTACTAACATATGAACCAAATGTTGTCGCACTGCAAGCACCAGGCAATTAGCAATTTGGCTTCAAGTATAGCTGCAAACCACCTGCTCTTATGTCAGCAAATCACGACGTCACTATTTTCGGTGTTCATTAATGCTTAATTTGTTCGTTTTGAACTCAACAGATAGAAACGGTACACGTCTTTCTTAAAGAAAGATGCGCACGTTTTCTTTATCTGTTGAGCTCAAAACGAGCAAATGAAGCATTAATGAGAATGTCCCCGCGATCGCGATATCAGCCAATGCTAGTTCTGCCTCAAGCGACGTAGTCGGTTACCCTTGTGAAGTCACTTCTTGAAAAGCTGGCGCTTTCCAGCTGTATTTGAAACTAAATTGGTAATCGCCTGATGCGTGCAGTGCAGTAATATTTCCCTGACTTTGTTCGCAGGTGCCTTCAGGGGTGGTCACAACCGTCTTCCCAGCATATTCAAAAAAAAAATATATGAAAGCGACGGTTGAGCGCAGTGAAAGACGGGGAAAAAGGAAGGCAGATCAGACACAAAGGAGTTGTGTGTCGTTTACTGGTGTGCTTGTTTGTCCCCGTATTTCCCCGACGTCAGCCACCACCTTCCAGGAAGGCGCGCATCGACTATAATCAACAATGCCACTCTAATATCCATTAAATGCGCGCTCTGTCGCGTGTCCTTGGGAGCCAGTGCATACGAATCCCCGTTGATGTCGTCGATGCGGTTACGCAGGCTACGGCGTGGCGAATATCATAATTTCCGAGTACATCAGCCAGTGTTCCGAGTAGATCAGCCAGTTAAAGATTACCTTTTGTTTAGCTCCCAGTATTCCCATTATATTGTGCATTTGCCGTCTCTTGATTTTTTTCCTCTTATTTTGTTTTATACTGTTTTGTAACATCGATCATCATCAGGGCTCGTATAAACATTATCATGTCACGCATTATTATTAGTGTGTACCGAAAGTAACTATTTTACTCATTGTGTTTGATCTCCTGTATGCCTTTGTTTTGACCTTTTCTTGTCACCTGTATTTGAACATGTACCGCGGCTTTCCACCCCTGAGCAATGTATGGGTAGGGGGGCCTTTGTCAGGCAGTTGCATCTGCCTTTAGCCCCCTCATCCCAGACAATTGATTGTCTGAATAAAGTTCAAATTCAAAAAAATTCAAATTCAATGAATGTGAGGGAGGGCAAGCGGGCAATTAATTTCTTAGACAGCAAGAGAGAGAGAGAGATGATGGGCGGAAGGCAGGGGGGTTAACCGCATTGCTTTCTTAAGTCACTGCTGCAGTATCGGCGTGAGATGGGATTACCACATTGCATGTAATTTCATTACGCCTGCGTCTCGTGTATAAATTCAGGAAAAAAAAACAAACAAAAGAAAACACACATAACGAGCTTTAGCTACAAGAGCTTGTGCAACTCAGCTCAACTACTCAAAGTATCCTCCTTTTATTTTTATCTTTTTTAACTCTTTTCAACGACGAGTGCAGGCTGCATGTCTTGCTTCACGAGAAGACAAGGAGACAAGGCCTTAGTCAGGCAACGTTCTGCCTTTAGGTATAGTTTAGGCATGCAACTATAGAGACAGACAGACAGACAATGAACTTTTTTTATTTTTCCTGTCTAAATATGTGATGCTGTATGTAATAATGTTCCACTGTAATGTAAGTAATCTTTCTTTAGTTACCTTTTTATCTGACCCGAACATTTCCTGTTCTGCAGTAACTGTTACCCCCATCAATCAATGCCCTTGAATGGGCCTACAAGATCTAATAAATAAATAAATAAATAAATAAATAAATAAATAAATAAATAAATAAATAAGCTACCCTTTCCATGCGGACGTTTGATAAACCACATACTCCGATACGAATTTACTTTGCAAGGAATCACTCGCAGCACACAACACTCAGAATCTCGACATGATTATAAAGCACGCCGTTGTGGGGAACTGCGGCGGAATTCCGACCATGGCTCGTTAACGCGCGGCAGATTGTGTGTGTGTGTGTGGGGGGGGGGGGGGGGGGGTGGCAAGCCACCGCTTGCCTGTCATGTGACCAGTGAGCGAGTGAATGAACTTTTATTGAGGTCTGGCGATGACGGGAACTCGTCGCGCAACCGGCTAGTCCCACGTCGAGACCAGGGCCAGGGCCTATTTCCCACGATTCGCTCGCTTACACATGCGAACACCGTCATACGTACAGTCAAACCCGCATACCCGAGCTTAGCAGTGCGACGCCCTCAATAACTGCCAGGGTTTTGCGCGCCGACACCAGGATATATGATCTGATTATGAGGCACGCCGTAGTGTAGGGCTGCGGAAAATTTCACCATTTGGGGTTCTCCATCAGGCGCACTGATGACGCACAGCACACGGCTTCGAGCATTTTCGCCTCCACATGAAATGCGCGACCGCCGCTGCCGGCATCAAACCTGCGTCCTTCGGATCGGCAGTCAAGCACCATAACCACTGTGCCACCGTGGCGGACTTGCGATACCAAGCCAACACGTTGGGTGGCTTGGCATCGCTATAAAACCAGTAGTACAACTATTACTGTATTGAAGCAGGGGCATGCATATCGCGCCGTCCTGGAGTAGAGAAGAGAGAGAGAATGAACATTTTTGTTTCGTAATATATAGTGAGCACGCGGCAGGGAACCCTAGTCCGGGGTCCCTAAGACGATCTCGGCGACCACACGTGCCCGTTGAACTAGGGCCCGGCGGTCCTCGGGAGGCCCGTCGCAGAGGGCATCTTCCCACAGCTCTTTGGTGCGGAGGGGACGCAGGATAGCGAAAAGGGGAGGGAATAATGTGGAGGCGCATTCCACCGTGACATGGAATGTCGTTGGGGTGCAGCCACAGCCTTGCAAGAGCCTACGAAAAGTTCCGGGTAAAAATTATGCGGTGAGTAGAGTTGCTAAGCTATAGGCTAAGTCGAGCTCTTCTCGTCCGCTAATGTGTAGACTACTTGAGTAGGCTATAGATACTCGGACCGGTTGCCGCAACATATTTAAAGAATAATAATTAAATTCTGCGCTCAGATAAGGGACAAGGATGTAAAAGAAACGTGCTGTGCGTCTCGCTTCTTTCCTTGTCCTTGTCTTAGCGCCGGATTTACTTTCTTTTTTTAACCGATGGAGTGGATGACGCAATTAATACAACCAGCCAAGCGCTACACGAAACGCCAACGTTTCCGCTCTGCGCTGCACTGTAGTCTGCACAGCTCTCTAACACATCAATAAAAGAAAGACGTTTGTTGCGTGCAGAACAGTTTATTTTATTTTATTTATTTATACAATACTGCGGACTCGTGGTCCATGCAGGGTGGTCAGTGCAAATACAGAGTAATACAAAGAAACAGCAATGTACTACAACAAAAATACAGCAAAGATACAGACTAGGGTAGTTTTATATGACAAAATGATCACTTGTTTTGGTAAGGCAGTTCCATTCATTGATTGTTCTCGGGAAATAAGAAAATTTAAATAGGTGTGTGTGAGCAAAGTATGGGGTGAGAGCGTTGTCATTGTGGTGTCGGGTGGGCGTGCTAGTTTATTTATTTATTTATTTATTTATTTATTTATTTATTTATTTATTTATTTATTTATTAAATTAAGGTTGATAGATATGTCGATGCATCTAGCGCAAGTTTGTTTTCCAAGAGTTGGGAAAGAAACTGTAATATAATTTTTTCCCTTCGTTCCTGTAATAGGGGAATTCCGTTTGCTCACATCCATAATGTCGGCTACTAAGCGTGAACGGGAGTATGCTGGTGTGCTGTACTCCGCGAGAGCTATTCGGCAGTACAGCAGCTAGCCACGGCATTAAAGTTCGGAATAGCCCGGGAGGTTTGCAGAGAACGCTTGCTCTCACTGCTTACCGTAAGCTTTCGGCCTGGTTTATCTCGCTTAAACGTAATCTTTACGTAACGCTTTGAAATAGCTCTGTTAAACATATGGCTGCACCCGCCTGCTGTTTCACTGCCCTGCCGGCATCGCTCTCAATAGTGCCGCAATCAATGCTATAGTGTGCGTGACTTTTTTTTTTATCCCTAATAAATGCTTAATTACATGATTTCGCGGCTTCCCAGCTAAGCCTATACTAGCAAACTACGAGCAGATATCGCGCCCGATTTCTAAGATGGTGTGCCGGGAAATACGCGGCGTGCGCACAGGTTCGATCGAGTTGTCAGTTGCACGACATGCAGGCACCGCACGACCTTTTTGTTATCCTCTAACTTTTGCTTTATAAGTTCGGTTGCAATACACATCAACCGGGTAAAACAGTGCCGTTGAACACGTTCGCATTTAACGCGCATGGCGACACCAAGGACTTGAGGTATGCGGGTTCCGATAGGAAAAAAAAAAAGAAGAAGAAGAAGAAGAAGAAGAAGAAGAAGAAGAAGAAGAAGAAGGGAAAATGAAAAGGAACGGATGCTGAATATATGCCGAATTCAGTGAAAGTGCATTATGTTGGTCGCGTATAACGGAACTATGTGCAGTGCAGGTATACACGCAGTATGCGTAGTCTGCAACTGGAATGTGGGATACGCGTGGCCTGGTTCAGAAAACAATCGCTTTTTTTCTTTTTTTCGCGAATTTTCCATCTCACGAACTATTTACCACGCACGCCCGTGCACGTAAGGCACCGAAATCAGTTCTAAGGCTTCCTACTGTAAAAGATCATTAAACGAGGCCGTCTTTATCCAACCGCTTGGAGCGGCCTCACGTGTCGTAACGAATAAAACCTTGAGACGGCAAAACGAAAAAAAAAAAAAAATGAAGTAGAAAATGAATTAGCAAGGCAGAGGCGCTTCTTCTGACGTGTGTGCATCGGTGTTGCGCAATGACCTTCTTTCGCTCGCGCTACTGTCGCATCCATATCTATGCCAGATGTAAGTAAGCGTCCATTAATTTTTCGTTTCATCCCCGCATCTTTTCCCGGTATACGAACGTCGATCGTCGCTCACTACGTGCGTCACTCGCGCTTCTATGCTACACTCTGCGAGTACCGTGCAGATACGGATCACGTTCGTTATGCATAATCACTGGACACCCGATCGCCTACAGAACATACAGGCGACCAAATTTATGTGCCGACGAAACGCGTAACGCGCTTCGTAAAATGATCGCACATATCCGGGCTTGAAGCGAGATCTTGTTATTTCTTTTCTTTTCTTTTTCTCCTTTTTTTACATATGCGAGAGACGATGGGGCTTTCGAGCATTATCGAGCCCGTACGCATGATTGACGTAAGCACCCACGTCACTTTCACTTGCAGCGAGTGGACGAAGTGAGGTTCTGTATAGGTCTATCAGCCACTTTTTCCATGGTTTAACGTACTACTTCCTTAAAGGTATACACCAAAGAAAAGCAGTAAATTAGCTTATATTCACAGACTCTATTTTGAAAACTCCATTGGCGTTGATTTCGTCACCATGGGTTCGATATTAAAGGAGAAAATGAAGGATAAAGATTGAATTTTGCGCCGGAACCTCTGCACGTCACGGATTTGAAAGTCATCTTTACTATTTTGTCCACACTGGATCAATAAAATTTTGTGAAGCTTGTTACGTCAACTCTCTGGCCACCCACGGACACAGTGCGATTCAATTTTACCAGCGAATAATTATGTGGGCCCCACCAGGCACCCTTCGAAATATTTGACGTCACAGGGAGTCGGTGCGGGAACCTCTCCAGGCGGCGTCGCCACTTGCATTATCACTTCGCTCGTTTTCTCGCTTACCAAGCGCCTTCTCGCTCTGAGAGTCATGCTTTTGTTATTGTGAAAGAGCGATTTACTAATAGGAGAAAAATCTTTTCGCTCTTAAAGGAGTACTGACACGAATTTTTGACAATCTCGTATTGTTGCTGTAAGTGAAAGCACTGCCGTGGAGAACCCCAAAAAGAGTATCATGGCGCCTGGCAACGCAATGAATATATTTTTAACACGGCTCCTTTAAAAGCCCACTTTCGGTTTCGATTTCGAGGGGGCGGTTTCCTCGTGACGTGTCAACAGAGTCGGACGTACGTCTAAGTCACGTAGGGACAGCAATTCGTAATAGCGTCGCTGCAACTTTGTCGTCTGTCGTTAGTTACACGTGGGGCACGCAAACAACGACAATTTCACGGTCGTCCAGCGACTCTGACAGCGATTTCAGCGATTTTTGAGACACCGTCCTCATACGTCATCGCAGTGTCCATTGCGCTGGGGCTGACCTGCGGTGCTGTTCGACGAAAACTTTAAAACCGAATTAAAATATTTTGTACGTGTTTCCTGGCTTCCGCGTGCGGAGGGCGTTAACAATAGATGACTAGAAAACGAAAAATGTATGCTTTGAGCCGCCGCAAAATCGTGTCAGTACTCCTTTAAGTGTCCTTTAACACTTTTAAAAAAGCCACGTGTCTTTCCTTTGGCCGGTTCCTAGCAATATGACGCGTTCGAATTATTCCAGTCGATCGCCAGTTATAGCCCCCTTTAAAACGTAACGTGGACGTTACAAAAGAATTTCGCAAAGAAAAAAAAATAACAAGGGAGGGGAAGGGGGCCTCTTATTCGCGCTGTAAAGGTAATCAGCGTTAAAGAACACCAAGTGGTCAAAATTTGCGGAGCCCTCCACTACGGCTTTGCTCTCCTTTCTATCTCTTTCAGCTCCTTTCCCCTACCCCCACAGACGCTTATAGCCGTGCTCCCGACATGGGCTGCAGAAATTAGCGTCCTTTCCTTAACCGAACCACAATCGTCATCGTTGCCATCAGAGAAGCAGCAGGTATCACCTAATTCGATAGACATGTGTGAGGTGAACTCGAACGATTGAGCAATGCACTACATACACTACATGCCACCCTCCTCCCTCCCCCCCTTTCTGCAACATCGCGAAACCTGTTCATTCCGCTTGTTCTCTACCTTTCCGCCACTGATTTTCCGACCTCCTGGACCCCGACATCCATTTATGTTTTCCGAACTGTCCCTGAAACCTAACGTTTCTGAGACCTTATCCTCATCCTTACCTCACATGCTTCATGGCGTTCACATGCTTCGTAAACGAATTCGTCAAGTACTCACAAATGAGCTTTTCAGTTATCTTTAGCTATCCTTACTGTTTTAGTGTACTTAACGCGCGTTAACGGAACAAAAAAACGAAAAGGAAGACGCGGGATAAGGATTAGGGTTGGTTTGTGTTGCGTTGGTTTCTTTGTCGTTGATCCTTGATTGTTGGATGAATACTTTTATATTCGATTGCAATACGCTGAACGGTTTCGCCACCCTACCAACAACTGAGTTGAGCGCAGTGCCAGCTCTCAGTGGAAAGAGAGACAGAGAGGGGCATATTTCAAGAATTGCCGTGGTGCATGGATGGAGCGCAGCGATCCCTCCTGTATAGCCTGACCACCCACAGACGTGCCTGACGTCATTGTTCCACGAGAAATCGTGTCGCAATCTACTCATGAATGGTGTGATCCGGTGCACTGAACTCTGGGGTACATACAATCCTGGGTTGGTTGGTTGGTTATCTTTCCTTTTTTCTTCTTTTTCGTTTTATGGGGGATGTGGTTCCAATAGATAAGTTTCGTTTCGGATTTTCCCCGATTCTTACACCCCCAACATGTTAGAGTAAGATAAACCCAATTTCTCCCCGAATTCCGATACTATCACGTGCCAACCAGTATACGTATGCTGCACGAAATTTCACGTGTACATGCGCTAGCTATAACACGCCTCGGGGCAACAAAATTATATCCTGTTGGCTTAGGTGAACGACAGTGATGCATACAGTTCATTTCACAAGCTGCGTGCGAGCACTGTGGTCGCGGCGCGACTACCACGAGTAAACTTAAATTTGTAAATTTAACCCGCAAAGAAGAACGAATTTCGGGATAGCTTTGCGAAAAACCCGATTCCACCCCGATTGTAACCTTGAAACATAGCGCCCGATTTTACCCCCGAATTTGAGAAAATATAAAGCCCAAAAACGAACAACCCTACTTACACATACCACTGAGTGAGCCGACTATCTAAAGTCACTGTCACGGTGAATCGGGCTATCCTATATTTACATCGAACCCATCTAGAAGCGCACGAGCACACATAGAAAAAAAAAAAAAAACGGGGAGGGAGGTTGGGAATGCCCCTTTCATGACTGTACTCCTGTCTAGACGTCTTACAAACTGTTATTGACGAACCGGTGTATTTCTGATGCACTATTTGATGAACACTCTCGATCGCCACGGCAAGAGTATACACGCCTCAAATTCAGCAAGCGACCTCCGCCGACCCGAGTGACAAACTGTAACGCTAATGTGCACCATCGGAACGGCATTCTTCATGTTCTCTACTTCCCTATATTTTATATACCCTATTCCCTTTCCCATGTGCAGGGTAGCAAACGATACGTACGTTTGTTTAACCTAGCCCGCTGCTTTTGCTTACCTCTCTCTCTCTCTGGTCTGCGTGCGAGGATGCCATTCGACACGACATTGTAAAATTTCGCCGTGTTGTCGAAGCCATCCTGCGAACTCATCCTGCAAATTCATCCTGCGAAGCCATCCTGATTGACCCAGAGGGCGTGCCACGGCATCTCTGATTGGCGCGAATTGCCGCCATAAGAAAACGCGACATCGTAGCTGAATTCGACGGCGCACAAAAGACCGTCAAGTATTTAGCCGATTCACGACGGTGGTACGCATTCGGTAGTACGCATTCGCAAAAGAGCGACGGCTAGTGTTCCTGTAGTACGCTTACACGCTTCGCCGCGAGCATTGTTTGTGTCGAGAGCAAAATGTGCCGCCGGCGCGAGGACGGGAAAACCAAACATTTCCCCTTGCGTTTAAGCAAGCTTCTTTTTCCGCGGGCTCCAAAGATCGCGTGACCATATACGCTGATGACTCCGTCGTATATGTCTTCCTGTATATATTGTGTGCACCTATGACGCCAAACGCGATCTGCCTCGGGCGCGCGCCTGTGCCTAAGTGCGTCTACTTTAATGATCGATGCGCGAATATGAAAATCGAACAGACCGGAATAGCATCGCAGAGAGCTAACCAAAACTCTCTTTACCTCGAGTTAACTTCATAACGTATTCAGAGCATGCAGACAGCTGTGTTATCGATACTATATACCGTGGAGATGTGTGCCGTAGTATGGTTGCAACAAGATTCGTTTTTGCTTGCGTATAGTTACATGTGGCCGTACCGGGACTTCGCGCTTAAAACACTGCCATCATCATCATCATTTGAGGCGCTCAGCAGGAGTTATTGTCTTTAAGTTCATAACGTTAGTTCTACCAAGCTTATGTCCTTTCGTTGGCATTTTTGGTGCTGTGATAAACGCTTTAGTGGAGGGCCTTTGATCAATTGCGCTGACTTTACCAAATGGTCATCTGCAGATAGTTAGACCATCTGGGGATGATCGAAGCAACACACACACACACACACACACACACACACACACACACACACACACACACACACACACACACACACACACACACACACACATATATATATATATATATATATATATATATATATATATATATATATATATATATAATTAAGCTGCACATGCCAGTATGCCTCTTCTGCTTTCAAGTCAAAAACCTAACTGTCGCATGCAACTTCTGTAACCGAGCCACTGTATATACCTCTTTTTTTTTCATTAGAACACTTCATGGAGTGTTCTTGAATACTAGGTTTTATGTTATTCTTCGTTTCACTCCAAACGCCAAGAGAAGCACGGCATGCGCTCGGGTACAGGACATGTGCAGTTGGCGTTTCCTTATGCTTATTTTTCTTGTTTTCTTCTTCCTCCTTTTTTTTTTTTTTTTTTTGCGACTCACGCGCGTTGACACCTGTCACCCGCTCTGTAAATGACGACGAAGCCTTAATGAGACGCGCAGCTCGTTCTACGTACAAATAAACACACAGCCGCAGAAGCACACGCCCGTAAAGAGCCGCCGACTACTCGATACCCACGGGCGGCAGCCCAACGCGTTTTCGACAGGCCGCTCTCGCGACAAGTCGCCGGCGTTTGTCTTTCGCACGTGTCTCGGCTTGCAGAGAAGAAGATGGCTGCTCGAATCGCGTGATGGAAACCTCTTGTATGTTTGTCGGACGTGCTGTATACAGTTAATAGGCCGATTTCTGCACACACACACACGCGCGTATCCAGCCATTGCTGTAGCGACTGTGCTGGAGGGCACGACTTGCGGGAAAGACAGCTCTCGTGGCCGGAGTGTCCAGTCGATAAATATTTCATTTCCCTACGCGGCGCTGGGCATACTTTTCCGCCTACTCGCCCTTTCAATCGGCGGAGACTCGGCGGATTGTTGCGACATCCAGATCACGTATTCGTCGTCGGCGAGCATAGGTAACGGGATGCCACACACACACACGCATGCGTGAGCAGGCGCTGATGCTGCTGGTTGCGAAAGAGATAAAGGTTATCATGTCCTCTGGCGTGTTCGATGTTAAAGGAAAAGTGAGTGGGGACTTACAAACTGGTCCAATGGTTTCGCAATAAATATGCATGAGCGTTCATTCGTGGATGGAAAAAAAATGAAAAAGAAGGACGCCCCTAGAAACAGCGATCCTGAAGTTTGCGCGAAACTCCCGCAACCTCGCGCAGTCTCTTCGAGCTTCGTACGCCTTGGAGACAAAAACGAGGGAAAATCGGAAACGATATAACAGCTGCAAGATGGCCACATCGCGTGTTAGGTGATGCACAGACAATCTTCGCAGAACCGACCGCAGATTGTATACACGAGAAAGTGCCTCGTGATTGAATTAGGTGAGATTTCGGTGAAATATGGACGAGATGCTCAGGCGGATCCATTGCCGGCGTCATAGAGACCCGCCAGGAACCTTCGGGGTGGTTATATAGTGGTTGTGATGCTCGGCTGCTGGCCCGAAGGACGCGTGTTTAATACCGGCCGCGGTAGTCGCTCTTTTTTCTTTTTTTCTTTTTTTTTTTGGGGGGGGGGGGGGGGGTTACGTCCCACAAATAGGGATGATATAGTAACCGAGGAGTTCTAGAGAGATCTCTACAGTTACCGTGATAACAAGGAAAATACTGAACGAGAAAGTAGTTCAGAAGAGGTAGACATTCCACAAGTAATGAAAGAGGAAGTATTATGAAAGCTTTGAAAGAAATGCAAGCGTGAAAGGCACCTGGTGAGGATCACATAACAGCAGATCTTTTAATGGATGGCGGGCAGATTATACTGGAAAAACTGGCAAGCCTGTATACGCAATGCCTAATGACTGCGAGCATACCGGAATATTGGAAGAATGCGAATATCACCGTAATCCATAAGAAAGGCGACACAGGGAACTTGGAAAAATTACAGGCCACTTAGCTTACTGTCAGTCGTCTACAAAGTATTTACCAAGGTAATCGCTAACAGAATGCCACATTAGATTTCAGTCAACCTAACGAGCAAGCACGGTTTCGTAAAGGCTGCTTCAACAGTAGACCATTTTCACACTATCAGTCAAGTGATAGAGAAATGCGCGGAGTATAACCGACCCCTACATATAGCCTTCATAAATTACGAGAAAGTGTTTGACTCGGTTGATGCCCCAGCAATAATGCAGGTATTGCGGAATCACGGCGCAGACGAGCACTACGTAAGAATACTGGAAGTTATCTACAACGGCTCCGCAGCCACCATAGTCCTCCATAAGGAGAGAAGTAAAATACCTATAAGAAAGGGCGTAAGACAGAAGGACACAATCTCTCGAATGCTATTCATAGCATGTTTACAAGAGGTATTAAGAATATTGGATTTTGAACACGTCGGTGTAAGGGTTAATGGCGAATACCGCAGTAACCTCAGATTTGCTGATTTGCCTGGCTAAGTAACTCGGGAGGCGAATTGCAAAGCATGATTACTGATCTAGACAGACTAAGTATAATGGTAGGCCGGAAAATTAATATGCAGAAAACTAAAGCAATGTCCAATAGCCCTGAGCGAGCACAGCGGTTTGATGTAGGTGGGAGGCATTGGAAGTGGCGCCCTGCGGTGGGTGTTGACATTATTATTATTATTATTATTATTATTATTATTATTATTATTATTATTATTATTATTATTATTATTATGTCCCCAAGCCACTATATGTGTATGAGACGCCATTGTGGAGGGCTCCAGAAATTTCGACCAGCCGGGTTGCTTTAACGTGCACTGACATCGCACAGTACATGGGCCTCAACATTTCGCCTCCGTCGAAATGCAGCCGCCACAGCCGGGATTCGATCCCGCGACCCTCGGATCAGCAGCCGAGTGTCATAGCCGCTAGACCACCGTGGCGGCTGATCGCTTTTTCCAAAGGAGGCAAAATTGCCATAGGTGTCCGTGTACTGTGCGCTTTTAGTGCATGTTAGAGACCACCATCCGGTAG
Organism: Hyalomma asiaticum; assembly: GCA_013339685.2. Classification (NCBI taxonomy): domain Eukaryota; kingdom Metazoa; phylum Arthropoda; class Arachnida; order Ixodida; family Ixodidae; genus Hyalomma; species Hyalomma asiaticum. The sequence goes on along the minus strand of CM023483.1, from coordinate 53,799,021 downwards.
AAATTTCCGGAGCCATCCACTACGGCGTGCCTCATAATCATATAGTGGTTTTGGTATGTAAAACCCACGCAAGTATTGTTAGGGCTGGCGACATCATCAACACCAGCAATGGACGGACGGGCGACAGGCAGGCACAGAAAAAAGACCTCTCTCCAGTGAAATTCTTCCTCGATAAAGAAAAGAGCCAGGCCTGCGCGGAACCGCAGGACAGTGGCAGCGTAAGCTGGAGAACCGATGTTCTTATAGAGGCCATTTTAAACGCTTGTGGAAACTACTGCAACTAGAGATGGTAGGTATCCGCAGCGGCGTAACTCTTATCATTTCGCCAAGTAGGGAAGTACCCACTAAGCAATAATTACGGCGGTATTGTAACGTGCAAATCTGTATAACTGCACATCTTAGAGAGCAAGTAGAGAACGAACTCTTCTGTGGGGGGCACAGCTTTAGCAGAGCATGCAGTAACTTTTGACCGCTCGCGTGGACAGTGGTAGGGTGCTTGTTGCATGAAAGCAGTAATTCGAGGGCGACTGACACAGCATAAACATTCAACGACTGAACAAACAGCCCATGTTCAGCGTCCATAAAATACGAGCAGGGTGTCTTCCCCATATTCAGCGAACCAGAGGAGTGATAGTACGTGCAAAACCAGGAAAGTTTTTCTTTTGTTTGTTGGCCGCCGCAGTGGTGTAGTGTTTATGGTTCCCGGCTGCCACCAAAAAAAAAAAAAAAAAAAAAAACGCCGCAGGTTCGATCCCGGCCGCGACGGTCGCATTTTCGACGGAGGCGAAAATGCCAGAGGCCCTTGTACTGTGCGTTGTCAGTGCACGTTAAAGAACCTCGGGTGTTCCAAATTTCCGGAGCCCTCCGCTACGGCTTTTCTCTCCTTTCTGTCTCTTTCACTCCCTTTACCCTGCCCCCATGGACTCCCTACATAGGCTCCCTACATAGGCTGTAGAAATCAGCGTCCTTTCCTTAACCGAACAACAATCATCGTTGTTCGTTTGGTATACGTCGACTGTGGCATCATGGTGAAAGAGCCGCCACTGTCATGGGGCACGCGGCAACTTTCATTGGGTGAAATGGAGCAAATGGACTTAAGCACCGTGGGCCTTGACATTTTAGTAGAGCGCTAAACGTAGGCACCAAAAGCAGGAACAGCACACAGAGAATACAGGTCGGGCGCTAAGTACTAGAACGAAAATTCGGCGAAGCAGTTAGCTGGGTGTAGTTGCCTTGGTTGAATGCAGTCTTCGCACCACGCATCTATCGATCAATGTCGGGAATTTCCACCGTTACGCATGAGTGTCCTCTTTCGTGAGAGGATACAACGTGCTATTATCGCCAATATATATTGTGGGCATTCATTAGTCTCTTCTACTTCATCTGTACATAATCATCATCACCTACGTTTCTTCATCATTATCTGCTGTGGGTTGTGATCTAGAGTGCCAATATGTGCCTTTGTGCGAACCATTCTCCGCAGCCTCAATGCTTAATAAAACGGAGTTACCATGGTGTGTGTATGCCGAAGCTAAGTAGCCAGAAGCGAACTGAAAATTGCTTTCATTGGACCACCACAGGCAGAGGAGGATTAAGAAATTATTTATTCGTTCAAGATACAATATAAAATAACGGAATATACAAAAGGAGGTCCCGAAACTCTCGGCTGCAGGGGAACCTCCTGTACTAATTAAGAACAACAAAAGAACAGGTTACAGCAACTTGTTAACAAATAATCAGCAGTTGACATACACAACACAACAAAACAAGGAAGTGAATCAAATCAGGTTAATATAAGTACATGTTCAGCATGCATGTGGTTTTATCATATGCTGCACTTAAAGAGATACATAATGGGACAGATAAGCAGAACATCGCAGATTATATCGTATAAATCAAAAGTTACGCAAGCATAAAAACAACTGTTTTTTCAAAGCTGCCTATACTACAAGACAGCTGGTTCTATGTTGCTTGGAATGCAGTTTGACAAAGACATCGTTGTGAATTCAGACGTGAATTCGCCATAGCTTGTTCTAGTTTTAGGTAGTAACAAGTTATTAATAGATGCAAATCGATATTTATTTTGATTAGAGAGTTGTTCGTTGCTGAAGATAATTATAAGAGTGTTTGAGCGAAGAGAGTTGTAACAACGTTTCCCATGTTAAAATTAAATAGTTGGTGAATGAGGATGCGATTCTCTCTCAAAAGAGCAGATGCACGAAATCGCGATGACTGAAAAGTAATAATGCCGATGTCGTGATGTTGAATGTGTCTGTAAAGAAGCAATAAGAGAGAAATATGTGTTACCACAGGACGCTATGCAGTCGGCGAAGTGACTCCGAATGAATGCGTGATAGAGAGAAAGCAAAGCGTTCAGACTAAAATATGGGCGCGCTTTTATTCGCATATTTATGTCATATGTAGTTTCTTGCTTCAGAAATGAGATATGGGAAGTGTACTTCAAGTTTGTATCAACGATAAACCCCAGAAAAGCGACATTGATTAGAAGCTTTGATGGGGTAATTATCGATCGTTATAGTTGGAATAACCATGGTCTTCTTTTGAGTGGGGTGATATGGGTGGAAACTGTTTTGCTGGGGTTAATTTCTGTTACAATGAAACCAACGAATTACATCGTCCAGATCAGTATTTTGCTTAGAAGTAAGAGTAGCATTTGTGACAGAAGCAGTTAGAATCGTGCCGTCCGCATAGAGGTAAGGTATCAACAAATCCGTAGATTCTTCCATTCAGCACGAATGAACTTTGAAGGCTTTGAAGCACCGCATTCCTGCACCAGTACTGCTTTCGTTGTACCTAGAATTGCTGAGCGAGGCGTTGCAGGACCTTGACTGCGCCATCGAACATTGACCGCCGAATTCACTCATCCGTCGCAATAGCCCCTGCCCGATTAACAGGCGCCACTTCGGTCGCCGCTAATTCGTGAAACCGCCTGTGGCAAGGATAGCCGAGGCGCTGTCCGAAAGCTCTACACACGCGATTTCTCCACGTTGACTTGGTCTCTAGGGTTACACGACACTGCACTGAAATGAAGATATCCAACGTGCGGGACAGCAGCTGCTGACACTACACATCATTTTGAAGTAGACGGCAGAAAAGCGTGGCACGCCTGTGTACATTTCGAGTCGTCTGCGAAGCCACAAGCCGGCCTGTCGGCCGGGGTTGAGAGCAGAGAGAAAGGAAAAATAGTAATAAAGAAAAGTTCAAGGAAAAAAAAAAAAGGAAATCCGGAGAAAGGACACGATGCGATCGAAGCCTTTTTTTCTTCTGCCGCAGCATCCACAAGCAGAAGCAGCCTGTAGAAACCGGGAAGCCTCACGGCGCTGATGATACCGGATCGGGCGGCGATTTCCCCGGCGCAGGCGGACGGTTCCAGATAACCCAGTTGAGTGCAGGCGCAGTACGCACAGACACACATGCACGCACAGTGTCGGCAAATGGCCATGATTTCACTCGCTCGCTTTGATCGTGGTCCTCCTCCTTCGCGCACTGTCTCCCTCCCTCTCTGATCCCCATCTCTCAGATCCACCATCTCGGCCTGCCTCCTTGCCGACTGCTTCTGCTATCCTGTTGTCATTCACTAACCTGACGGTGAGTGACAGTATACGACATCGCACTGTACTGAAGATGTGCAGCACATGCGACAGATGGTCGCGAAATACGCCACCCGATGCGCTCTGTTAAAGTGAACAAGCAAAATAGATTTCAGAGGGAATTCGTAATCTGCATCAAGATTATAGCAGTGAGTGAGGTACCACGTCCCTCTCCATCTCTGCCTTTTCTTCCTTTCTTATTTTTGATCCACCATGGCCGTGTAAAATTTACGTAATATTGAAGAACGCATAGTAGGACGTGCGCCATTTGTTGTTAACCACAAACTGCTCGCACGCATTTTTTTTTTTTTTTTTGATAAAAGAAGGAAGTTTCCCGAGTAGAAGAAACTTGGGCAAGTTTTAAAGCCGTGCTCATGTGGACAATAAAATTGAACATTTTCGCGCTTCGTGTCTATGTCTTATAACGAACTTGCATAGCTGCACATGACTGCATGTCAGCCAAACTTCCTTTTGTTATTTTTATCAGTACGGAATATATATTTGTTTCCTTCCATTATGACATACTTACGCTGTCGTTTCAACGCAAAAATGCATCGTGGAGGCGCTCTACTCGCGACGCTCACACATTTCTCGGCATCCTCGAAAACATATATAGTAAGCTTTTATTTCTAGCCGGAGCAGGTGACGAGCTGCCCCAGCTGTGCACTGCAGGAACCGCTGACAGCATGTCAGATTACAACGGCAGGAGCATTGCGCAACCTTGTCGATGGTCCACAAGAGACTGCCGTCTCCCACGCAAGTGTACACAGTTCGACTGGCAAGCGGCACCGAAACCGCGCCCCGCTCTCCGAATATGAATAGTGTAGTTGTACAGCTCCAAGAACGAAAAAAAGGAAAGAAAAAGCTTCGGCTTGGGACAGCCTATGCGAAAGCTCTTTTGCTCTTGGGCGTCCGTTCAGCTTCCTTGCCGAATCTTGACACGCGTCGTTGCGGGAAGACGAAGATAAGGCAAAGAAAGGATTTTACACATGAAGGAAGACTTACAGTAGAACGACGAAGAGCGTTTTTAGCGTCACTATCGGCGTACGACGCGAGAGCCGCTCTGCGGTGGCTGGGGCGACCTGCGCGACGGCTGGTGGTGCTGGGAGTGGTTGCACGCAGCGCATCACCGCCGACGGCAGCACAGAAACGAGTCAGAGAGCAATCCCTCTAATTGGCCCGCGCGCGCAGGGCTCACAGTGAACCAGTGCTCCGCATGGGGAATAATATCAGTAAAACCAGTGCTCTCTCTGGCATGGAGAAAAACAGACGCGCACGCGACGAGCGCGCAAAGCCCGACTCTTGCTCATCGCGAGAGCGGCGACACGCCTGACGGAAACCCCGCAAGCAAGCTTTGCTGCGCTACCGCTGCACGACTCTCAGCGAGGCGGCAGCGCTCGGGCGTTTTCTCGGCACTTTCGCTTCGAGGCGGGGGCACCGAGTAGGTGCTTGGCGTGTGTTTCACGCGGACTGGAATCCAATTTAGTTTTTGCATGCGGAACCACGACGCGTTTCGCATATTTTACCCCACGCATACGATCCGGTCGCCTACCTCCGCCGAGTACTTAAGAGGCTGGCTCTAGGCCCAACGTGCGCTGGTTCGTACCCGAGTTCAGAGGAGATTGCGTGTAAACTGTGCTTCATGGTGTAATTTTACATAGTCAGATATTGGAACGAAGAGTTTCCAATGTCCTTTAAACAGCAGCAGAGACACCACATCCCATTCACACTCGTTCAGTGCAGTTTCGATTGTGTCTGAAGGACAGCAGCTACGAAATGCACGAAACGTGATCGCGCTCGCTCTGGAGAAGTTTCGCACTCAAATAGGAAGCTGGAAAAACCGAGTAAAGTGATCGTGCGGCTAGTTGGCTAGGCTTAGCGCCCTCATTTCACCGTCCAAGAGCGGATATAAACGGCATCACAGCAGAGTTTTCTCCCCAGCTCTCGCGCTGAGCCGCATGGGCCGTATCTCTCGTTCAATGCGCTCTCGTCCCGCAGCTCGAAGGCTGCGCCCGGACACTGTTCCAGGGTCGACGTCTGACCGCATACGCACTCTCCGGTCACTCGTGTGCGGAAAACAAACTCAGAAGAACGAAAAAACGTGCGTCCCGCCTGACGAGTCGGCCTCCCATCCGGCATCGCTCTGTGACAGCGAAGGCAGGCGAGCCGGCGTTTTCGCACGGACTGGTTGTTCCGGCTCCGCGGGTTCCCCACCCGTTTCCGGATGATCCCGATCCGACAAAAGAAAGGGATTCGGAGACGTACTCACCGTCCACTTAGCCGCTCTGGGACACTTCCATTTCGATCCTCTTTACCCGCGCCGATATTGCACTCAGAGAGATGAATTTAAAAAAACTGGGCAAAGAGATACACACAGAGGCAAACTTGCAGGTTGCCGTTGTCGCCGTCTACGGGCGGTAGTGGGCCGGACGTAATGCCCACGTGACCGCCGCAGACCAATGTGCATGCGCATTGTAAGATGGGACACTTGCGCCATCTCTTATCGATACACAAAGGCCATGAGCAATTAAGCTTCTCTTTATAAAGTTTAGATGGCGCTACAAACAATTACGCGGGTAATTTGAATAATTTTGAATAAATCTTGCACGATGTGCCTTAAAAATTACTGAAGAGTACGTAATGAATGACCTGGAACTCTCAAGAACGAGTAAAAAAGAAACGTGCAGTTTAATTTCTCTCTCACACTGTTTCCCTTATTTGTTTACAAAGTCACGTTAATATTCTCCTTCGTAATACAGCAGTACTGCCAGCGCGCCCCATTGCGAGCGTCCTGTAGGCATCCGCATCGCATTCATGTCAAGATTCATGGAAATGTTCAAGCGTTCTTCTCTTAACTCGATTAATAAGGTAACCAAAATTTCTCCTATGGTGCGATAAACTATGCGGCATTGAGGGTCCTGAAGATCAACCTTTACGTTGACGCAGGCGGCTCCCACGTCGAGACAGTAAGGTATTCTGGTTTCATTCTTGAAGTTTTGTTTGTAAACACGTTTCTTCTAAATATGTCTGCTCTTACACAGCAATTGCGTCACGATGCAAGGTTCCTAAATCGAACTCTGTAATGCAGACGTTTCATTGCACAGTGTGCGAGCAGAGCCGTAGGATTTATAAAATAAATATAACATTGTATCACAAATGCCACCTATAGTATTTTGACATTTCCGATGACAACACCTTTGTTTTACTATTGAAAAGTGTACATACCTACTCTTTCACCGTATCCCTTGTGTAGGAACGGAGGTAAAGATGGGACACTCGCGCCATCTCTTATCGATACACCAAGGCCATGAGCAATTAAGCTTTTCTTTATAGAGTTTAGATGGGACAGTCGTCCACGTGCTCTCCCTCCTGTTCGCGTTTGCACTACCTCTTGTTTGTGTTTGCATAAACGGTAGTACAGACGATCCTCTGTATATCTGAATGTTGTTTGGTTGTGCGGCAGTTTTGTTTTTTGCATGATCGAACTGTTCGCCAGAGGAGGTGTTCACCAGCACGGTCCAAGCTACAGTGGCAACAGCAATGAACACCCTGAGATCTTACACGCATGCGTGGCTGGTATATTGTGTGTAACTGTCACGGATTGACATTGCCTCGTGGTTTAATATGACTAAAGATGTACGGCAGGGCCGCACGTGCAAGTTTCGAAGCGCTTCGGCCGCTCTCCAAGTACGTCGAAAGTTCTCGGCATTTTTCGGAGAAGACGTGGAGATGGCCCCCCTGAGCGGGGAAGCTTGAACTTGAAACATTCTCCTGCGACCCCCCGGCGTGGTTCTTGAAGACGCGAACAACGGTGCACCACCAACAATACGGGGCAAGACAGCGGGCAGCCGTTTGACGTGCACTGGCCACGTGCGCGCGGACCTACGCTATTGTTTGCTCGTCGGCCACCGTGTCCAAAGGGGACAAGTATGCATACCGTTGTTGACTCGAAGGGCAGCCCCAGCTACGCTGATGACCTGTCAATCGGGGGTGCAGAAGGAAGAGGCCCGTCGGGGACCACGAGAAAGGGTTTGGTCATCGCCCTCTCCAGTGCAGTAATTGCGAGAGGGATATTTTGGGCGGAGCCAGGAATGAAGTTGTAGAACAATTGTCTCACAAACACGCCCCGATTCCGAAGACAGCGAATCAGGAAAAACATGCGGGTATTTAAGCGAGGAGCATTGAGGAGCACGGGGTTCTAGTCGCTTGGCTTACACGGCGTAGAAGCCGATCATCGTATCGCTCTAGAAGTTGTTAGCGTGGCTCTGTACCGGCTGGCCACCTAACCTTAGCCGCTTCGCCTAGTTGAGATGTGCGCTTACCGTCTGCAACGTAGGCATCGGGACTTCGGCTCGAGTTAGTTAAAACTGCTCGGGTTTGCCGTCAAGCACTAGCACCCCGGGAACATCAGCGCCGCAACTCCATAGACCTCAACGCTGTGCCGTACCAGACTACCGCACCAGACCGTCGTGGACCCTTCGACGCTGCCGGTCATCAGCACGTATGCCTTCATGTTTATACCCCTGAACTTTCTCCTTGAACTTTAACTTTTGTAGATTAGATTCCTGAATTGCTGTCATTACCCTAGTTATTGTTTGTTAGTTTATTTTTCTTATTTGTTTGTTGTTCTCGCGCTTTAGTATTTTTGTCTAGCTCTTTAATTGCTGTTCATTGTTAGTTTGAGTGAAGTGTAGTATTTCACCTTGTATTCTACGTGCCGCCCTATCTCTATAGATTAAATTTTGTTGTTTTGTTTTTCTCAACCACGACTCTGATCCTTTCACTGTGTCTCTTGCGTACGGAACGACCGAAACTGCCGTAGTTCCCTCCACCGACTTCGCGCCGGGGAGCTTGAACACGGCCCTGTAACAGTAACTGAGCGATATTATAGTACTCACCTGTGGAGGTGACCGTGAGTACGTAGAGCGGAAACTACAGTGACAGGTGCACGTGTGCGCACAGCGTGTTTGCGTAGGGAAAGCTTACGTGAACGCTGACGGTACCCACACTACCGAGTGCAGGTTGCGCGGGTACTTAAGTTAGGGGAACCCCACACAACATTTATGACTCGTTGGTATGCGTACAAAAAAAAAAAAAATGTTGCTTTTCCTTTCCACTCTCTTCTTTCACTCCTCTTCCTCCTTCCCACCCAACGCTTCATCGCGTTTTTAGGGGCCTGGGAAACCCACGGCTTATTTTTCTTTTTTTTTAAAGCGTCTCTTTTCTTTTGTTTCTTTAATGCTTCGCCGTTTGTCTCTACTGCGCGACGGCAAAGCCAACTTTGCCTCATGACACAATTGTATTGCAGCGAAGCCAGCTTTGCTACAGTTCGGCAAACAATTTGGTTACTCCACCTTACGGGTTTCCGTAGAACTCATTTGCCATGTTACATGCCACAGAACATTTGTGTGGTCATGCGGTGGCGCATACTAAGAGTGAAAAGAAGGCAACTGTCATAGGCCACATTGCACCAGCGGCAAAACGCCAAACCACGTTTCACTCGTTCCGCGCAGCAGTCCAGCCAAGGCTTGGGGGGCCAACGAGCGCAGTATTGCAAAGTGAGATGTAGTGCCAGTGTTCGGAGATGCACCTTCCGAGCCGCTCGTGCCTGCCTCATCCTCCTTCCAACGCTTGACGACGATGATGATGAATTGTGGCTTCCACTGCAGCTACAGCCCTCCCTATAGGCAGACGCATGGCACAGAAGGGCACATTTAACACGTGTTCACCCTCTTAGTTGCTCGTAGAGGCCTGTAGCTGCAATACATCTTTTCAAAGAGGGCTCTTTGGGCGCCGTCATAGCCCCCGATGGGTTGTGATAAGTATGCGTGACCCCCCAAAAAAAGCACTGCCGAGGATTTGTAGTAGCAAATATGGCAAGTTAGTAGGTGTCCACTATCAAACAGCGCACACACACGAACACTGGGACTAAACAGACATGGGACTTTTTACTGCCGTGCACAAGCACAGCCCACTATGGTGGTCCATCATGCACATTGAAAAAGTCTATTGAAGCAAAGTATGGGGTGTCTGGAGGAATTGTGACGTTCACACAGGTGTCGCGTCTTCCCAAATATATAGAGCAGCTATCCTTGCTTTGCTACGACATTGAATAAGTGCAGGTGCGGTACTGTCAGGTAAAAAATATTGTATTAGTACCTGGTTTTCATTATTCGAAGTTAAAGGTCGATATTCGCAAACCTAAACTACTTTTCAAATTGCGGGAACTGCTTCCAGAACCGCAGCGGTAATTCGCACAACACTGCCTAGGTTGGTATCAGGTACTACCTGTCTCTCGCCGTATATGTTGCGTTATTTCATAACCCCTACACCCTCCCATCCCTTTTCTCACCTTTGTGGGTCCCTCTTCACTACCATTGGTCCACAATGTGTCCCTGACATACCCATGTTTGAGAACCACGTGGACTGATTGATATCTTAGTCTCTCTTAATCAAATCGTGGTCCCAAAACCACGATTTGATTAAGAGAGACGCCGTAGTAGAGGGCTCCGGAAATTTTGACCACTAGGACCACTGCTGTAGAGGCAAGCCTCTGTTTTATGACTCCAAACTATTTTGAGTGCCCACCAAGCACCACCATGGGGGCTACTTAATCGACAAGGCACTGAATATGGCAAGCCAGGGCCCCGTGCTCACAGGAACATATTACAATGAAATTATTCCGAAGAAAACATTTCAACGAATCACGACGGTGGACATGTCATAAGCGAAGCTGCCTATCCAATTTAAAAGAAAACACTCACGAAAAAAAGTTTGCTGAATTCGACCTAGTTCTGCGGAAGCCTGCGAGACGGAGAAAGCTCATTACAGGAAACAATTGGTGTGTCAGCTCCGAGTGATGTAGATAGCAAAAAGAGCGTCGATTAAGAAGAGCGTCTTGCTACGTAGTCCTTAAAGAACAGCATTATGCTGTAATGCCATCTTACTACCGCTCCGTAAAAGATTAAATATAGTATACTCACCGAATGAAATTCGGTGAGTATACTATATGAGTTCTGCTTGTGCTTCAACAAAATGTTTTCACACATAGCCTCAATCACGGCGCATTACATCTGAGATACCAAGATCAAACCATATACGACATTGACGACAGGTGAGAGACCAGGCTGGTCTACCAGAGAAAAAGTGTTTAATACACTAACAAAATAGGGCACTTTCAGGCTTCTTCTAGTAATCACAATTTACGAAGCCTTACGTTATATGCTGTACAATCTGTATCAGATATCTTCAAGTCTACAGGCGGTATCACAGGAATCTAGCCCAACATGTTAGTATTGTGTAACGCTGTTATGAATATGTAACTTTCTATTTTTACTATATATTTTTATGTAATAACTGCTTCTATTTTTTTCTCGCACTCTTTAGTTTCTTGCTGCTGTTATTTACTTTTCATGTACCCCACTAATTATATGGAGGTCCCCCTGACAGTTTCTTACTTTGGGACCTCCTGATGCTGTTCGTATTATGTAACCCGTTTTTTTCTTTTTGTACATGATAAAACAAATAAACTTGACTTGACTTGACATAGCCACTCTCTCATTCTGTACTTTTCTCATTCACATGCGCCTCACCTCTACTTAGTTCAACAATGCCGATGCGTTTATCCAGGGCTTGTTGCAAATATGTTGATAACGCAGCTTATACGACTCGGAAACGGTACACATTTTCAGAGTTGCTGCACGCGCAGCAGCTTGCAGGTCATCAGTTTTCAATTAGCTTTCTTCCTTGGATTCCATGACTTGTCGCCTCATTCAGAAGCTAGAACAAATGCTCAATAACGGGGAAGTAGGGGAGTACTGGCATCCCCTCTCCCCGCTTCGTTCCCCAAGGCTTCGTTCGTACTCTTGTAGCCCGAACTGAGGCAACATGTTGTTCTGTGGACACGTACAATGCTGAAATGAATCTCGCACAAATTTCCACAGGCTCCTTCCAGTAATGACGGTACTTTCAGTACGCCTCACTCTCAATGCAGTTAGTCGTGCTTGTACCCCTCCCATTTCCTTTCCCCCCACGGCCGATGGGAAACATACGCTTTTGAAACGGGTAACAGGCGTGCCCACACGCACGAAGATACCTCGCTACGCCATAACAAGCTCAACATTATATACTCACCTTGATGCATGCTGTTATTCATAACAAAAAAAAAAAAAGAAAAGAAAAAGCGAGCTCCAGCGGGAGTGCTATTCTGGGTGTGTCGGATTCCGCCATGTTATATTCCTCGCCTTGTGAGCTTCGATAGCTTCAGAGGACTACTACAGGCCTTTATAAATGGCTCAAGATGTTACCACCACGGAATTAAACGCCACAGAGGAATTATTTTTTTTCACTCTCCTGGATAGCTATAGGATATCACCGCAGGCATTATAGTTCGAACGCGCGATGGAGGTGAAATGTTGAGGCTCGTGTACTGTGCGATGTCAGTGCACGTTAAAGAACCCCAGGTGGTCGAAATTTCCAGAGCCCTCCACTACGGCGCCTCTCGTAATCAATCGTGGTTTTGGGACGTAAAACCCCAGAAATCAATTAGAGTTCGAACGCGCAAGTAGATTTTTATACGTAAGGTGTTCGAACGGGGATATAAATCGATCTGAGAGCTTACTGAAACTCGATCGCGGTCCCATCAAAGTCGAACGAGGAACCAAAAGTTTGTAAAAACACGCAAGACAGTTTACTTCTCAGAGTATTCTATTGACTATTGCAAACCGCACTGGGCATCAGCAGCTGTGTTCCCGTGAATTCGTGAGCGCAAGCGTGGCGTAGTGTATGTATAGCGCTCTTGTTCACACGCCACGGTAACCCGCAAGGCCGATGACCTCTGCTTTAACGGTCAGGTGGGCATGTCACACAGAAACTTGTAATGGTCGAGCATGTGCGTGAGTACTGTTTATTCAACATAAGGTATGTATTTACATGGTATGTACAATGACGGTGGTTTCAACGAGTTACACAAAAGTCATACCTCCGTTCGCGGACGTGTGCACCAGCACTCCCGCAAGGGACACTGCTCTTTAGTGTCGCAACCACTCTCATTATATGGGTGGTAAGTCTACACATATACATGGTTGCAGTTGTGTGGAATCCATAAATATGTATTATATACACCTGTGCGCGCTGCATTATGGCTGCAGCTCCTGATTGCAGCACACGAGGATTAATGGATGTGCTAAAGCACTATACAGAGAGAACTATAGCGGATGGCTTTCTAGGCACTCAGTATAGTCCTTGCCAAGGTGGTGCACAAAGCGCGCGAGTATGAATGACTGTTACAAGAATACTGTTCTCAACGCGATGCGCAGCTCGTAGTTGGGCCCCACATATTTAGGACAATGTTTGCGAAACCAAGGGTACCGAGAGACGTCGACGCAAGCGATCGCAATGTTCTCTGACTGCACGGTGTTCAATGGGGCCGCGCACTTGACATTTTTTTTTTTTTAATCTTTAGGTTTTTAAAGGTCGATTTTATTCCAGTTAAGATCTCGCAAACCGTGACGGTGCCACGGTACTCATTGTGAAGTTATTAAATAAATGATACGTTTCCTTTCTCAAAGAGAAACGTGGAACTTAAAAACACATCTGACATGTAATAAAATTGAACGGAGATTCACGAAATGACATGCGCAGTGCTGACGTCGGCGAGGACGGCTGTCAGCACTCAGTTTCACTGAAGCTCTCTGGTCTTGGTGGCCAGAGTTTTTCACACATACAGTGACAGCTGCGAAGCCAGGACAAGTTCGCTTGGAAACACACGGGTCTAGAGGAACGACGCGGTCACCATAATCGCAAAGACCGGTATCTCGAAGGTCACAGAATCGAGCAGCTCGATAACCTTCTCTTTCTGAACTCGGGCAAGTGCTGTCTATTGTGTGGAATACGACTGGTTGAGCTTCCTCACGCCAAGGGGACAAGGAATAAAAATGGGTCAAGAAAAACACGCTGAGGCCGTTGCAGTGACTCAGAAGGCGTCGACGAGCTGTTGTATGTAGCTGCTGAAAGTGTAGACCATGTCGACGGGATCCAGGGAGATCATCTTGAGGACTCTCCAGGCACCCAGCATGATCAGCAGGTTGCTCACTTTGCTCACAACGTACAACCTGCAGAAGACACAACAGGGGCCGAATGTGAGCTGATGGAAAGCAATTGCTGTGGTAACTGGTATGGGGCGGTTCTACGTGTGCTCAAAGGTCATCTCCCGCCCCGGCCGGCTGGAAATGTCAACATAAGCAAACACGGCTGTATTTCTTTCATAGTGGAAGAATTCAAATACGACACGTCGCTAGAAATGAGTGGGTGGGTGGCGTGGGGTTGAAAAAGTCTGCGTGCCCTCGAAGGTCATCAGCGCCCCCCCCCCCCCCCTTACTTTCCCCCTCCTCCCACCCTGTCGGTAATCTTAACATTAGTACTTATGGCTCACTTTGTTATATATTAGCGAAATTCAAGTCCCCCATGTAGAATAGGTTCAAGATACGCGACGACTACATAAAAATTCTCATAGCACAGAGCCTTCTGTAGTGGCTCCAGAAATAATCATTCCAATTAAAGGCATCGCGCCCGCTTAAGAAGGTTCATTGCTTGCATGAACTTGCGGTCACTTCTTGCAATATGCGCGAGCCGTAATACATTTCAAATTAAACGTCGTAGTCTGAGGCTTGCTTAGCAGTATGTGACAGTGTCGCTAAGTTTGTCAGAGAAGCATACCACGGCTTGCCCTTGAATTACGTTGTTTTTCTTCCTGGGAGTTGCGTTTTGCGTATTTATGCTGAAATTTGCTTGGCATTACTGTTAAGCAGTATACGAATACTATTCTTTTTTTTGCCGCCTAACGTGCGGCTACTATACCGCCAAAGTACTACACACTTTTAATTTAGTGCGCTTAACGGAATAGAGGGATCGAAAGACACCATGCGCGGAGCGGTATACGACCGCAGAGTTTACTGTAAGCATGATATTTCGCAGATTTATCGGTACTGCGTTTACCTGGCTATCGCAGTCAACCTAAATCATGGTGGCGGTTCCGGACGCCCGCTTCGAACTGAATTTGACGTCGCCGCTGCAGGGTTCACTTCGTTCGCAGAATCGCTTCGCTGCTTCAACGACACAGAAGTATGGAAAACAAAGTACGAATTTTCGAGATCGCTTCTCATTTCGAACGTTGCTAAGCCTAGCAAGAGAACACCTGCAAATAATTCTGCAACATATCAGTTTGCGCTCTTGATGCGCGGTTCGCATATATTCCTTTATTTTACCGCTGCACGCGGGGAGGTTGGTGAGCATCTTAAGTTTCCTTTCTGTTCACTTCTTTTGAGCGCCTTTATATCTCGCTAGGGACGCCACGGTCAAAACTACCGGAACGTAAACGCTATCCCCCTGAACTAAACCAGTGAAGTTCGCTTTTCGCCACGAACGTTTGCGGTAGGGCAACGCTATTCCCTTAGCCCTCGCTATCACCCTAACGCTAAGCTAAATGTGTCTACAGACGTCCACAGCGTTGTAAAGCTGCAGAGAGATTGCTTTCACCGAAAGCTCATCGGCCAACAAAACAAATGGCAAAACAAAAATTCAATTGAAAAGCGTGGATGGAGCTGCGCGACGCTCTCGCGGGAAGATCTGCCTGAAAAAAAAAAAACAAAACAAAGTACCTCGCCAGTTGTCGCTTTCCTTCCTTGATGGTGGACATGTCCTCCTTGAGCACGTATTCACGAATTCCGAAGCAGTAGGACAAAAGGTATGGCTTCCACTCGATCGTCTTCACATCAAAGTTGAAAACCTGCAACGGCAGATGATGTGGTGGTGGTCCTAAGCACTTGGAGCAGAAGTGCTGCCTCGATCGTCAAGCAAACTTGTGGGCGACATATTTATGGTGAAAAGCAGCCAATAAAATAACAAGTAACGTAACCCTTTCCGAAAGAGTGAACTTCTTGTTGAGTTTTATAAGCACACTTCAATTGATTTGCGCCACTGGAGTGGGCCTATGGTACAATTGCATACAGTTGTCTCTGCGAGTCGTGAATGAAAAATGGTTCCTATGCAGTGTAGTTCACAATTATGCTTTTTTCATAACCTTTTTACCAATCGGTGTGCAACCACGCAAGACTGCCGAAAATACATATTTCTGCCAGTATAATTCCAGCCTTTCTAGCTGTAATAATGTCTCGCCTGTCGACAAACACATAACGAGGTAAATACAAAGTCCTGCACTTACGTCCTTGTCTGTGGCATTGAGTTCGCTGTACAGGGCCCTGACGTTTTCGTTGTAGAAGTACCACTCTTTGGTGCTGAAGAACTCCAGCATGTCTAGGTGGTTCTCAACCTTCTCGTACAGCCTGGACAGCCTGCAGAAAACGGCACAGATACGTGAGGATTACGCGATACCGAAGGTACTGAAGCGTGCAATGTGTCACTAGCCCGATAGATATCCTTTGCGCCCGATCATTACAACACACACACACACACACACACACACACACACACACACACACACACACACACACACACACACACACACACACGGTTGCATAAATATTGTTTTAACTCCCCAAAACCACGATTTAATTATGAAGCACGCCTTAGTGGTGGACTAGTATTGAACACCAGTATTTTATTATTGTTTAAATTGGCCGTAAAATCAAAGCACCCGAACATAAAGAACTTCGCCCTCATTGAAATGCGGCCATTATGGATTGGTGTTTTAAACTCTGGACACTATGGTATTTACAAGTGGTGCATATCTGCGATCCTTTAATTTTCTTGTTTACAAGCTTACCTTGAAGTCATCGAGAGTTTTAACGAGGTAGCTTGGCAAAACTGCAGTGTGCAACGCTACACTTCTGCCGGTATGCTCCACAGGAAGCGGGTGTGTGCCAAGCAGCTCTTAGCACAGCATGGCCATGCATAGTATAGTATAGTATAGTATAGTATAGTATAGTATACAGGGTTTTTTTTTTTTTAGTTCCAGCACATTTTTTAAATTACAAAAACATAAATCGCGGGAATGTCTTGTGTACCATTCGAGTATACGGATTGGCGGCCCCTAGATACAGAACAATTCCCGCACTTGTATGTATGATTAGCGAAATTACGCTAATTAACTTTTCCATTATCAGTAATTGGTGGCTACAGCAAATGAGTACATTGGAGCCCGTCCTCGACACTACCTATCCAACGATCAAATTTTGAATAGCGGAGTGCATGTCGGAGCTACGCGAACAATTAGTTCCCCGTGGCAGGCTCCTTGAAACCGAAATCGGCCGGCAAAAGAGCGTCTGTGCCGTCGATGCCGCCGCCCCCACGGCTTTCGTCACTCGCCACTCGCCCGTGGTCACCGCCCGCTCTTGCCGCGCAAGCAGCTTGCGCTATCTCCTTTTGTCTGCGGCGTTGGGCGCCGCGGGCGAGTGACGAAATCCGGGGAGGCGACGACACCGACGTAACAGACGCTCTTTTTCCGGCCAGTTTCGGTTTCAAGAAGCCTGCCACGGGGAACCAATAGTTAGCGCAGCTCCGACATGCACACCGCTATTCAAAATTTGATCGTTGGGATAGGTAGTGTCGAGAACGGGCTCCAAAGTACTCATCTGCTGTAGACACCACTTACTGATAGAGGCCACCAACCCGTACACTCGAATGGTACGCAAGACATACCCGCGATTTATGTTTTTCTGATTTAAAAAAAATTGTTGCAACTAAAAAAAAAAAAGACCCTGTAGTATAGTATAGCAAGGAGGTGGGAAAGTGAAGTGAGAGTGCAATATAGAAATATAAAGAAAGATGACATAACGAAGAAAAAAGAAGCAGATGTAGAAAGACATAAAGAAAAATGAAAGAAGGAAGAAGACGATGGAACAAGTAGAGTGAGCTGGGCTTGGCTAGTAGCCATAGGTCGGCAGTGTGGGAGAACACTCACTCACACTCACTCACCAAATTTTTCCAGGACCCGCACTCACTCGCACTCACACCCACTGGCACTCACTCGCACTCGCACTCACGTCTATGAAATGAGTGCGAGTGAGTGTGAGTGAGTGCACTCATGAGTGAGTGCGCCGACCTGTGCTAGTAGCTAAAGATGGCAGCCCAGCTCCAGTGTTCCTTCAGGCTTGGCACCGCTTAGCGTCAAGCTACCGCAATTTTTTTCAATGACATGGTCACTAATGCAAGCAGCCGTCAAATCACCTTGGTAAAATTTAAGAGCAATGTTCAATGCCTCTTTACCGCTTTATATCAAGAAATATAAGTAGAACATATGCGCCTTCATTTGTCGTTAAATCTTACTAACACCGGAGAGCTTATTACCTATCAGAAGTGATTAACTGAGCAAAAACACACACAAAAAAAAAACACAATACTGAGTTGTCATTTACACGCCCCATTCGTTGATTCATCACGACAGAAAATTTAGAACGAAGCTTGAAGGAATAGCAATGACCAAATATAGCAAAAATAACAAGATAACACCAACAAAATTCCAACTGAGTAACCACAGCATCACCGCCATCCGCTTATAACCGCCTAGCTGCAGCACGCGAAACCCGGTGTTCCTTTTTTTTATACGGTGTTCGAGCTCAATCGTAACAGACACACATGCAAGCACGACCACATAAGCGTTAGCGCGCGCAACTTGTGCCGATGCGCTGGAGACTACTGTGCACACCATCTTGAGCCAGCCGAAGGCGGTCACCTGCTCAAGAGAGACAACTGAAATGCACTTACATGGGCTTCTTTCCGATCGCCCACAGGGCCACGTCTCCGGCCTGGGCGAGGAGGTAGTGCTGGAAGAACATGCGGATCCTGTGCAGCGTCTTGCTGTTGGTGTGACGCGGCTGCGGGTAGCGGAAGGTCAACTTTGACGGGATCTTGTACGGCACCTTCTGCACGCACTCCATGAAGTAGTGCCACGTCAGCGGGTTATCGGCACCGGAGCTCATATTGTACACAGTCATCTTTTGGCTCCTGCAACACAGATGGGGCACACGTCTCGTTGTTACCACCGGTAGCCTTTGCTCTTAGTAAGAGCCAACTTGGTCACGAATGAGTGCTGCGAATTCGTACAAGTTTCGAAGGGAAACGTTCAAGGGTTTCCAAGGACCTTTCAGGCGCTTATTGGTGGATTTTGAAAGCCCCCTCGGAGAGATTTTTGTTTTCTCCCGCGTTGATGATCTTCAGACAATTAATCCTCTTAAGGAAAGTGATACATTTATTGCACAAAGAAATAAAAAAAACAAATCGCTACAGTATTGCTCGTATAGTACACACACACACACGCACGCACAAAAAAAAATGGAAATATAGCTTCACCAAACGTCACAATGCAACCTTGTTCGTGTCACCAGAGGCACCACACTGGCACAAAATAGGAGCTAATTCTAGTCAGAACTCAAACAAAAAGAAGAGTTCACCAATAGAACCGTCTTCATGACGAAAAATACCAGTTAAAATATAGTATCTTAAATCATCGTATGGAGCAATATTACTGAGCTGTCGATCAAATATAATCTTGAGTGCTACAGAGCAGCTAAAGAAACTCACGCCTTCCCAAATAATTCGAGTCCCCTTCTCCTCCCCAACTGAAGAACAGTTCCTAAAAATCCGAGTACAGTAGGATACCAACTGCTAGGCGGGCGTTCTTACCGTCCGGAGGCTCTGTGCCAAGCTGCAGCGATGACGCAGTTGGCGACCATGTCCACCGGGATAAAGTCGGTGACTTTATTGATGTCTCCATAAACAGATGTCAGGACACCCTTGGCCAGCTGCACATAACACGAAGAAAACATAAACTTCTAGTTTTCACGGCTATGGAACTCACCAGGAGCGCAATCATCGCGTAGTTTGCGAGTACTTACAGCGATCAGCAGTCCGGTAGGACCATTGTAGTTGTCTATCCAGCCCTGCAGTGAAGAGAGCAGGCATACAGAAGAAAAATGTTTAGATTTTTGAAAGATTGAAAAAGGGTAAGATTGACAAACTCGGCCACTGGATTGTACGAAGACGATGTTTTCAGGAAAGCGGATAGCCTATATTAAAGATCATCTATTGAACATTAGACAGCACATGACGACATTAGTCCTAATAAAGGCAACACTATCGATCGCTATGAAGTGCTCATATTATGCAAGTAAATACGGTAGTTCAAGTCACGTGACCTATTGAGAAACTGTTGGACTGAACTGCTTTCTGGATCAACCAATCAATTTCCTTAGAAATATGGCATCGCCGTACTTGGCTGCAGGTTGAGGATGGAGGATCTCAGGGTAGACAATGTCTTCAGTACAATGCACTATACACTAACAAGCGGGAAACATTAAAGGGCCCCTAAACCACCAAGAGGTCGAAATTTAGTTGTGGTGTTGCTTTTGTACCGGTGTCCGCAAGAAACACGTAGCCGCAAGAATTTTTCGAAACGGTGCAGAAATAGCCGAGTTACACCCGTTTGATTATTAAAACGCGGCGCTTGCTTGTTTCACTCTCTCCTGCGCCCGCCGGCCGCTTGCCAGTGCCACCTCCTCGCCGAGTGCTCCTCTGAATGTCACGTGACATACATCGCCGATGACGCGCATCCGGTTGACTTGCCTCCGCCGGGCTCCCGCGTTCGCGCAAATGTCTCGTTGGTGCTGTGCCAACGCTCTTTGTTAGCGCTATTCGTCGTGTTCTGACAGTTGCTGCAGTTTCTAGTCGGCTGTACCTCACTTGCACTTGCGTAGCGTAGCGCATTTACGAATTCGCACGCGAACACCACTCGAACGACACACGACGAGGAAAACAAACAGGCAGGGAGCACGTGCATTTTGTAGCAGACTAACCGGAAGTCGACGTCCTCCTTCGACCAATAAGCGGAGCTCGGACTCTTTTGACGTCAGCAAAAACCACAATGTCGTCACGGCTAACTTTGGCATGCCGGAACTGGCCGGAGAGGCGCACGGGATTGTTTTTCGAGTTTGTGGCGCGCCCGCGGCGCGTAGCGCTGCCGCGTTTGACATCGTTCATCGCGACGGCATTTTCAACTTGATGCGCGTGCTAACTTGAAATGTTCAAAAAAATGTCGGGGGTGGTTTAGGGGCCCTTTAAGTACATCATGTGCGCAGCGCTCGACATTCATGGCGAGACTCAATGACAGTCTGGAGATCTTATGACGGACAGACAACAGTTGGTGTTCCGGTTCAAAGGGGTGTACGACGAAGAACACTCACCGCGAACGGTTCTTTGGCCGTGCCCGTGATGATGGAAGGTCTGACAATGATGGCGGGCAGTGAGGCAGCGTGCTCTTGAACCAACATCTCGGCCACCGCTTTGGTAAACGTGTACGAGTTGGGGCGACCCTCGTAAAGCTTCGGCTCCAGGGCTTCCAGCATGGAGTCGTCCATCCATCTGCGGGAGGATCGAGGACACTCACTGCAAAGGTGCCTATGCTTCCAACTCTGACACTGAGTGACGAAATTTAACGCTCTAAGGGAACCCGAAGGGCTCGTAAAGCCATTGCTGTAGAAGGCTGGGTTGCTAAGGCACAGTGCACGAGCGATACTTCCGCACCCTGTCCTACGCTGTGACCTCGGCGGCCGGAAATCGAACGTACGACCTCACGCTACACATATAGAACACTAAGGAGAATCAGGCGCGCACAGTGGGTCCCGTAATACGACGCGAGTGGCATCCATTATTAGATGGCAACGTACTACATAACTCAGAAAGTGCTAACAATACCATTGGGTACGAAGCTGCGGCGTCGTGTTCAGCTCCTTAGCATTGAAAACGCGCACTTGACGGGTGTTTACGGTTCTGAAATATTGTCTCCGCAAACCGGCCGCGGAGACTCCCATGAGGGGGGGCACTGATTTCGTGTCGGAATCGTTTATTCAGATCGAGAGCCATATTGGGGACACGGCCGCTTTTTCTCGACCTCACTCATGCAGTCGCAAGGTAGAGAGGACGCGGAAGGCGTGCCACTGCGAAGGCCGCGCTCCAAGACCTCGAAAACAGAGCGGCCCTGCCCGGTTGTTTCCAGTGGTCTTGTGCAAGACTCCGGTATTTGCATTTAAACTTGTACGCACACTCTTCAGAATGTGTAGCGTGCCAATGGCATTCAAACGCCTGCTCGGTGTTTGGGTGGGACCGTTGTGGAGAAATCTGGAAGTCCCCATTACTGTATATAACAAAAATAAGTGTGGCTATGTCATACTGGCAGATGAAACAATAACAGTAGTATTAGGACAGCTGTATGCTTCATCGCAGACAGGACACTTACAATTCGTCAGCCTCACGAGTTCTGCAAATAACAGTGCAGGCGCTTTACAACTGTAATATGACATTCCGGGTACATCTTGCCTTTCTTTCTTTATTTCATCTATCTATCTATCTATCTATCTATCTATCTATCTATCTATCTATCTATCTATCTATCTATCTATCTATCTATCTATCTATCTATCTATCTATCCATCCATCCATCGATCGATCTATCTATCTATCTATCTATCTATCTATCTATCTATCTATCTATCTATCTATCTATCTATCTATCTATCTATCTATCTATCTATCTATCTATCTATCTATCTATCCTGACACCGACCCTGGCAACAGCTTGAAACGTCTGCATCGCAGGTAACCTGAGAATGTTCGCAAGGCTGTATAAGAAGGCTTTGGTTACTTACTCTGAGATGTTGAGCAGGTTCGTCGGGCTGATTAGTGCCGGTGAGACAGTCTCTCTGAGCTCTCTTTGATGGCAGTGGCAGTAGGTCGTGGACACATGGACGTATACCTGAAGTGCAGAGGGCAAACGGTGACCCATTGCAGAGCTGTCACATTACGCGAGATATTGAGTACTTTGAGAAAAACAGGCAAGAAACGTGTCGACTATTGTCGAAGCAGGTTACTGACTGCGTTGCAGTGACAACCTGTGCAATCTAGTCAATACAAGAATAAAACATGACGTAATTCAATAGCGTGTAAAGCAACGCAGGCAGGTCCACTTTCGTAATTTTTACATGTATAATTGCGCGAAAGATGTCCAAAGTAGCTGAACGCTATAACCGCGTATTACAGACTTGCCCGATTTTATTGAACTGTCACTTGAGCTTTGTGGGCACATTGCTGCACGAATATTACAGTTGACGAACGAAGGCTTAAAAGGCGTCGCAGAAATATAGAATCATGCCGTAAACGCTGCAGGCTTCAAATCAGTTACACTGTATGGCCATGCATGTGCTATCCAACTTTCTTACCTTCAGGTTTTGAAGCTCGTAGCAAAGGTCGATGACCCGCTTGGTTGCTCTCACGTTGGCGTTGACGGCAACCCTATAAAAAATTACAGCATATCCACGGAATGAATGATGATGAGTGGGCGAAGCTCGGGAGGTTCATCGTAGATCGTGCCGAGTTCCGGATTAATTTAGTTAACGCGCACGCTACGAATCCTCATGGTTGAACTATGCACAAGTGAAATCTCCCACAGGCACTTCATTGCAAGTCAAGATCCAGTGCATATATATATATATATATATATATATATATATATATATATATATATATATATATATATATATATATATATATATGTGTGTGTGTGTGTGTGTGTGTGTGTGTGTGTGTGTGTGTGTGTGTGTGTGTGTTGCCGGTGAACGCTTCTCCAACGCGAGCAGTCGGTATTTCTCAATCAAGAAACTCGCAAGGAGACGCTGCCTGCGCCAACGTTGTCTCTCGCTGGTGAGGGTGCGTTCTCCTTCTTTGCGAGCTGGTACAGCGTTCCTCTAAGAAGGAGCGTTTCCATAGCCAACGCGCGCCTTTCGCTCTCTCTCTGTCTCTCTCTCTCTCACAAGACAGCAGAGGCACGCGCCGGGAGAGAGAGAGAGAGGCACGCGTCGGGAGGCACGCGCCGAGGCGAACGCCGAGGGCGAGCGCGTGCCGGGAGGCACGCGGGTTACGCCTGACGCCTGAAGCGTGACAAGGTTAGACTAAGAGGAGCTTCGCCCCTAAAACAACGCGTACGGAGACTTCAGCAAGCAGCAAATACGTCCGGTATTTAGCGCGTCAGCTGTGCATTTGTCTACAATAAAGGATAGACTTCGTAGATTTCTACCAGAAAGATTAGAACCCCTCAGCCATTTGTGAATGGTGGGTTTCTAAATCAATCACTCAGGCAACTATGAGCAGAAAACTGCGCCATATATACGGCACGACGAACAAAAGGACGCAGACACCAGCGCACGCTAGCGTTTCCCCAGGAAGTGAAATTAGCGGGTGTGTCTAAGTGTCAAACATGGGGGAAAGAGTGATGATGAGGCAGATACTTTGAATTTGTCGCTTTTTTTATTTTATTTCTTTTTTTGACATATTCGGGGGGGTGCCTTTCGAGGGGTATGTAGGGAAGCCATTGGGCGCATGTGATTAGTGCTGTTCTGTGTTCATAACACAGTCGGAGTATACGTACCAAAATGATACGTTTTAAGAAGCGTATAAGACTGTAAATTCGTCGACTTCACGTCACATGAAAATTGCAGTGTTTTGAGTGACACTTTACTGAATATCCTGCAAATATTCTGTAACTCGCTAGCTCTCTGGCCTCTTGTGGTATGACCCAGAGTCGGTCCTGGTGACCTGAGCTAGTCAGTGCGGCTCTCCACCGCGCCCCGAGTTCATCCGGGGGCTACTTAACGACATAAAGGGTACGTGCCCCTTGCTTACTCCGCGGACGTGTACGGCAGGTTGTGTATTCCCCGTATACTTCTCTGTCCAGCACACAATACTTGTTTTTGTGCAGCGAATAACCTAGTCGTAGCCTCCTTTGCTGCTGCAAATTACTTGCTGTGAACAGTTCGCGGCAATCGTCCGTCTGATCTCGTATACGGCACTATCGTCAAGTGAATGAAAATACGAAAACAAATGCAGAGCTAATGGATCGAAAATGTGAATAGGCAGTGTTATTGGCCTTGTAGGACAGGGAATTCTATGAACGCCGCTTCACTACGCACTCCTCAACGCCATAGCATGCCGATGTGTAATACGAATACAGGAGCGCGGCAGAGCATGCCAAGAACAGCCGACATTGCCTGGCAGCCTAACTTCAAGGTAGCTTCCAGGGGGGTGTCGATATCGATCAGAGACGGCGTCGTGGCACCCAAGGGCGGTTAGGCTCGATAACTGGCTGAACGTAATGTTCCGGCGGGCTCCAACGAAAATGCCAGCGAAAGCACGTGGACCGTAGCCCTTCACGGGGGGACACGGTAGCCACCCTGCCCTGGCTCGGTCATCCGGCTGTAAGGGGTCAACGAGGACCACGCGTGACCGAGACACCCCGCCGGTGGATGGTCGACAAACACGCGACTTGCTTGAGACTGCCGGCGTCGACGGTATCGCGAAGGCCCGCCAAAGAAAGGAAAGTGACCTTGTGCGCAGTGCGCGGGGTGGGAAGTTGAAGGAACTTGATTGTGACGGCCACGGCATGCGAAGCAGCCCCGTCCTAGGTCTACCAAGAGAAGGGACCCGCATAACGCCGATGCGAATACCATGCAACGGCCAATTGCTACAAAATGATCAGTTAGGAATATTTCATAGTGTCACGAGATAGCAGAGGGGCTTACTCTGCAGTGTTGCGAGGAAGGTAGCAGAGGGGCTCACTCTGTACGCAGGACGCGGACGAGGGAAAACGAAGTGTTCGGACAATACTCGGGCCTGCCATTAGTGTTGGTTGGCACTTGCCTGTGTATATATTGTAAATACACGCATCCCCGTAACATTTGTAGTGGAGGTGCTGGGTACCGATCCCAGTACCTCATCACACGACTTTATAAGGTCCGTGCGAGAATGGATATGCAACCGCTCTCAATTTCGATGTTTCCGCCCGCATGTATTTGACAGACCAATTGGTTGAAGTCAGAGCCTCACGGTACTCGAATTGAACCTATATATGAATGCACTCACGTCGTAGACGACCCAAAAATACGTGGTAAATGCTCTGCGTACAAGTGGTTTGGACTTCATCCTTTTTTCACCTCTCGAATTCGCTCGCAACCGCGCTGGAAAACGACGCTCCCGTTTAAACTATAAGCCTAGTGAAATGACAAACGCACGCCTTTGTGTGTATGTACACCGTGCTCGGCGCGGAATCCCCCAATGCTCCAGTAAACGAGACCTTGATGGGGGGCGACGCGGGAGGCGGTGAGAGACCGGTCCAGCCGGTCAGTGTGCCGGCGAGAACGCGCGATTTTCATCTCCGATCGGAGCACAACGTGCAAAGCGAAAACACGGGGGAGAGATCCACTAATCGCGTTGCGGGCGGCAGGACCGATCCTCACCGAAAGGGAAAGCCGAGCAGCTCTTGGAGGTAGAGCACGTGAAGCGCACACCGATGAATTACGTTGAGAACAACGGCACGTGCCCGACCACACGCGCGGGAACGAGGCACCGACTGATGACACCCGCCATGACGCGTGCCAACGCGGGAGTTACATATCCCTGGCGCTCATCCAGAGATAAGCCACTGCGTGGAGGCAATAACGATGGCGGCGACTGATTAGGTGTGCGTGTCTGAAGTTTCCTCAATTAACTAGTCCCGTAGTGCACAGATGTCGCCCCTGCTCGTCTTCTGCTCGTGCCAAATTACATTTGCTTTCTTTTTTTTTTTTTTATCGGCGTAGAATGGTCGTTAGGTCAATCATCATGAATGAATCGGTCGTCGTAGAACAGTGCGAAGCTGCAACTTGCTGCGTTTCCTGGTCGCTTGACAGGAAAGAGTGTTATTACCAGGCTGGATGCCACCGTTTCCTGCTATGCCATTTTACTTCTATATTAAGGCGGAGCGATAGACAAAAATTATAGAAATGTACATCTCCTGATGGACAGGGAAGAAAGCGACAGCAAAAAGTAGGCTGCAAGTTGCACTTCTCTGATGCTTCAGCTACCAGCGTCGCACGAAGCGGTGCCGGCGCACGAACGTGACTGCTTTTTTTCTTTACAGCGTAAGCTCTTATGAGATCACAACAACGGCGCCGTAGTTGTCCGCCGCCGCCGCCGCCGCCGCCGGTGTCCGCCCGTGTCCGTAACCAATATCGCTCCTCGTGAAGAACAGGACAACTGCTGCCATCTATTGGCGCTGATTTCCTCCGCATAGCCTTCGCAATGTGTTTTTACGAAGCGCTGCTACGTGAAGCAGTTTTGTCGTATCGCTCCATGCATCACGCGACAGGCGACGTGCGCAGCCCCGACAGCAACCTGACATGGCTCTTCGATATACCTGATGGCGCCTCCTCTCAAGATGCGGACCGCTGCTGAAGAAGCGAATCGCAGAGTTACGCGCGCGGCTGCAGTAGGGCGACGTCGGGCACAGCAGACCGCCGTGCAGAGAGGAGCCCAAACCGCAGAGTTATGGCGCAGGGGATGCCCACCACCTGTACTTGCACTAGTTTCCCCAAGCGTTTACAATGGCCTCTAGGAAGGTCGCTCCTTCAGCTTGCGCTGTCGCTGTCCTGCGATTCCGCGCAGGCCTGGCTCATTTTTCCTTTTGCGAAAATTTTCCCAGTCCGCATAGCCTTGGAATGATCACCAAGGGTACCTGCAAGCCCATATGTCAAAATTGCGACACGAATGAACTGTCAACGCAAGGCCACATCCTTTGGGAATGCAGGTTCTCTCCTGCCCGAAAACGCTCTTGCCAACCGTCTCGAAACAGACGTGGGAGGCATTAATTAATTAAAACTGCCTCAGAGCTTCAAAAATAGCTCGACATCGCAACTTGGGATGAGCGAGTGGCTCCTACCGGGGTCCACCCCGAGGACCCTGTATAACTCTTCCTAAATAAAGTTGTTTGTACAACTACGAGAATTTTTGTTGCGGTGGCTCTTGAGCTCGACAAAAATGGCATTCTGCGCAAAGTTCTAGAGCTCCTCCAACTGTTACGTTCCACACACGCCCTGCATTAGAACGTGCTACTAGCAAGATTAGGCAGCAGTCACTGCTATTTCACCCTATAACGAACTAACCAAAGCGACTTTACCAAATTTGGCTGACCTCACCTGCGTGGTCCCTGGTTTGCGCGATAATGCCGCCAAGATCGACCCACGAAGAAATTGGTATAACGCATCAAAACGACGACTACGCGCACTCAGAGCGCACTTGATCTGAGCGTGTACAGAATATTAAGGTAATGTTGATAGATATCCGGAATGACTCCGAAAGTGGGGACAACAGATCTGGTCCCGTCGTGAGCCTCTAAATTGTCTCTAGATCAGGGTTTTCTTCTGCCCCATAAATTGCCATACCAAGAGACAAGACGACAATGCATAAGTGACGCAGGCGTGCATATATGCAAACAGTGCTCAATGCTGTCTGAAGGCCCAGTTGTCCTTGTTCTCAGCAGGACAGCGGTAACTTTCTATTGGGCAGATGACGGTGCGGGCTACGGCGCCTACGTTTCCATTGGGAAGGTGCGGTCGACTGGACTGAACACGCACACACACACAGAATGACGGGCACTATAGTTGAAGCCATGTACTATGGCTCATCGCAATACTAAAACAACGTCTTGTATCAGAAGCACCGAACAAGTGATTGATTGATTGGTTGATTGATCGATCGCAACACATGTGATGGGAGCGAAGGGAAAAGGCATTCAAAGATCTCTCGAGAGAGTCCTTCGCCCCCGCAAAGGCAAAAACAGCAGCTGAGGTACAAGCGTTTTGCTGACACTGTCGTACACTTTGACAAACAATCATATTAAACGCAACGTTGTCATACACCTTGAAGAAACAGCAACACATCATTAGTTGTTGCCCTATACGCAGAGCGTCGCGCATTCGCATACATCGCATTCACATCAGCACTGTACACCAGCACAGCGTTTCATTACAACACGTCAAACACCGCAATCTAGGCGCCATTTCAAACACCGTAACATAGCATTACAAGGCTTCCTATACGTCCACGAAACTGAGACGCCGCGATAAGACAAAAAAAAAAAAAAAAAAAGACGAGGGAAAGACTGACCTGAGCGGCTCGTCAAAGCGCACCGAGGCGGCGCCGTGTATGACGACTGACACGTCCCGTATGATGCGTTCTTTGTCCGCGTTGGAGATGCCCATGTCCGGCTCGTCCAGATCTCCCGGCACCACCACGACCTTGTTGAACGCCTCGGGCCGCTCAAGTTGCAGGTTGGCGAACAGCTGCGTCACCAAGGACACCGCGATGTAGGACAGACATGAAAACGTTTGTCCACTTTATGAGAATATCTAGAACACACAAATATCTTACGCAATCATTAAATTTACGTGTATTTCAAAAGATACCTGGGCGATAGAAGTCTCGCCTCGTTTCCAGAACTTTGTAGTCATGATTATGTTGCTACAGACACCCAAAATCGCTTGTGTTTTATGCGTCTCTTACGCTATATCGCGTATTAAGAATATTTGTTTTTATGCATGAACCTGCGTAGTTATGCATGACCGGCGTACTTTATGCATAAAGCTGCATGAGCCTGCGGACACATACATAAAATTGTTCATGCACTGGCTGTTTGTACTATGTTACACGCTTGAGGCGTTATTGTGCACCTAGCCTTGCGTCAGTTAACTTTTCTCGTATTTCCTGGTTTTTTTTTTTTTTCTCTTGGAGCGACAGGACTTCCTAGAGCTGCCACATAGACGCGAGGACGACATTTTCTTTGCGTTGCGAAGACGTATTCTTCCATCCTTTTTTCTTGCTACGTCAGTGCAAACGACCAGGCACATCGTACTTGCTGTTATATTGGAGCAAAATGCAGCGAGGAAGAGGCAGTATCACCGTGAGCCGTTGCGGGGGAAAAAAAGTGAACGCATGCATGCGGCGCGCGTGGAAAACGGAAAACAGGGGGTGGGGTGCAGCATTGAAAGTGATCACAACACGAGGTCGACTAACACGGGGTAGTGCGTCAGGGCCCTCTACAATAGAAGGTGCGCTTTCCCCTTAATTTTCGCGACGTGGTCAGCAAAACGTCAAGAAGCCGCAGCATCCCACGTGACATGCAGCGTCGCCTGATTGGGTCAACTAAGCGTCGGCACCGGCACCCAGAACGGTTTCAAACGCAAAACTGGCTTCTGACAGCAGGGACGAACACCTGGGCCGGTATCTTATAAGGGTTCCAAAAGTGGACTGGTCCACTTGCCCGCGCGTGATTGGGTAAAACCGCGCTTGCGTCAGCAAAAGAACGATTGTGACCAATCAGGAAAGGCCAAGTCGACCGGTCGACTTCGGGAACCGTTATAAGATATCGCCCCTGGTCCTCTTGCGGTCACGCGCCGACCGGTTTCAAGTTTACAAACGCCTGCGATGGCATTTTATGCTTACAAACACGGTCTAGAAGCCTAGGGAGCCATCTAAAATAAGCTGCAGGTCAAGGACCACTCTTTCGCTCGGCTCAACATGTAGCTTTAATATACTCTTTCCAGAGTACAGGGAACTTCAGTTAAATTAGAAGTAAATACTGATGACAGCCTTCATGTCTCGCATATCGTTTACATCTTGAAATGATTCTGTCGGGACCATTTTTGCAAGTTTGAATGATATGTAAATGGTTTTCGTTAAAGGAGTTGGAAGGTGGGCAGCTGGGTTTTCGCTTCTGGTGTCCGAATGTCGTCAGATGGTGGCTGCACTCTTTCACTTTTTTTTTGTCACAATTTTCTAAATTCAACGTACTTGCGACGCGATGGTACGTGCGCTTTCCAAGTGTGCTCCTCGTAATATTCCTGTTTCAAGTGTTCTATTCTCAACTTTATTAGATGCGGAGCTTCTCTTGCTCGCGGGTATGTCACGCGTCAACCGGCGTCCGCACTCACACTACGCATGCGCGACTCTCCCCTCCCTTCCCTCTCTCCAACAGCTGCTGCAATAAATAAAGCGGGTAGAGAGCGCGCGCGCGCTTCGCTTCAGTAGTATCTCCTCCTTCTCCGATGAAAGAAGTTGGTGGTTGTGTGATGGAAGCGGCAACACTGCAAACCTCTAAACACCGCCGTTAAATGCACCGTTGAAACTCCCAGCGATGCTCCGCATCACCCCTTGGTCCCCTTCGGGGAGATGGTGTCATTTTTTTCCTTGCCCTAGCCCCCTGAGCAAGACAGCCACTGATGCCCGTGTTCCTAAACCTACCTTATCCTTATCGTTTGTTTCCCTTATCTTCGATGTGCCCTTATTGCGCTTCATGAACAAATTAACCCAGTATCTGCAAACAAGCCTTATGATAGCCTTTCACACTGATTAATATTTTAGTCCCCTTAACGCGTCTTAATATCACAGGGGCGATAAGGGAAGCAAATTATAAGAATAAGGTATGTTTATGAACACGGGCCCGAACTTCGCAAACCCACTGTATACATTTCTTGTTTGTTTGTCATACTTAGTTCCTCACCAAGTATGACAGGCGTAACATAAATGGGCTCATTTCTGACGTTGCTCTGGGCAGTTGTTACGTGTAGTCTACGTTTTGTAAACCTGCCAAAATTCGGTGAAAAATCAAGAAAAGAGAACTTCATGAGAGAAATAAGAGTACCTATTGAATCTTCACAACCGTTAGAGGCCCCGCCACGGTGGTCTAGTGGTTATGGCACTCGGCTTCTGATCCGAAGGTCTCGGGATCGAATCCCGGCCGCGGCGGCTGCATCTCGATGGAGGCGAAATGTTGAGGCCCGTGTGCTGTGCGATGTCAGTGCACGTTAAAGAACCCCAGGTGGTCGAAATTTCCGAAGACGTCCACTACGGCGTCTCTGATAATCAGAGCTGGTTTTGGGACGTTAAACCCCACAAATCAATCAAATCAACAATCGTTAGAGGACAAAATAAGTGCCGCCGAGATCAAGATCTGTCGTGTGCAAACCGAGATGGCGACTTCGACTGACCTTTGGAATCTGCAAGTGCAGCCCGGTATAAAAAGTCGCACACATCTACGTAATGCCCAAAATATGGCAGCAATGACCTGCTTTCGAACTCTCACTTTCACTTCTGGCGCTTGTAGGTCACCTAATGGCGGTCTTCGAGATTGGCTCCAGGTGCTGATAAAACAGGCTATCCGTGCGCGGTGTTATTTAAACAACATATTCGCAGGACAAGGCTAGGGCAAATACGAGAGCCAACCTGGAGTGGACGTAACTCTCCCATTAACCTCCTACTCGGCACGGAAAGTCCGACGAGAGCGACACGCACAGCACCGCACTGTTTGCAAACAAGAAACCGGCTCGGCATCGCTCGCGTTATCTCAAGGCAGAGTGAGGGCGACAGTTTTCCACTTGCTGTCGCGCCATTTCTCTGGCACAACTCCCGAAGCGCGTTCAGCCGTGACCCTATCGTCGCGCAGCACGCAGCGCGGTTCGCTTTATACTCTCGTGCATGCTGTACCACGATATGCGTTTGGGAAACAAGAACTGCTTTTCTGCTCCGAAATATATATGTCCTCCATCCAACCGAATCGCTGGCTTAGCGCCACGAAATATTAGGTGTGCGTGTGTGTGAGGGGGGAATCGCTCAGGCGTGTATACACAATTAAGCATCACCTGTGTACTTTCCCTTAGAGAAACTACCGCCGTGTACACAGCGGTGTCTTCCCACCATGCTCAAAAGATTACGCCCACCAAGGCCCTTGAAGACGACGAGGAAGTTCAGCTGAGCGTTCAGTGGAACATCCTCACCGCCAGTATAGCAATGTGGCGTTAGTCGTAGACATTGATAACCTAGAATTAATCGACAGTGGCTGCGGGTGAGAAATTAGCTCTGATTACGAGAACGAAAACGTAGTTGATGGAGGCGCTCCTTGGGTCATCGCATCAGTGCGCACACAACGAGGCAGCGGACACTCGCTTCGCTCGAACCACGCCATCGAACCGACGTCGCGAAGTGCGATCACCGAGTGAACACATTTCGACAAAAAAGAAAAAAAAGTATACGTGACTGAGCTATGCTGGCTAGAGAGTCGTGTAACAGCAATTGTAGCGGAGCGATTATCACGAATGAACTATTTTACTCTTTTTTATTTCTATGGGACAGAACATTGTTCTGCAGTGGGCGTAGACAGGCTGCTGCTGATGATGAATGACTTCTGTTCAAATTGCGTTCAAGTTCCTGTTCAAACAGGTCACCACAAATCATAAGAATATGATTTGTCGTGAGCTATGCAATCGACAGGTTAACAGAAAACGGGAAAGCAATGACACGGAGAAGTTACGTTGCTGCAATAGTCTATAGAGGCAAAGGAAGATAAAATATGTACGGTTAACGCGGGAGGGGGGGGGGGGCTGTCGTGTTGACTCATCAGAACTGGGATCGAGGAAAAAAGGGCACTGTGACCATAGAAGCGATGAAATTACACCAGCGCTCAGGTGTACAATGCGCATGCGTCTTACCTTTTCATTGAGGATCTGGTTGAGGCGGTCCTTGCTCTTCAGACCTTTCTTCTCACGCACCAGGACGTAGACGTTGCCGATGTCGGGGCATGACCGCAGCAGCTTCTCCAGCACCACCTGAACACGTACGACGTGCCGTTAGTCTAGCACCGAGATCGACGAAACGTTGTACGACACAGTGTCAACACGCAGCTTGACCACAGTGGTTCGACTGCCCAATCTTCGCGCAACCATTAGTTGAGTGTGGAAAATGACTTCAGCATATAAATGCATGCCATCCGATATGTCACCAGAATGATGCACAATGTTACTTATCATTAATGAATGTTCAACGTGTCTTAGAATGTTTTGAGCTGTTAGATTCAAACGTTCGCTATAAGTGAGACTGCCGGACACTTGTTTTTATCAAATATAATGATAGCTGCATTCATTGCAGTCTCAGGGGATAACCACCTACGCAAACGTGTAACGGTCAGTGTAGCTTTGCTTTAACGCCAGCACGTTCTCAAAAAAAAAAAAAAAAGCATGGGGCAGCGAACTCCCCACAAAACATAATCCAGGCATTCAATAAATATATGTCGACCTGAGAAGGATTGATAGGAAGACAGCCCAAGGACGACACAACACAAGAAAGACGCACTGACACATCACTGAATCGCGACCAATTTTAATTCCCGATCGCGATACACTTTATACCGGGCCTTCCTTTATACCGGGTTCACGAACTTGTAGAGGTTTAGGAAAGTCATTCTTCCTTTTCTCTGTTTAGCCAACCTCGACCACATTGAGGACAACGAGCAGTATTATACCCGACCTTTACAAATACCACAAATATTTGCGCGGGTGCGGTGATGCGCGCCCATGCTCCTGCATCGCTGCCATTGTCAGAACGCACTAGCTAACTGGAAGGTCGTTTGACTTCATTTGACTAGATGTCCAGTGTTGAACATGTTGTTTTCAGATAGCCTTTTTCCGTTCTGAAGCTTGCGCAAAAGAGCCAATGGCGACCAAGAAACTTGATGCGGATCAGGTCCCATCGCGATTGACAGTACCCGTATGACGACAACGGCATACAAGGTTCGTCTCAAGGCATACTTCATCGTGTCCTATAGACGAAGACGTCGCGGTGGTCATTCACAGCTACATTGAGCAAACGCAATCGCAACGTTTCCGCAGTCTTAGGCCATCTGGTCGGAAGATTGGAATAACGTATACCTCGTCGCCGGATTGTTCTGCCGTGCCAACAGGAACAAGCGCCGTTGGCGTAAGCAATAATCATCAATATTACGTGTAGCGCGCGTGCCTCTGGTAAACAGTTGATGCTCGATGTTTCCGGATCAGCTTCCAAAAAGCACAAGCCAGGCCTCCCGCCAACGGGGTGAGGGCGAAATGAAGGAGCGACCTCGGCTCCCCGTTTACAGGTGGAGGAAAAAAGAAGATCGTACAAGGAAGGAAACGAGGTACTCGCCCATCTTGCGCGTAAACGATAACGCAACATAAGAGTGCAATCGGATGCCTTCGATTGGAACGGTCACCGAACACGCATTGCATGACGCACGAGACACCGTGATAAGGCTGACATGACAATCTTTCAGTTGTGGTGTTCAGAAAAAAAAAATAAAAATCAAGCCTGTTCCACGCCGTGAAAACCGCCGGAACAGCGAAGCTCTTTTGTGTGTCTTTCATGATGACGTAACTGGCAAGGGTGTCAGGAAATTGATGCCGCGAAGAACCGTCTACGTTAGTCATACGCTCGTAGTTTCTTTCTTTCTTCGCGCGTCAACGCTAGGGAGACGCACCCGTGACTACGCGGGGATCGAACCCGCGACGTCGTGTCCTACAATGCGCATAATCACCATCATGTAGCAGTGCGTTGAGGACAAGAATGGGCTGCTCGCGGCAGTCGGTCGGTGGCAAGATCGCGGGTCCGCTCGCCTCCTGTGTGACGCTGGACATGGCGAAGGGTCGACTTTGGTGAGCCCCGCCGTTAGAACGAAGGCGGTTCAGAGAGCAAACTCTCCCTTTGCTGTAAAGAGCAATTAAGTCGCGTTAAGACACAGCGGTGCATTGTCTTAACGCAGTGCATTAAAGCAATACATTGCCCCAT
Organism: Hyalomma asiaticum; assembly: GCA_013339685.2. Taxonomy (NCBI): domain Eukaryota; kingdom Metazoa; phylum Arthropoda; class Arachnida; order Ixodida; family Ixodidae; genus Hyalomma; species Hyalomma asiaticum. Next base: position 53,763,946 of record CM023483.1, on the reverse strand, counting down.
GCATTATAGAATGCTAAAGCAAACCATAATGCCGTGCTGACCATAGTCGCGTCATATAAGCAGTACATGTGCTAGGTGCTCGCTAATTTGTGCTGCGCGTCTAATTTGGTGAACGCTGGCAGAAGCAGCATAAATGCACACCGAGAGAAGTGAGCTAATAATACGCTGACCTAGAGGGCAACTAGACACGCACAGCGTCTTCAATCCCATATGTGGAAATTGCGACAAGAAAGAGCTGGCAACGCAAGGCCACATTCTTTGGGGATGTAGGTCCTATCCCTTCCTGGAAATGCTGTTCCCACCATGGCCCTGTAAAAACTGAATGTGGGAGGCATTAATTACAAGTGCCTTTGAGCTTCAGAAACAGCTCGACATTGTAACTTGGGCTGAGCGAGTCGCTTCCGGGGGACACCTTGAGGCGCCTGCATAACACTTCCGAAATAAAGTCGTTTCTACCTCTACGTCAAAGCGCATTCCCATTGGTGTAATGCAGAACCGACTATAGCCCAACTTAGTGCATTGACCGTATAACAAGCGGCTGAGGGGTAACGACACTGCGTCGACAGAGGCTCATAAGCAGAACATGTCCTAACGCCTGGATAACTACAACGTGTCGAAACCCTGTGAGCTGACTGACCTGAAACTACAGTTAATGCAGCTGCTATGAGCGAATAGGCGAACTAACAAGACCGTGCCGCTTGTAACTGAGTTGCATACGTCATTGCTTTGTTGAGAGCCGTATATATCGTGGCCTAGAGTGCGTGTAAACACATCGTGCCATTAGGCAACGCCGACCTATAGAGCAAGGGGTCCATGGTTGCGACAGGCTGGTCACGCGAAATGGCAATCTATCTCGCAATGAGATACCGAAGCGAGTAGACCATAAACGCTCGAGCCTCGGAGTGAAAATGTGTACTCAACAGCTTCACCTCACACTGCTGTCGGTACTAATATAGGTTTGCGGACAATAATCTCAAATAATGTGAATGCATCCTGCTGACGTCATTTGAGCGTTAAAGAAACGAACCCACTAAGAAAGCTACTTCGTGCTGTGATGCTGAGCACGAAGTCGGGGGTCCTGTTCCCGGGCTCATCTCTTTTCAAGTCCTTTTTAATCGATAGCAGAACGACGTTACAGCGAGAGATTCGGCCCTGAAGACGGCGTAATAACAAAGCACTGCTGCACCTACACCACGCGCTGCCTTCGAACGAGGTTATATAACAACTCGTTTTTGCACGACCTCCCGCGTGGCCTCAACACATAATACATTGACGTCAGCACTGCAACCTTTGCTGCACCAAGTTACGTGCAGAAACAGACTTTTGCCTGGCGAACGTCTGCGCTCCCCCCCCCCCCCCCCCCCCCCCCCGGCTCCTATGTGTTTTCGCTCTCCGTCCATAGCTAAATCGGAGGTCAAGCTCCAGATTATAGATTGTGCTGTCCCACAAGGAATATGCCTGTATAAGCTGTCCTCTTTCGAATTATGCCGCTTTCTTTTACCTTGAGTCAAATCTTCGCGATCGTGACGCGCGATATGCCATCGCCGGGAAAAACGCGCGCCCATGGCAGTGTATATAGCAGGGTGGTGTTTGCAGTTGGCTATTGCATAATGTCCGCATGATCCGAGCAAGTGGTAGATGGGGTGATGCTTAACTAGGCCCAGAAGAAAGTGGGGGAGGCCTTGAGTTGGCGGTCGGTTACTAGCGTTTGCTTTAGCTGTATAGCGAAACCGATAACTGATAAATAGATAGCGCTTCTTACGTAACTACTTATCCGGTTGACCTAGTTAAATGTACGTCCTTGTTGGGGACGAACAGCTACCTCGAAACGCAGAGATAAAGAGAGAGGGAGAGAAGGCTATCGAACCGACATCAGGAAAGCAGAGCGCGCCATTCCCCTAGAAAAGCGAAAGTGCACGCGAGTAATACAGTAATGCTTTTCTATCTTGATCTATGTGGCACATTTTTTTTTCTTTTCCTTCTACAGTAACAGAAAGCGCGTTTTGCCGCGAGCGAGCAGTCGTCGAACCTCGGGCGTTAACCAACTAAGCAGTTCAGGGTCGCCGACCTAAATATGCACAATGCCTTCAGCATGCACCTCAAGGCGCACTCTCAAGGTAACGGCGTTTCCTTCGCTTTTCGATGTTTTCTTTCACGTTGTTCATCCTTCCAGTCGTGAATGTTGCACCGTAGTCACGTCTTTTGCATTTTAAAACGATAGCGTGAAAGAGCTTGTTTCGCTGAAATTCCGGTGTCGGCGTCGTTGGTTGTGAGTGAAAAATTAGCGTTGTCCGTGAGCGAAAATTCAAGGTAGATGCAAACGAAGAAATAAGAATAAGAAACGAATAAATAAGACAAAGAAAAAGACGCACAGGGCAGGTACGCTTTCTTTGCCCGTGGTTCGTGTAGAGCTGCACCCACCTCAAGATGAACCATTACGAACTAGGCCAAGCACCAATTCTAAGTGTGCCTTCTTGATCGGCGAGTTTTGATGGCGTATCTGTGTGAAATGGCGTAAGGCGACGAGGGAGGCCACGCAAGACAGAGGCAGAGAAGGCAGACACCAAAGCTTAAAATTCGTGGCTAGGCGGCGACTGAAGAGCGTGGCAAGCGGAAGAGAGAGCGCCATGAGAATGGGGCCAGGTATCGCTATTTTGTTCAACTCTAGGAGAACCATAAGGGTCCCACAACATTTAAGACAGGAATACGTTAATGTTAGAAATATGTATACACATCAGGTCCCTGTGCGTGTACTCGCTCGGGGCGGTCGACTATATCTCACCTGAAGACATTAAGGTTCGTACACTCGTGACAGAAAAAAAAAATCGCGTATGTGTCTATTGTTTCCCAGGTACGTATAAAAATATAGCTACGTCAGTCATAAAGCCCTGAATGATTGTTAGCGAAGTTGGTATTCCTAATTATACCGCGCGCATGGTCGTGTAATTAAGGCAAAAATTGGGCTTAGTCTCTTGAAAACCAGTGGCCTCATTTAAAGGGACACTAAAGTGAAAATGTGAAGTGGTTTAGAATGATAACTTGCATTTTGATAACTCGATTGTCGCTAATTTCGCTATTTTACGTTATATGTTAAAGGGCCCATGACAGCTATTTTTTTGTTGGAGACCTTTATGTTCTAATGAGTAGAACAGTGTCTTGTAATCACGGCATGGAGTGGCAAATTCTCCAGCGCGAAGTCTAATTAGTCACAGCATCGTTAATTTTGTTCAGCTTTAATGAAGCTTCGAAACGCGCGCCAAAAACTGCAAGAAACTAGCGCCGCGGGGCTAGCGCGGCGGCTGTCGGAAGTGAGCGCATGCACTGATCACTTGAGCTCAAGATTCGGTGACGTTGCGGAGAGCGCGAGCGCCAGACCGCTCGCTTTGCATCATAGCGTGTGTACAATGTACGCTTGAGCGACCAACACGGAGAGGAAGCAGAAAAATACGGCTTTTGGCGTGGCCTCCGCGATCGGCTGCGAGAGCCGATCTTGGAGGCTACGCTCGGAGGCCTTAGCGCGGCGCGCCCGTGTCTCTCTGTGACGTCACGATATCAACTTACAAAAGTGAAACGTCACAGATGGCCCACAAACTACGTCACACTAGTGGCTTTGTCGCGAGGTGCTGCAAGCTCGGATGAGCATTCCCGCTTACTTTGAAACCATATTAAAATTACTTAGAGGCGACGTTCGCCGCTAATACTTGGTCAAGATTGCCTTCGTATGCAGGAAAACCAATTAACGCAAGCATCTCGCGTTTGAAATTTTGGTGTCATGGGACCTTTAAGATACAAAATGAACGTCAAACTTTTAGCTTTGAAATTCGCGCCAGAACTACGGTTTTGGTACGTCAGAAGGCTTTTTTTTTTTTTTTTGTATTCTCTCCAAATTGTCTGCAACTCTTTGTGTTAAGTCTCTGGCTTCCTTAGATCACGATGTACGTAGGCCCTAGCACACGCCATCAACGATCAGTGATGCCACGCATATTAGTTTTCGAACATCACAGCAGCGTCACCACCCGCATTCTCATTTTGCGCGTTTTATAGCTTACCGAGGGTGTTCTCATAAGATTGGCTTTTTTTTATTGTGAAAAGCTAATGTACTAATGCGAGAAAAAGTGCTTTTTCCAACTTAGTGTCCCTTTAAGCGTATAACGTCTTTCACCGCATTACACAGCTGTACTGCGGTGGAGCAACAGTGGCTGTTATTTAGGACTTTCAATATTTTTCTCGACTCAGAGAGAATCAGAAGTCTGACTGAGAGAGACTTACTTAGAGAGAACTTTCTGACTCTCTCCGAGTCAGAAACTGTGAACTGCTAAGACGGGTACAAATTCCTAAATTTTGCGGAAAAACCGGGAAATTTCGCGGGCATTATGACTTGATGGTGCATGGTCACAATATGTTATTATTATTATTCAGAAATCCCGATGATCAGACCATCATGTACGTCTCACACAAGTCATCCGGCTGCCACCGACAAAACTCTAAGGAATGCACGACTTAGGAGGAATACAGTATATCTTAACTGCATACTTGTTGCTGGGCTAGTTGGTTCATACTTTCGAAGGATACAAGTTAGCGCAGATAATAAAGACACAGCATCGTTGTTCTGCCTGCTCTTTTGTCGCTACCGAGTGGTGTTGTACGATGCCCATTTCAGAGCCACGATTTTCAGCGCTGAACCCTAGCAGGGTCGGAAGGATCTCACGATCTGCGGCTGCGTAAAATGCTAACTGCTCAATGGGAACCGTACTATTCTGCTAGAATGTGGTCGAGAATGTATCGCTAGTGAAGCAAACATGTCTGCGCCAGCAGATAATAATTTCCAACGTGCGCAAGTGAACATGCACTGCATGACGTTTCTCTCCTTCTCCTCCCGCACTCCTATTTCGAACGAAAGAAAAGAAGAAAAAAAGGAAATCTTCCAAAATATTTCCGTATTCGGCTCACGCAACTCATACATTTCACGAAGTGGCCGTATAATACACATATGTGCGCGTTTCGGGAGTTCGATCGTCACCCCGAGCGACGATGTCTTTCCGTGTTAGGTAATGAGAGGCGTTTCACTTCGACCTTGCACCTTTATCTCTCGACAACCGCGGCGCTTATCGGTCTCGCAATATCAATGTCGTCTTGGAGGTTGTTTACGTATGTGCATACAGAACCAAAAAATGCGAGACAAGAAATCTACGAGATGATAAAAAAAAAAAAACAAAGAAAGCAAACGAGCCGCCGGCATCAGTAAGCATGCTCAGCCTATTGTGCAGTAAATGTTCTAGGAACTCGCGGGAACCGCCGCCAGTACCGCACATGCATCTTTGTCACTTGTAGTACTTTGCGATTCAACCACTTCCGGTGACGTCACGAGTCCGCGATCAAGGCCGGACCGTATCGGGCTGCCATCGGCATAATTCTGCTCGGTCTAACCTTTCGTCCAAGGTCCGCGAGATAGAAATAGAGAGAAACGCTTTCGCCGCGGACGCCCTTGCTCGGCGACGACGGAATCGGACGAACGTCCCCCAGCACCGCCCGCTCTACATTTGTACACCACTCTGCGGCTAAGCATTCCCGCTGTAGCCTATCGCCTGCCTTCTATCGAGGGCAAGAACTCGTTGTCGAAAGCAGGCACAGATCGGCCTGTGACTCGCCTAGTATGTTGCACGAAACTACTATAACAAGACCGTGTATATGCTAGTTACCATGTGCTATATGTTGTACATGTTTGCGCTTGGCCGCTAACAATCGGTGTGCCTATAGAGAGGTGGCATGTTGCGTCACTGAGGCTTACTTAGGCGAAGCGAATGCGTGCCCCTATAATGCTAGCATCGAGGGCTGGAAACAATTACGCGTGCTCACCTTAGTTCAGCACAGTGGGAGTTACTTGCCAGTATACTGCAAATTGATTAGGCCCGCATGCCTGACGTTTTTGGCACGTATAGGCACGAGGTCGCATGTGCGTACGTATTGTCAGTGATGTTCTCGTGGCGGTCGTACTGAAGGTTTATGCATGGATCGCACGCTTACAGTTGCTCCCAGGGCTGCGACTGCCAGAGAGCGAATAAATTTCACAGAGTACGCAGAGTTACTGGGCCCGCAGAGCCCAGTAATGGATTATTTATTTATTCAATTATTTATTTATTTTGTCAGTTATTTATTAATCGAAAACGTACAACGTCATTAGGGCATCATGGTTCGGCTGTGTATGCGTGAAGGGAAGGGGGGGGGGGGGACATAGAGAGAAACAGAAAAGCGTCTTTGCGTGTCTATCACGGTACATAAGAAATGGCTGGAATTTTATTTATTAGAAAAGACATGTAACTAAAGTTTAAACTTTAAACAACGGTGTTTACACCAAATTTAGCATAAACAATTGTTCTTCATGAGCGACATCACAGCATGGAACTCTCCTCATAACCTAAAGCATTCGACTGGAGCATAACACACACACCTGCAAGGGAGCGGTACCATTCTAAAACAAGAGTTGTTCGCTGACATAGTGTACAAGATTCAACCCGAAGCCATACGTTGGACGCCTGGACAGTCTTGGAGCACGCATTCTAGTACACGCCTTCGCTGCCAAGTGCACGCGTCGCGTGAAACGGCTAGGGAACGAGGACCTCCCATGTGGGCGGTCCAGTACGAGTGAAGAGCTCGCCGCGGATATCTAGTGGTTATAGTAATTTCCGGTGTTTTACGTCCCAAAACCACGATATGATTATGAGAGGCGCCGTAGTGGAGCGCTGCCGCGGCTAGGATTCGATCCCGTGACCTTCGTGTCAGCAGCCGAGCGCCATAGACACTATACCACAGCGGCGGTGGAGTCTTGTGGTTGTGGTGCTGTGGTTGAGTGCAGACCCGAAAGACATGGCCGCGTTTTCGATGGAGGCAAAAATGTCAGAGGCCCGTGCACTGTGCGACGTCAGTAAAAATTAAAAGAAAACTGAGGAAAAATGGTCAAAATTAATAGCGTTGATCAAAGCTTCCGGAGCCCTCCACTACCGGCTTTCCTCTTCCTTCCGCTTTTTCATTTCCTTTCCCGTAAAACCACGGTAACTGTGGAGAGAATGAACGTGCTTATTTGGATTATACCACTAGAACAGTTTGCCCTGGAAGATCCGGGGCGCGATTTCATTCCAGGAAGCCTTGAGCGCGGAGCCCTTTCTACCAGGCGAAGCTGGTGTTCCAGGCTGGAGCTCGCCATGGCACTCTCCCTAGGTTCCATTGTGGAAAGGTGGAGGTCGAGGGGAGTTAGTGGGGAGTTATCACACCAGATAAGCATGTGCCTCAGCGTTCCGAGTTCTCTGCACAAACGGCAAAGCGCTATCTATAGCTGGTCGGGACCGAATAGGTGGAGTCGAGTAGGCTTTTATCATTGCCGGGGAGGGTAGTGCTCGTAGCGATGTAGTGTTGCGTGATGTCTTTGGAGGACGTCTGTATGCGTTCAGGTGCGGCCATCCTGAGCCGCGCTCCCACAAGGGCTGCAGAAAATAGCGTCTACTCCTTTACCGAACCACAATTCATTGGGAGCACAATACTACGTAGTACTATTACAAAATAGGCAGTTTGTGCCGTACAGCATTGGCTGTAAGGAAAAGCAGGAACAGCATATTGAAATGGAATGAAGCAGTGAGCGATGTAAAATCATGAAACTTGAGGAAACATGCTGTGGCAAACAGCATGGTAACTCGCAATGGAAAGCCAGGTCCGTAGCACAAATCCCTCCTTTGTTGGGCCATCGTACAATTGTCGTTTAGTCCTGATGCCTCGATCATTAGGAATGCTGACCGCATGCGGCAACAACGAACCTTGAACAGTATGGGTTAGAGATTGCTTGCGGGCGCACTTCAGCGGGGTGACTCATGGGACAACATCAATATATATATATATATACGCTTCGTGAGTTATGTCGCAGCTTCTTTCTACACGGGACTGTTTGAGTAGGAGCCAATAAGGGGGCGGCGATAAGACCTGAAAGTAATTGGCATAAGCAAGGAAGGAAGCGAATGGAATAAAGAAAATAAAAAAGATCCGTGACGGAAAAAGCGGCAGTAACTCAATGGACGCACGCAGCGGCGGAAGGCTGCACGCGTGGCGAATTCGATTGCGTGACACGGGTCACATCTTTGTTGCTTCACATACGGGGGAAACAACGCCCGTAGAAGCGACGCTCGAACCATAAGCGCGGCCGTGACAGTAATGTGAACGAGTAATACCAGCTCTCAGGAAAAAAAAACAAAAAAACAAGGACCCACTAAACACAGCGCACGGCACAGGATGCTGCGTATTGCGGAGATGCCGGGAATATTTCTAAACATTTGTAAGTTGCCTGCTTAGTAAGAGCGCTCCTCAGGAGAAAAAAAGAAAACATATATCGGGCGCTATTATAGTAAACATGCTCTTCTAACATATATCGAGTGCAGAGATACCTGCTAGTCTTGCGTTGTGGCGCGTCGTTTCTTTCCCAATTTCCGAGCACTTAGCTATCAGTTATTAAAACGACCCAACTAGCCCTCATTTAATACATTCCGGTTACGTTGCCTTGTTCGTTTTTATTTTTTCTTTAATCCCGCCTTGTTAGTTCTCGACTTCGTGTAGTGGTCTAGATACAGTCTACATAAACGAAGGGTGTTACCGGTGAGCATAACGTAAACGAGCATGCGCCATAAAGCAAAAAAGCTCCGTGGCACTGCTGCTTCCAAAGCCGGGGGTACTGTGTTCGACTTCCTGACTTGCACGGAATCCACCGGACTGCCTAATGTATATATAGTGATTGTAAAAGGAGGGAAAGAGTCTCTAATTTCTGTCTCCCATGCTGGGGACACGCCTAAGCGCCTTGCCTAATAGGGAGGGAGGTGCTCAGACTGGTGATCGATCTCGCCTAGGTGCCATCTCTTTTCCATACTCGTTTATCTCTCATGCCCCCCCCCCCCCCCTTTACCTTCATTTTTATTTTATGATTGGCTTACTTTTAGATGGTACCCCCGTATTATTTCATTTTCAATCTTTGAGGGACAAAATGCTCTAAAAGAGCGGGAGGTATAATATATCTTCTCGAAGGGTCGATTACCTACACCACCAAGCGCCAAGTCGGGTTACATCTGTGCTATTACAAAAAGCTGTAGGCGCCCGGGCTCAGCACTGCGTTGTAGGCGAACTCTCAGCTGCGGTGCACCCCTCCTCCCCTTCAGCCTAAGAAGGACCTTGCATCACCGCCTCCCAAATTCTAGGCTTTGTTCGCCTGGAATTCCTGCGTGGCTTACTGGAGTCCACTGTTCAGGTGTCAGCTGACGAGCTAGACAGTTAGTGCGGTCTCCAGTAATTACTTTCCTCCCACCGTTTGTGTATATTCCTTTTAATAAACAACAAACCACGAATTACCGAAAAATCCAACAAAAAAAAAAGGAGGGGGGGGGGGAAGCTTGGCTGACCTCATTAGTATGTCATGAGTCTTTTTTTCTTTTTTTAATAAATCTGCTTCGGTTTTCTATCCCATTTTCTTTTATTTCGCTAATTCCTTAAAGGGGTCGTGAAACGTTTCCTGAACATTTTGTACTAACTGCGTATTCGGGATCCTGACCCTCGAATCAACAATATGCATTGTTCCGTTGCACCGTGTGGGGTGATTTAGAGCGATAAAAAACGCGGTTTCGGTTTCACTGCGCGCGTTCCCCTCAACTTTGCAGTTGACGTCATGTTAGTAGCCACCAGGCTTCCGAGATTGGCGCGCCCTCGGAGGCCACTGGAAAATAAACCGTGCGGCAGCTTTGCTTCCGAATGGCGGCGCTGCACAATTTCTAAGTATTTTCTTTCGTTCTAGCTGTCAAGTAAATCGATGGAGGAGGGGAGGGGGGGTATCCTTTTTGGAGCAAACGTGAGTGTTCACTGTATCTTTGTACTTAAAGATATCTTTCTGCAACGTCACCGAATAGTACCATGCCGGCCGGTGGTGTCGCATAGTCGTTTCGGGAGCGCAAAAACACTGTGGTTTCAAACGGGCGTTATTAAATGTGCACTGAATATTTCGCCGAAATATTTCGGGATCGCCTTTTCGAATGCATATTGAAGCAGTGAAACTTGCAACCAGGCATCTCGATATTCTTTTCACGACCCCTTTAAGGTAACGTTCTTTTTCTTTTTTTCCTGCTACAGAAAACAGAGGAAAGGAGTAGCCGCTGTGATATACACCTCAACGCCTCCACAGCAAGAACAGAACGTTCAACCGCCTTCCAATTGTGGGCGCGTGTCCGTGACCACCTTTTTTGACCACCGCAAGAACGTGTATATCAATGGAGTTTAGATTATGAGCAGACATTCTTTGGAAGCATTCTGAGTGCAGTGTCCTCCGCGGAACACACTCGGCAAACATTTGAAAGAAAAAAAATGGGGAAGGAGAAAGAAAAAAATAAGAACGAAGAGGTCCTTGACACAGGCGCTGCCTCCCGGCAAGTTTCCCTTCGCGGCACAAGGCTGATGGCTCCGAACAAAAAAACACTCGAGCAGGGGACCGACGGGCTGAAACACGTTTCTCCCGCCTTTTTCTTTGAGAATGTTTGTGATACTCTACATTAGGCATACATTCTGTAGACAACAACCTGTGGTTCTGGGAACCGGAACAGAGGACCTCGTGAACAGCTCACCACAACAAAGAAACCCCAACTATAGAGCTGAAAAAAAAAAGAAAAACTGAAAGCTTGAGAGGGAACGCAGTAGGGATTGGGAATTCAGAGGGCTAAAACGACAAATGGCACTGTAAACAGGTGCACCCATGGACTCCCCGCAGAACCACGTAGGAAGCCACACACTGCGCGCACCCAGTCGGTGTGAGGTCGTGGAAGCGCAGATCAGGCGATTCTTTCCGCAGCCTGTTTTGAGGGAGCCCGGCCGAACACGAGAACGACTAGACAGGTGTAGCGATGCGCGCTGCGAACTGATACACGGTCAAGCCCGTGGACCAGTACAATTCAACCGCGTTAGAATGCGAAGATTCCATATGGTTGTAAAAAAAAAAAAAATGAGAGAGAGAGAGAGAGAGCAGGTGAGCAGCAAAATTCTAGCAGGTGTTACATGTCAGCTGTTCTAACGTGCCGGGCAGGTCTAGTTTTATTCGAAGGTAGAGATAGCCACCCTTACATGAAGCCCTGCGTTTCAGTGACTGCATGGGCGACTCCGTCCACGATAGATAAGCGAAATGAAGTTGGAAGCTCGATGTCGCAAGAGTAGGGGGAAAGTACGAAAAGAAAGTACCATGTGAATCGAGCTTACGCTAACGTCAAAGTCCAGAAAGCTAAGAATGTCTGATCTGTCCTTATCTTAATAAAAGAAAAGCATTACATTCCGAAAAGGCAACACATTAGGCCAAATTATAAACTTGGCCCGGTGGCGCGTAGCGTCGACCAGGAAAGGCTACGAGCGGGCGCTTATTACAGCGAATGCATACAACAGCAGGAAAGGAAGCAACAACGCAATAAGCAAAGCCGGTACCAATCTGCGATTTATAACCACAAAGTGTTTAATGTGCAATTTCTTTTTTCGAATATAAAAGCGTGGTGTGTGCGTGTAAGCAGGATGGCTCTTTGCTTTTATTTGGCTGTTTGTCCACACATCTGTCGGGAACCGCAAGAAACGTTCTCACCTCACCCATCCCACAAATAACAGTACACCCGATATTTGCCGGCATATATATGGTGTCGCACGCTAACAACACGTGGCCTTCGCCGAATGTGGCGGCTGCCGGCACGAGTATTTCACCGAAGCTCGCTACTAACACGCAAGCATCCCCGCAGAAGGGATAAAACATTACGTGAAACAGTGTGATAACAGTTTTAGCGATAAGGTAAAATATGCACAACGCGATCGAGATAAAAATAAAATAAACACACACAAAAAAAATATATCGCCAGAATCCGTTCACGGGAGCTACGAGTACACAGACGTAATATGTCATGACGGCTATCTGTCTCAAGCGACGTTTTATAGTTACGATCGGAAGCTTCCGAGAGGCATCGCAATAAGATAAGCGCTATCTACATCTGCAGGAAAACAGTTTATCTACAAAGCAAGCAGGCAGTGACTCCATAGTTGCACGGCTTCGCTATCGACACGGTTTCCGTGACACTAAACTAGTTGGTGGACTCTTCGTTGCACTTGCCGAAAGTGATGTCCAAATCGACGCGCAAGGCCTCCAAAAATTTTGCATCGCAATCGAGCTTACCTTCCCGAGAAATCCAGTGATTCCAGTGAGGAAGACGCTTTTGTCGGCAAAAAACTCCGCGATTTCCGAGTTGCCTTCCATGTTCTTAGGGCGCCGATGTAGAACGTCGTCGTCTCGATCCGGTGTGTCGGTCCCGTGACGACGATCGTCGGTCCCGTCCCACAAAAGAAAGTGTTTCTCGAAGGGGGAAAAAAAAAGTGGTATCCGCGCAGCGTGCACTTGCACCCACACTCGCGAGACGCGGTCACTGGCTGCGCTTTCTCTTTCTTTCACGGAGCGCCCTCGGTTTGAGGCATATACCCCGCCACTGACGCACGTGACCTCGAGAGATCCAATCGGAACCGAGAGCGTGACCTCACCCTTTCTCGCCGGCTTGTACTTGCTTCCGACCATGCTACGTGGGTCGCCTTGTGAGCGAACGCACGCACAGGTGGTTGGTGGTTGTCCCGTCACCGTGCCCCTCACCTGCGCACAAACGCGACCCCCCTTTCCTAGAAGAACATGCTTTCTCTCGCCCATCACCCTCTCCTATAGGCATCCTCACGCTTCACCCCTGGACTGGAACGAATTCCTTAAGACGGGGCAAAGTATGTCTCCCCCCATTTCACCAACCTGGGAGTCTTTTGAAAAGCGAGAAAAAAGAAAAAAGGGAAGACACTTTGGTGTGGAAGAATGCCAAGAGGTACTTTGCAGAAAAATGTGGCTTCAAAACTGGCCTGCATTGGTTTCGCCATTTAACGCTGCTTACAATCAACTATTCCTCCTACTTTCGTTTAGAGGTCCTTTCTGTGGTCCCGCTAGCAATCATTTACCCCGGGCTTGCGTTGTTCTGTGAAGCGTAAAAGAAGGTGACACGAACACGAGCAGGGCACGCTGTTTTCTTCCTGTATAGCGCTGCTTTATACTTTTCTTAACTGACAAACAGCCCCAGCTAACTCTTCTGTTCTCCTAGAACGCCCTATAATTATTATATACTGCGCACGTTCGGCGGTTCACGCGGACGCGTGCAGCCCGTCTTGAACGTCAACGTTGGCCCTGCAATAAACCGAGTGCAATTCGTGTGCTTGAGCGAACTGCTAAATCCTATGATCCCAGGGGGAAAGGGCATTGCGAATATTTGTTTTTGCTGTTAAGCGTGTGTGTTGGAGAAACCGGCATCACGTGTGACACCGGCCGCCCCTTAAAAAAAAAAAAAGGGGAAAGTGAATTGCAAATACAGCAGTACACAGAAGATATCTGCCGGCTCTAACAAACCAGATAGCATAGGGTACACTGACGCACGCTTCACATAATGTTTAAACAGGCTTGTCTTGTGCGTTCTAGATTTTGTCCTGTTTTCTCGCAAAGTTTCCTTACACTTCAAAGAGGCCTTCGACTGAACCAGTTTGATAATACGCGTGTGCAAAAGCCAGTAGTGCGGACACACAAGTAGTGATAAGGAACGCAGAAGAAAGTCCAGAATAATTGACCATTAACAAAAATCGGTAAGTTAACTGTCATGCGAGGATGTTTTTCAACCAAGAACTCTCGTCCACAGGTTGCTTTCCGGCTCTAAGCGCATTCACACGTGCGCTTCCTAACGAAAGTGCACGAACACCACCAAAGCTTTCCAAAAAATCTCCAGCGAGTGTGCCGTCTCATCGTGAGGTCTGCGATGTACAAAGAAAGGGCCAGGAGCGAACGAAAGGAAAGACAAGAGACAGGTGCTGAATGGGGCCAATGGTGGGATGAATGTGCAGGTCTGAACGCGCTTAGAGCAAGAAAGCAATCTCTGCATCAGAGTTTGGAAAACACCTTTGCAGGAAAGCCAACTTACAGGTTTTCGCAAATGCTCAAGAACTTTGCATGCAGAAACCGCAGCGTGATTACGAGGCACGCCGTGGTGGAGGGCTCCGGAGATTTCCAACATGGAACCGTAGCGTTTTCGCCTACGCCGAAAATGCGACCACCACGGCCGGTATCGAACCCGTGTGCTTCGAATAAGCGGGTGACCGGTGGCGCAGGAAAAAAAAAAAATTGTAAAGTCGTCTTCTCTCACGACGCAGCTGACGAAATGCGCTCATCGAGCGAGGGCCACCAAAATACGCTTCGGCCTAAGCACGCGAGAGTGACAGAGAGAGAGAGAGAGAGAGAGAGAGAGAACAACTTTATTAACAATAAACGAACCCCCGTCCGAAAGGCTCCAGCGCAACAATGCGTCGCCGTATCTGACGTGACATCGCCGCGATGTAATAGTGACCATCCATGTCCCTCTGACGTGATTGTTGGACTTTGATGTGCTGAAAATTAAAGATCCCTAAAAAGTGGCGCAAGGGTCACGCTGCCAGTATGCAAACATAAGCTCTTGCGTTAATTACCACGACTATTCCACTATAAATAAATGTGACATTCATCGACGTTACGTATGTGTGTAACCCGTTACCTCCAGCCCATTGCGGCAAAGCACGCCGCCAGACACAGCAGCCGCTCAGACCCGTGTCCCAGCTGAATTCTGAAAAGCTATAATTTACTGTTCTACCACATACATTCGGAGATAGTATGACGGCCTGAATGGCAGCTACAGTACAAGCAAGTGAGCCATACAGTCTGTATGCTTCCAGAGGATCGTTATAAGGAGAGATGCCCCCTTTTGCTTCTTCTTTCCTTTTCTTTTTTGCAGAACGAGGTACTGGGAAATGCAGGTCGCGTTTCGACGACAGCGATACATCTCACTCGAAAACTGAACGCGAACTGTATTGGAGCACGAAAAACTTGTCGTGGGAGTCGCATATATAAACGTCCTTTGAGGTCACCCTTAAAAAGAACGCGCTAAACTTTAACCGCAAAAAAGACACCAGAATCACATCTTGATTTGGAAAAGAAAGTTTACGTTCTTCGTCTGCTTGCGCAGTAAATTGTGCCCTGGAAAAGCGAAGCATATTGACGATCCACTGAAAATAAAATTGCGGCATATCGCATGCAAGCTCGTAAAAGCGCATCCAGCGAACGGCGTCATTCACAGAGGAGTCGGCTATAGCATGCAGTTACACCATGCGGCGTTCTCTACTTTGCACTTGCACAACACATACACTTCATTTTATGTTTATCGTTTGCCATGTACTTAAACTTTATATATATATATATATATATATATATATATATCTGTTTGCTTTGCTTTACCACGGCCGCTGGATGAAAGCGCACCTGTGCGCTTTCATCCAGCGGCCGTGGCTTTACCTTTCAGTCTGTATACTCCTTAAACATTTCGCAAACAGATGTGTTTTCTTTCTTTTTTTTCATTCTCTCGTATTTGTATGTAATGTTTAGACTTTTGCCTTTTCTGATCCAACTGTTACTGTTCTGCTCGTTTATGAATGCTTCAACTTTGGTGCATTTTCTAACAAAGGGTACAGTTTTAAATGCGAAGGATTTCTTAGCGAACTTGAGCAACTTCGACCGCATCTATCTATCTATCTATCTATCTATCTATCTATCTATCTATCTATCTATCTATCTATCTATCTATCTATCTATCTATCTATCTATCTATCTATCTATCTATCTATCTATCTATCTATCTATCTATCTATTTACTTCTGGGTGCTCTCCCGGTCGTCTCGTTTACCTGGTATAGAGCAAAATTTGGATGGTGATGTATCAATATATGACGAACATTAATAATTGACCTTTACATCTCTAACATACGTCACTCTTAACGCTACTGCAATCAAGTGTGGCTTATACCCGTAGTGCTCGGCCCGTGGTATTCGGGTATGCGTCACGGGTGTTTGAATTTCATGCAGCCCAAGCCAATCTCGAACCAAGTAAAATAGACACTTAGCATATCATCAGGCCAGACTCAAAAACAACAAAGGTATACCGAGTGTCGTATCATGGGAATGTAATATGGATATTACAAACACACAGACACGCATGAACGCGCTGTAATCTCCGAGGGCAACCTACCATGTGGCAGGCGGGTATCGAACCCGGGCCACAGAGGCGACAAGCAAGTACGCTACCACAGTATAGCTATACGGCAGCTCTAGCACTCGGTAAGCTAATATACCGGTAAGCACTCGGTATATATATATATATATATATATATATATATATATATATATATATATATATATATATATATATATATATATATATATATATATATATATATATATATATATATTGTGGGCGTTTATTAAGCGCGTCTTCATCATCTGTATTTTATCATCATCACCATGCGTTCTGCGTATCTTCTTCATCGCTGGTGTGTGATCATCATCATAGTGTTTTGCGCCCAGCGCGTTGGCATCATCGAGCGACCTGCCGAGCTACGGAGAATAAACGTCGACCAAACCGAGGCCTCATACGTGGTGGAGGTGAATCTACGATCCCCTGTCCTCTACTCGCAGTCTTCTCGCTGGAGCTTCGTTCCGGTCGCCGCTTGCGCCCGCTGTCAGCCACTATGTCGCAGGACCAGCAGCCTGGCGCCTCTCCTGCCGCTGCCCCGAGATCGCAAGCCCTTCCATCCTTGATTATCAACAGCCACCACCGCGACCCCCATCTCTTCGCTGGTATGCGAGGCGAGGATGTGGAAGACTGGCTCGACGATTACGAGAGAGTCAGTTCCGCAAATCGGTGGGATAATCCTCTCAAGCTCGGCCATGTCTCCTTCTACCTCACCGGTGTGGCGAAGACGTGGTTTTACAACCACGAGGTTGATTTCACTGACTGGGACCGCTTCAAACAGCAGCTTCGCCAGGTGTTCGGCACACCGGCCGTCCGGTCGACTCTTGCCAAGAAGAGTCTCGAAGCTCGCAAGCAACACCTGGGTGAGTCCTATACATCGTACATCGAGGATGTCCTTGCGCTCTGCCGACGTGTCAATTCCTCAATGTCGGAGTCGGACAGGGTGCGCCACATCCTAAAGGGCATTGGACCCGTCGCCTTCCATTCCCTCGCCGCCAAGAATCCGACTACCGTCGCTGACGTCGTTACCACTTGTCAGCGCCTCGACGAGCTGGAGTCTGTTCGCCTACCGCCTGACATCGACGAAGTTCGTCCTGCAGTAGACCAGGATCTGCGGGCACTCATACGCACGCTCATACGCGAAGAGCTGCACGCTATGGGCTTGCAGTCGCCTTCCGCGTTTCCCACTCAGCCTTGCGGTGCCTCATTGCGTGAGGTAATCCGAGAAGAACTGGCGTCTTTGACGAGCTCTGCGCAAGTGCACACCCCCGTCAACCATGCACTACCAACGTACGCGCAAATCGCTGCCAAGCCTCTTGGCAACGCCACTTCTGCGTTGCCGATCACAACTTACCCGCCGGT
The DNA here is from genome assembly GCA_013339685.2 of Hyalomma asiaticum. Lineage (NCBI taxonomy): Eukaryota > Metazoa > Arthropoda > Arachnida > Ixodida > Ixodidae > Hyalomma > Hyalomma asiaticum. Next base: position 53,746,425 of record CM023483.1, on the reverse strand, counting down.
TGCTACTGCGCCCCCAGTCACCCTTCAGTCCATGCCGCCTGAAAGTTCATCGGCCCATGTCACCGCGCTATCTCCTAGTACGCCGCAACCTGTTTACACCATGCCGTGGCGTCCACCTCGGCCTACATGCTATTACTGCGGCTATCGTGGACACATTTCGCGTTTTTGTCGCAAACGCCAGCAGGACGAACGTCGTGGCTACGATGCTGGCGAGCGTGATTTTCCTACTGGCGCCCACGCGCCTTATTACCAAGGCCGGCGTTATTATTCACCTCCGCGCCGCTCTCCATCGCCACCCGCTTCTAATGAAACACCAGGCACAGGTTACCGTCCGTCCAGACGCCGATCACCGTCGCCCTTCCGCCGGTCCTCGTCGCCACTTCGGCCGGCCAGACTCGCTTCTAACGTCAGTTCGGAAAACTAGTCGATGCAGTTTTCGGAGGAAGAACTGCATGCACGAACTGGACTGAAATTCCTCCGATGCGCCCGGCCAACATGATTTCTGTATTTGTCGAAGGGGTGCACGTCGATGCTTTGTTGGACACTGGTGCGACATTTTCTGTCATTCAGGCTGATTTATGTTTCCGTCTCAAGAAAGTTATGACGCCTTACAATGGTCCCACGTTGGTTGCGGCCCAAGGGTGCCCTATTCGGCCTTTGGCTATGTGTACAGCGCGCGTACTCATCACCGACATCATTCATCATATAGAATTAGCTGTGCTGTCCGAGTGCTCCCACCAACTAATTTTGGGATGGGATTTTCTCTCCTCTGCGTCTGCCGACATTTGTTGTGGACAGCGTGTGGTACACCTCAGTGAAACCGACCACATGCTTGGCGAAGAACTCCACAAGCCCTCCCGCCTGACCGCAGCCCAGGATACGGAACTAACCCCCGGACGACACCACATTGTTGCCCTCAAGTCCATTGACATCGACCATGGCGATGTCTTGGTGTTCCCGTCCTCCTACTGCATTAGTAAAGGCATAACATTTTCGCCAGGTGTTGTTCGGTTCCACCGCGGATCTGCCCTAGTCACTGTTACCAACGAAACCCCAGAGAAAGTTCTACTTCCGCAAGACACAACAGTAGCGCTCGTTGCCGATATGGAGCCTGTATACGCCTTGCCACTTCGACCAGTCTCTCCTGGGGACCCTTCTCCTGACGAATATTCTTCTGCCACCGCCCTTAAAGCGATCGTCAGTACTGATCTGACAGCTGCGCAGACGCAACAGTTGCTTGATTTGTTAAAAAAGCACGCTAATTCTTTCGACGTCTACTCCACAACACTGGGCCAAACTACCGTCGCCGAGCACCGCATTATAACAGATGACACATGTATCGTGCGCCGCCGCCCGTACCGTGTCTCTCTAGCCGAGCGGAAAATCATTGAAGACAACGTCGGCGACATGTTGGAACGCAAGATAATTCGTCCCTCGTCAAGTTCGTGGTCGTCACCTGTTGTTCTGGTCCGCAAGAAAGACGGTTCCGTGCGCTTTTGCGTCGATTATCGGGCGCTCAATAAGATCACTCGAAAGGACGTATATCCCATGCCGCGCATTGATGACGCCCTTGATTCTCTCCAAGGCGCGGAATACTTTTCGAGCCTCGACCTCCGCTCTGGCTACTGGCAGATCCCTATGCACGAACATGACAAAGAAAAAACGGCATTCGCAACACCTGATGGTCTATATGAATTTAACGTAATGCCTTTCGGGCTATGCAACGCGCCTGCAACTTTTGAACGCATGATCGACACCGTGCTCCGTGGACTAAAATGGAAGACCTGCCTTTGCTACTTGGACGACATTGTCATTTTTTCATCAACGTTTTCTGAGCATCTCCGACGCTTAGATGAAGTTTTGACATGCCTCGCCCGCGCAGGTCTTCAGCTAAACACAAAAAAGTGCCGTTTCGCCAGCAAAACCATTAAGATCCTGGGCCACGTCGTAAGCAAGGACGGAATTCGACCGGACCCTGACAAGATTGCTGCGGTGCTTCAGTTTCCGCGCCCTGAAAGACCGAAAGACTTGCGCAGCTTTCTTGGCCTTGCCTCTTATTTCCGCCGTTTTATACGGAATTTCGCCTCCATAGCAGCTCCATTACACAGCCTACTGTCTAGTGGTGTGCAGTTTGTATGGTCTGAAGAATGCGAATCGGCATTTACACGACTGAAGGGCGCCCTTACGTCTGAACCGGTGCTTTGCCATTTTGATGAAGCCGCACCGACTCTCTTGCACACGGATGCTAGCGGCCACGGTATCGGTGCTGTCCTACTGCAACGCGACAACTCTTCGCGCGAAAGGGTCATAGCGTACGCCAGCCGTGTACTTACCACTTCAGAAAGGAATTATACCATCACGGAACAAGAGTGTCTCGCCGTCGTTTGGTCTATACAGAAGTTTCGCCCTTATCTGCACGGCCGTCATTTCACGATAGTCACAGACCACCACGCCTTGTGCTGGCTTTCCACACTGAAGAATTTGACTGGACGCCTGGGTCGCTGGATTTTGCGGCTGCAAGAGTATGATTTCGACATCATTTACAAGTCCGGCAAAAAACACCAAGATGCCGATGCTCTGTCTCGCTGCCCACTTCCCACGTCTTCGCTCGACGCTTCGGCAACCACCGCTTCGCGCGTTCCCTCTTCGAACGACCCCGGCACCGCTTCGTCGCTAGCCTCCATACACCAAGTGCCTTCGGACGACGACCAACCGTTCGCATCTCATCAGATGGCAGACCCGTACTGTCGACGTTTCATGGAACATCTATCTGGGGCTTCTCCTCCACCTAACGCGCGCCTCCGCCGGCAACTCGCGCACTTTAAGCTGGACGATGGAGTGTTGTATCGCCGCGTTTACCATGCTGACGGACAACGCTGGGTACCAGTTCTCCCACGATCCCTTCGTCTTGCTGTCCTCAACGCCTTTCACGATGACTTGACAGCTGGTCATCTTGGGTTCCATAAAACCTATGACCGAATTCGGAGGCGATACTATTGGCCTGGCCTTTCTTCAAGCGTCGCGAGGTACGTCGGTTCCTGCTTAGCCTGCCAGCGTCGGAAACTCCCAACGTCTGCTCCAGCTGGCCCATTGCAACCACTTCCGTGTCCCACAGCACCATTCGAGGTTGTCGGTATCGACCTCTACGGACCCCTTCCGATCACTGCTTCTGGCAACCGGTGGATCGTGACTGCCGTCGACCACCTGACGCGCTACGCGGAGACAGCTTCAGTGGTTAGCGGCTCTGCTTCAGAGGTTGCTAACTTTGTCCTGCACTCCATCATTCTACGTCATGGTGCTCCTCGTGTACTGCTGAGCGACCGTGGAAAGGCATTCATTTCGCAAGTCCTCAACGAAGTTCTCCGAGCGTCCGGCACTATCCACAAGACATCCTCGAGCTACCACCCTCAGACTAACGGCTTGACCGAGCGCTTTCATCGCACTTTAGCAGACATGATCGCCGTCTACATTCAACCAGACCATAGAAATTGGGACGTCCTTTTGCCATTCGTCACCTTTGCCTACAACACGGCCGTGCAGCGAACAACTCGCTACTCGCCGTTTTACCTCGTATATGGACGTTCCCCCACCTTCGCTCTGGACGTCTCCTTCTTCGGCTCTAAAGCTATTTCATCCCCTTCCTCGTGCGAAGAGTTCGTTTCACGACTAGCCCAGTGTCGCCAGCGTGCGCGCCTCAACACAGAAGCCAGACAACACGACCGGAAAGCTGTTTATGATGAATGCCACCCCGTCGTTTCTTTCCGACCTGGTGATGAAGTACTTCTCCTGACTCCTCCTCGTACTTCCGGTCTGTGCGCCAAATTTCAGCCACGGTTCATCGGACCGTACACGGTCATCGAACAAACTTCACCTGTTAACTATCGCGTTACTCCCCTTGACGCCCCAACAGACGGCCGTTGCCGCAATACCGAGGTTGTGCACGTGTCCCGAATGAAACTCTTCACGCGGCGTCCATCAATGTATTGAATCGCGTCCAGGATGGCCGCTTCCACGTGGGGGGGGGGGGGGGGGGGGAAATAGTGTGGGCGTTTATTAAGCGCGTCTTCATCATCTGTATTTTATCATCATCACCATGCGTTCTGCGTATCTTCTTCATCGCTGGTGTGTGATCATCATCATAGTGTTTTGCGCCCAGCGCGTTGGCATCATCGAGCGACCTGCCGAGCTACGGAGAATAAACGTCGACGAAACCGAGGCCTCATAATATATATATATATATACACGGCAGCTCTAGCACTCGGTAAGCTTTTATGCAACTTTATATATATATATATATATATATATATATATATATATATATATATATATATGAGTGTGTGTGTGTGTGTGTGTGTGTGTGTGTGTGTAACAGTAAACTGCAGCTGCCACTGAAGTCCTAATAAAGCAGATATACCGTGGGCGTCGGAGGGCCGAACTGTCAGTTTTGCTGTTCTGAAAGCCCCGCCACAGTGGTCTAGCGCCTACGGCACTCGGCTGCTGATCCGATGGTCGCGGGATCGCATCCCGGCCGCAGCGGCTGCATTTCGATGGAGGCGAAATGTTGAGGCCTGTGTACTGTGCGATGTCAGTGCACGTTAAAGAACTCCAGGTGGCCGAAATTTCCGGAGCCCTCCACTACGGCGTCTCTCATAATCACAGCTGGTTTTGGGACGTAAAACCCCACAAATCAATCAATCAATCAATCAATCAATCAATCAATCAATCAATCAATCAATCAATCAATTCCTGTTCTGAACTTCAACACACCTACTTCTTTCCTTTTTTATTATGAAGGCACGCGTAAAGAGAAGGCAGAGGCGTTGCAAGCTAGGTCTATACTACCCGACAGGACGTCCTGTACGCGGAAGCTGAATAATACGGGAGCAGAGCGGCGCATTGTCGCAGTTGGGAAAGGTGGAACTCCGATGGATTAGTCGCTGGCGTTCAGACGGTAAGCTAGCTCAGGAAGTGGTCATGGCCTTGGCCGTCAGCCAAAGAGGGCCAAGGTGTTCTTCAGTGGTTGCAAAACCTCTGTCCGTAATTATGATTCCGAGAAGGTATAACGGAGACAGCCGTCCGTACATTAAACACGCAAGGACAACCTAGAGAGCTGGTCCTTCTCGTTTGGGTACCATGTCACCAGGGGCTTAGGCTCATTCGATCGCCCGAGGTCTGGCTTACCGGTCGACTCTCGGAATAATATGCGCGCATACCAAGAAATCACGATGCACGACATATACTAAATCGACTGCCCAAGAGCGGACAGGACGCGCCTAAGATAAGCTTATGTGGATGTGTCTTCCCAAAGCCCGTACTCTGCAGCAAGTGGCGTATAGGAGCTCAAAGTGCAAATTTTGTCATGAGGCAGCAAATGCTGTCCACGTAGTGTAGACTTTTCCGACTAAATACGACAGGTCGCGCACTCTGGAATCCCGGGAGGCCTTGCTCCGTATAGCCCAGACCTCAAGAGTCCAGCAGATCATCGGTCAAGCCCTTGCTGCCGCTGTATCTCAAGCGATTCCGGCTGACAATGGTAGATGGACTACTTCTCTCCTGGTGTTCATTGACTGGTGTTTAATAAGGTGGTTTTGTCCGTCCCTTTTATCTGTATAGGACACGCTTGTTCTTGTAACTTCAGTGTTTAGGAAACGTCGAGATTTTGGCTGCTACGCCATTCCGTGGGAATTCTACCAGCCAGCACGTATAGTGGGCGAGAGGAACCCCACTTCATCGACTTTAACTGTGTATGTTGCAATGATGATCAGAAAGACAGAGTAATTCTCATAGTGTGTCGCGCTGCTAAGGTCGCACCGAAGGCGCGGGTTCGATTCCTGGCCTTGGCGGCCGCGTTCAGGCGAAATGCAGGAAGCCCGTGTACGTTGATTTATGTTTAACGTAAAGAAATCCATAATTAAAAATTAATCCGCAGTCTTCCACTATACGGCGTGCCTCATAATAACAAAATGTGTGGTTTTGCCACGTGTGAATATGCTGAGTCAGCACGTGGAACACCACCCGAACCCCTCCCTCTTCACTCCCTCACTTACGATTAGTCATCGAGTCCGATTAGTCATCTGGCTCGTAGAACTGGGGGCTTTGTCGAGAGGGGTTGTAAACGCGGGTCCTCAACAGGTGCTCCCTATATAGCACGCTCAAGCATGTGGAATGACTCATTCCCTGAACTTTACAAAAAGGGCTAGCGGGTACATTTACAACTTGAAAAGCGATAAGGGGAGGATGAGTGTTTCCTTATCGTTTTGTCCTCAGTGCATGCTGTCTCTACGTTTAACTGATCAGGCCATGCTCTGACTCATGCAAGCTACGCAAACAACGCACCGGGGAGAGAGGTATACCGGTTAGGGCGCTCAATGAGAAGGCGGGAGGGGAAGGTGTCATCAACTCGGGTCTAGAGGCAATGCCAGGAACTAAAGGCACCAACCTCTCCTATTCACCACTTCAATAAAAAAAAGAGAAAAAAAGAAACTTCCTCAGGTGTTTTTCTCTGTAAGCTAGTTTTCGGAAGGTACCTTCTGAATATAATGAGACATCTCATTCTATCCAGAGGACTAGCTGTCTCTATGTATAGAGACAAGCACCTTCTCAAGTTTTCTACATTTCTCTCGCTCTACATATGGAAAGAAGTAGAAAGTCTCGAAGGAAATAGTCGTAGGGTGATCACGTACCTGAGCTTAGCCGGGGCCTTTCACTCATGCATGGAATTATGGGCTGTCATTATTTCGTGTAATGTATCAACGTATAACCGCCTATATTGTGTTCGTTGTCATACACATCTCTGCCGGGCGGTTTTGCAGCGCATGAGTGAAAAATCATTTATTCAATAAATGCAGAGTTTTACGGTTTTACAGCAGTTACCAAAGGACTGGGGGTTCTTCCCGCGGTGGGCGACGGTAAATGGTGCCCCACCGCTTCAACGGACCCCTTTGGCATCCGAAATGGGTGCCTGAAATACCAAAAAATGGCATCTACATACACACGTAATAGCTCACAGAAATTCACATGACCAGGAATACTTGGCCTTTTCCGTTCTTGTAGGACCCGCGTACTGTGCGACGTCAGCGCACGTTAAAGAAGCCCAGGTGGTCTACATTTCCGGAGCCCTTCACTGTACGGCATCTCTCATAATAATCAAATCGTGGTTTTAGGACGTAAAACCCCAGAAATCAGTTTTTGTACGAGCTATTTTTCGCGACGTACTATATACCGTCTGGAGCTCATCGTCTCCCACCCGTCCCCTTCCCCGCCTGCGTAAAATGTTTGCTCAGCAATTCCTCTCTCTCTCTCTCTCTCTCTCTCTCTCTCTATATATATATATATATATATATATATATATATATATATATATATATATAATTTCTCTCTCTGTCTCTCTCTCTCTCTCTCTCTATATATATATATATATATATATATATATATATATATGTGTGTGTGTGTGTGTGTGTGGTGTGTGTGTGTGTGTGTGTGTGTGTGTGTGTGTGCTGTTCATGTCCTGCTTGCAAACGTGTTACTATATTCCTTCGTTTTTTGGCTTGTTCGCCCCCTAGCCCAGAGTGTGCTAACGGTATAGTCGCTTTTTGATAAACTTTCAGACTTAACTCAAAGGTGAACAACGAAAAGTGAAAAGTGTCAGGTATGTTTTACGTGCTGTTTGGCGTACGATGTCAAATATATATTGGACGTTTGACCTCTATCGGGTGTTTTTTCAGAACCGCAAAACTACAACCATACATACATTTATTAGTCTTTATGTAGCACATGTATAGACTATACAAGTGCGTACCGCATCGTATACTTTTGTCGTCAAGCGCTTTTCCTATCACTGTCCCGTCTCTGCAGCATGTAATGATAGCTGCTGTGACGTCACTGCGTGCCTCCTATTGATATTGGCGTCCGACACTTAGGACGTCTCCACATGTGGATATACATGGAAGGAATCCGTTGTTTTCACACTACTGTACTCATGATAGCCTCAGCGGTCTTGTTGGGCTCTTACAAGCTCACAGACAGCGTTTACGCCTATCATTGCGCTATTCTCTGCAGCTGTACTTATTTATTTATTTATTTATTTCGGACCGCGCCCTATACGTCTCATGTGTGTGTAAGCGTTTGCAACAGCGAAGTTGCAACACACACTACAGGCGAGGAACCTCTTGAACGTTTTGCCGACATCACAAAGCCTTGAGAGAGCAGCACCAGTGTCTGCTCACATTACAGAACTGCTTACACTAGCAACGTTATGGAACGTGTTAATATAGGAGGGGGCGCTGTACAACAGGGCCGGACAGTTCCATGGCTAGCATCATGGATGCTAAGCATGGACTCCTAACCACAGCAGCTCCTAACCACCGCGTTTGACACTGGCGGTGCGTTGTCCAGGATATTTTCCACATAAAAAATCAGGTACGCGCGCCTTGTCTTGAAGAAGAAAAAAGAAAAAGAAAATTCCACGAGACGAACTTTGGTAATAAGCGGGTGACTTGGGCAACGAATCTTCAGTAGCCATATTTGCTAAGAAGCTCTGAAATGCGCATAGCTGGGCGCGGTTCGGAGCCCGACTGAGTAGCACCTTGTTCGCCGCTTCCTGCACATTATTATTGTATAGTTACACGTAGTATAAACCCTCGCGTCACGTATTTCGCACTGACGACTGTATATATATACACCCGCGCCTCGGATGAGCATATACCTCTCGTAACGTCGCCTTTACACAAGCACAAAGTCGGCCCGAGTGAACCGTGGTGCGTGTTTGCGCGTTCTGCCGCCCTACACGTGACCTTGTGTCTGCTTCAATATGCGCATGTTCTGCAGTGCTGCTGGCACGATTGCTTTGCGACGGCATGCCACGTGAGGGCAGCATTGCCGCTGCGACATGCCGCCTGTTTTCGGAGAATGACTCGGGCCGTTGGACTTACGACTCACCGGCGGCATGCCTCTCTCGTTGTTCCCTGCTCGTCTCCGTCCCATCGCGAACCGCTTGTTCTGCATTCCGGTCGCTTTGCATTGCGACTCCGCGATCAGACAGGCGTGGTGCACGCTCTCTCTTTTCGTCAATGGGACACCGCCGCGCTGCCGCATCCGTAGTCGACGCTTTTTTGTTCTTTCCTTTAATTCACTTCCTCTCGCAGGCGTGTGAATATATATATATTGCTACGGACCCGTGCCACCGACCGTCAAGAGGCGAATAGAGAAAGACGACGAGGAGGACGTTTTAGCGAGGCTTGCTCGGGCTGCTTCTTCATGGCCAAGCGCCTCAGCGTTTATTTGTAAATACATCTGTCTGTACATAGCTCCGCCTCTTGACGGTGTATATATATATATATATATATATATATATATGAACTGTCGAATGACCAAGCAGTGAGATTTATTCCGACAATCGTTATATTTGTGTAGTTTAGTTTAGACTATTTTTACGTATACACATATAGTAACTTCATGGTACGTATACGTAATGTACACGTGACATAACATCCACTGCTCTCGCCCTGACTAGCCATTCATGATCGCCATTGCTGGGTACTTCTCTACATGAGCACCTAGCGGCCGCAGTTCATGTGGTTCAGCCAACCAGACATCCCGCTGGCGAATGCCGGAAGTGACGAAGTCGCGCTCGGTGACGCGCGTGAACACTGTGTATAACACTAATCTCACTTGGCGTGCTGGGTGAGTAACTAAAGCTACCTTTGAGTGCTAGTAAGAACGACGTCAGGAAGCGCCAACATGCTGCATGCATTTTTGAACAATACTTAATGCAAAGGTAGTGTGATTCTCGCTATTCGCCAAAACACGAGCGACATTTGTATGCCATAGTTCCTCGGTAATCATCATCCTCATCATAATCATCATCATGTCTACGCCCACTGCAGTGCAAAGGCCTTTCCAACAGATCATCAATTATCCCGGTCCTATGATATATACTCGTGTAGTTTAGACGTGTAGTTTATACTGTAAAGAGAAACTGACATGGAGAAAAGGAAGAAATAAACAGACAGGGAGAAAGAAAAAGAGAGAGGGGGACCTATATAGTGCAAGAAAAACTAGGCTTGATTTTATTAAAAATCGCTTCTCTTTTGCATAACTTGGCAATGATTTGCTAAGTCTGTTCCGCATGGTCATCGATGTTTGGGATAGTATAGATCCACGCCTATATTTTTATTAAGAGTGTATTTCGTACAATCAAAACAATCCGATAAGCAGGCCGTGATGTCGTCTATACGGGCAGCAGTATATTAGGCAAGGATGTGAGCAGTCTCGCAGTTATCTGATAAATTGTGCATTCGAGGAACACGTTCAGGACTCGCCTTTGTGTGCTAGTGCCCAAAACATTCGCAACTCGAGTGGTCGATGGCGTGCGCCACGTGCTTGCGTAGTTTGGAAAACCACACGCATGACGAGAGCCTTGTCGTCTTCTCACGACACGCTATGTGCCGATGACAAGAAAGACATATTCAATTGTTCTTTTTTTCTTTCTGAAGTACGCCAAATCATCGGGCGGCACGCAGCCGCGACGACGGCGACACCGTGCTAAAAACAAGCCCACGACCGTGCATGACTGTTCAGGTCCCATAAACAGCACGAAGCAGCGTGACGCGCGAACGAGTTGCTGCGACCACACGCATCCGACGTGCGCGAAACTTGACTAAAACTCAGTTTCGCCCATCCTATACGCTTTAATTACGGCGCGTATATGCTAAAAACCCGCAGCCTTCTCGTACACTGATGTGTACAAACAGCTGCAATTTGCGCTTTTCTTATGTTTGGTACAAAAAAAGAATGTTCCATTGCAGCAATTGACTGTGTTGTGTTGTGTATTAAGAAACTGCAGTCTTTCTCGTCATCTCATTAAGGTGATCGATAAAATGACTTCTACGTGGTTGCAAGACGTAACATCATGTCGAAGTGGGATGTGAGAAACCTCGTATCTATCTATCTATCTATCTATCTATCTATCTATCTATCTATCTATCTATCTATCTATCTATCTATCTATCTATCTATCTATCTATCTATCTATCTATCTATCTATCTATCTATCTATTGTTGGAATCGGCAGCAGCGTTGCGCGAAACGCCGCGACATAGTGGTGTGTGTGCGTGTTTTACTGCAAGGTGCCATAACTCACATCATGCGATGATGTCATAACGTATACTCTTGCGTTCTGCCGTCGACATGGCGTCTTCCGTTGGTCACATGACTTTGGCAGCAGTCGTGCTCCCGCCGCCGGACACAGATCGGCCGACGGCAGACGCCGGACTCATGAACGAAGTAGTGAATTATGGACTTCACTTTAATTAATAGAAATGGGAGGAGCACGTGCTCTAGAATTCAACTCGGTCACCCACGGTTTCTTGAACGTTCCGCAAAGAATGCCAAGCGTATTTTGCCTCAAAACCTCGTCGAAACGCGGCCGTCGCGGTCACCGCACTTGGCTTATTCATTTCACCGTGAATACACGATACAATCAGCACGGCGCATGCGCTCTTGAGCTGGCACAGCAACCAGCCTTGAGATACGTGTGGCGTAACCCTTGTGTCCTTGAGGCAGGCTTGCCACACGGGATATTATTGGGTCATCCAGCAAAGAATGTGCGCGCATATGCGTAAATGTGAAAGTGCGATTGTAATCGGCAAACGAAGGGCCTGATGAAAAAAAAAAAAGGACTTGTCATGTTCTCTTATCGGGAATTTTATGTGGTTCTCACATTGATTGAATTGGTTCTCACATTGAATTGATTTGACTTTGCTCTCAAGCTGGTATAACAGAGGCCGGATTCCTTGTGGAGTGAGAAGGTGTCCTAGGAACTCGATGGTAGCAGTACCGAAGAGGCACTTGTACGGATTAATTACAAGGCCGTAGTCATCAAGCCAGTGGAAAAGGGCGCGCAGGTTAGCTTTATGTTCGGGAGCGGAGGAGCTTGCAACGAGGAGATCATCGAGGTATATAGGCGAACACGACGTTGAGACCGCGCGTAACCTCGTTGATGGTGCACTGAAAAGTATGTGAAGCGTTGTGCAATCCAAAAGACACGCTCACATACTCGAGGAGGCCGAAGGGGGTAGTAATGGCTGTCTTCGGGATGTCAGCAGGCTCCACAGGAATTTGACAGTAAGCCTTCACTAAGTCAATCTTAGAGAAGATCGTGCGCCCATTCGATGTGAAGCCTTGTAAGTGAGGAAGTGGGTAGCGGTCTTGTAATGCGTGGGGGTTGAGGGCGCGGTAATCCCCACATAGTCGCCAGTCGCCCGGATCTTTTGTCAGCACCACGCGGAGTGGCGATGCCCAGTTGCTGGAGGAAGGGCGCACGATGCCGAGTTCAAGCATGTGCTGAAATTCTCGGCGAGAGATAGCGAGGCGTTCTCCGGACAGCCGACGAGGGCTAGTAAAGACGGGGGGTCCAGAAGTCACGATGTGGTGAGTGATCGAGTGCTTCAGCGGTGACTCTCCGGTGTGCGGCTTCGTGAGGTTGGGAAAATTAGCGAGAATTTTCGCGTATGGCGAAGCGGGTGTAAGAGCTCGAAGCCCCGTCGGCGAGGCGCCGCACAGCACGCCGTTGACAGAAAGGTGCGTGCTCAAATCGATGCGGCGATGCGCATGCATGTTGACCGCAAGGTTGAAGAAACTGAGGAAGTCAGCGCCGAGAACAGCTTGTGAGACATCGGTGATGATGAAAATCCAGCGAAACATGCGGCGCAATCCAAGGTTAAGTGTTAGATGCCTTTGGCCGTACGTACGGATGGAGGAGTTGTTTATTGCTTGGAGAGGGCAGGTCTGTTCGTTGCGCCGAGGAGGCCGGTATGATGCTAACCTGTGCTCCAGTGTCGACAAGGAAGCAAGCGCCAGTGACCTTCTCAGACACATAGAATATAGGCGGCACGCGTCCGTCGACCAGTATCGATCACCTGCCGCCGTCAGCGGCCGGCCGCAGCACTTCCCGATCAGGAGGAGCACGGACGGGTGCACTTGCGGGCATATGTGCCGAAGATGTACGGTAGTACCAGCACACAGCCGAGGATTGGCCATCTCGTCGCGCGTCATATGGTTGAAACTCCGGAGAGCACGGAGGTTCCCGGATGCGACGGCGGAACCGGAACCTCGGCAATGATCGACGTGGGAATGGCGCGAGGTCATCGAAACGCCTGGTTAGAGCGTCGAGACGGCCCTGTATGCTCGCAAGCTGAGAAGCTGCGGTATAAATTTTTAAGCTTCCGTTTCCGAGAAATCACCGGTATGGATTTCCTTGTAGCTTTGCGTTACATGCAGGCGGAAGCCAACTTTTCCCTTCGCAATCCACAGGCATAATTGTTTCTGTCAATTAAACGCCGATTCCGTTTTCCACCGTTTTAATAATAATATATGTGGCGTTCTCACGCCCCAAAACCCCGATATGGTTATGAGAGACGTGGAGTGCTCCGGACACTTCGACCGCCTGAGGTCCTTTACCATGCACATTGCACAGTGTACACGGGCCTCAACATTTAGCTTCCATCGAAATGCCGCCGCCGCGGCAGGGATGCGATTCCTCGACCTTCTGATCAGCAATCGAGCGCCATAGCCACTAGACCACCGTGGCGGGTCGTTTCACACCTTCTTCGTTCTTAACTTACAGACACGCATGCGACACGCGAACCACTAATGATCGATTACAAAAAAATGACAAACAGTACCAGCCTGATAGGAGTACGCAATTACGCAGGCGTGAAGAAAATGTGGACGTCCAACGTGCCGCGATCGAATCAAGGAAGTCTTTGTATTATCACAGCGCGTCCCGCATTAACGTACATGCATGCCTGTCTTCTCAGTGGGTGCACGCACGTGTGTGCATGTCCCATTTTCCTTAGCGTGTTGAAAGCGGAGAACACGCCTTGCTCTTGTCGAAGCGAATACGTCATCAATGCTAGGCAGCATTCTGTGGCATGCATGAGTGGGCAGGGTGTTGCATAAAGGTTCCCAGATTTCACAAAAAGGTAACAAAAAAATTAAAACGAGTTTTCCTCCAGAGTATTGACACATTGCAAGTTGTCTTTCCTTCCCCCTTGCGTGTGCGCATACGACAAGCTAGATTTCTCTTTAGATTACGACGATCGTAAATTATTCACTCCGCCCTTGGACAGGTTTTTATTAATGAAAGGGAGTGAATACGAAGCTTGAATTAAGTGAATCTCGAAATGAATGAAGCTACCTTCGTTGGAAATGGTTTCACTCCAAGAGGCTTGTGCATTGGTGCAAGAAATCTCTGTCGTTTAAAAGTTTGCAAAACTATTCATAATTTTGTGGCAGCGTGCAGCGGATCATATTCAGTTCGCTTGAAAAATATTCGAGGCATTCCTCTTATGCAATATTACCACCAAGTAATATCGCGATGAGGTTAATCTCTGATGATTGAGATCAAGACAAAGCAAGATACCGTACTCGTGCAAGATACGGTACTATCGTGCAAGATACTGTACTCAAGCGAGCATAATTCCTTTTTCAATAATAAATGTTTCACTACATACCTCGGCTACGTATTGGAAAAAAAGAAAGTTAGCGCGAAACGACACTGGTTATTCTGCGTCATCGAACAGACATATGAACCCGATCGTTGTACATAATATACAGTTACTTTTCAAGTATACCAATTTTGTGCAGGCAGCATAGCAACGAGCATGAAGCTGCTCGATGGCTACACACATAGATAAGCTATTTTTCATTATGTTTTTAGTAACGGACACGGCGAGAAAGACGCTCATGCTTCTACACGGTATCTCACGTGATGATTAAAGCACTCGATGTGCAGCATACACGCAACTCGTTAGTAATTAGGACGCCTGAAGGTCGTTCTAGCAGTGATGCATCCCGACCATTCTAAGATCCAACAACGACTGCGTACGCCCATTTAGGGCGCACGCATGCTTTGCTTGTCTTGTAGTTTTTTCAATCTCTTCTTTGTAATGTGTACTCACAAATACGTATCTACGCCCTATTATCCGAATTTTCGCCGACAAAGAATTTGTCTTGCCTTATCTGGTGTATTTTAGATGCTTCGTTGAAGTATTTCCATTTTGCGTTCTGAAATGCGTCGTCTCGCGTGGTTTCCTGGGCGCATTTCAATACTCTGTGACGTGACCTTTTATGAAGCTGCGTGCATAGATACGTCATGCTGTGAGGTTCTAAAGATTTATTTCAGATGATGATGATGATCATTCTGAAGCAGGCGGGCACAGGTTCTTGTGGCCTAGGCGGTAACTTCGAAAATGTCCAACAGGAGAAGAGGTCATCTAGTCGAGAAAAATTCAAGCGAGGCCGTTCAAACGGGCCTATATCAAGGACCCTTTCCCCTAAAGCGAAATGCTACCTACACCAAACACTGCATTACCTGAAGCTACTCAAAGCAGCTCCACACCTGAAAGTGCGTTATAGCTTTAGTAGCAGCCCTCACATAGCGGGAGGCACGGCTGCACAGCTCTGACCTGGGCGACCAGCAATCGCTGATCGGACGGGCGGCTAAGGCCAATGGGGCCCTTCAAGGGGATCCCCCAATGAGCGTAATTTTGTTGTATCTGTATAAATGTGAATATTGTATCTGAACAAATGTATCTATGCAAACACAGGCATTGTTTAAGCGCAACCGGTTCCTGTGCGCTGACTAACCTGGCAAAGACTGGTCAGACAACGAATTACGAAAAAGGGCAATCAAACCCGGCTGTTACGTAGGCAAATGTGATACGATTGGCGACAACACACGGCAACTTGGATTGCGTTCAAAATCGGCCCTTCATTTCGGATTTGAGCACTTTAAGACACAGAAAAGCTTTTGCCGAGAAATTTACGCAATGCTCTATAGGCTATATAGATAGGTAATTACTTCATTGTAATTGGTCTTTATAGATGACTCTGCATCTGCATTACTTACCGCGAATCTCGCGGTCCGCGCCCTCTCCTTGCTACATCTCTCCTTTCAGTTGTTGAAGGGCAACAGAAGAGGGAAGTGCGGACACGTTTGTCCACTTGTGCAAAATATTCGCCTGTGGCGATCCTACGGGTGGTTGGCAGATTATCAATAAAGCGTCTAAATACCGCGCCCACTACAAAGTAGGGAGTGTCAAGGACGAAGTATACCGTAATATACACGGCGTTTTCTAGCGCATCTGCAACTGTGGTGTTGCTGTGATACTAATCAGTTTAGCATTGTAAACCTATCGACTAGCATATATTGCTTTCACATACTCACTGCTGTGATTTTAATTAGCTTGTGGCGGCGCGGCGTTGGAAATCTCTGGATTGTATAGCTGATTCCACCGACCTATACTTCCTCCTCTTGCAGACCCCACTTCCTGTTGCCACGCAACAACAGCAACAACGATGGGGACGACGGCAGCGGCCACTATATTTCACCATTGGCTTGGCCAAAGATGGTGGGGCATGGGTTCTGTTGAACCTCCCTCCCTACCCCCCAAAATTTCTCACATCTTTCACGCATACACGCACTCGTTCAAGCGGACGCGCAGACATACATACATAAAGGAGGGTGGCGGGAAATAAAATCCTGGCTACGCCTAAAGTCCCAAGATCTTTTTTCCGTTTTTAAGTAGCGACAACTACGTCCTCTGCCGGCACCCTCTCGCTCAAAGCCCGCGTCGGCAGCCATGTTCTTCCTAAACACGTGGAGCGGAGCACGCGCGCGCAGATAGCGTTCGGCCGTCAACATACGCGTCCTTATCAAATATGATAGTGGACGTGCCATATGTAAGGAAACGCCTACTGAAACGCACAACTTCCTTTGCTGCAGCATTCAAGTAAACGCTTTAGGAAGAAGGCTGCCAAAAGCCACGCCGACCAATCAGATCCTCCGGCGACAAGCACGTTCAATACTTTGATGGTACTCTGTAATTTATTGAGCAGGTTAGCCAGAAACGTGCATTAGTTCGTACGTATTCGTACAATGTCGCATTCTTTGTCCCGGTAGTTATATAATTCGCAATTTAGTTAAGCTTCATGTTCTCCGCTAGTTTACAACTTCCTCGGAGTCGCTAGAGATGCCCGGTGGACAGGGCGAAATGCTCTGCATTTTCCTGAAAATTGTTGGGCGGCGCTATGGCCCCTATGGAGCAGAGTCCCGCACTCTCCCCCTCTCCCCCCTCCCCCCATTTTTTTCCAGGAAAAGAAAAACATACTGAAGAATAATATTACGCTACGGTTGGCAACATTGCTGTGGTGTAGCATTGGTGAGCTCGAGGTGGCGGATGAAATTCCGGCCGCGGCGGCCGCATTTGCCTGTGGACGAAATGAAAAAATGCCTTCGTGCACATGGTTAAATTGAGGTATACGGGCACGTTCTTGAAGAAACCGAAGTGGTCTAAGTTAATACGGAGGCCGCCACCGAAGCGCGTCTCGGAATCGGGTAATATCTTGAAAACCCTATAATTTAGCCTGCTTCACAATGCATACTGCGCACGTGCAGTGTTTCACTTCTTTTTACTGATAGCCATTTTTCTACGTTTTGTTACTGTTAACACGCAATCCCTTTAACGCGACATGTGCGTCTGAAATTTCTTCCACGTTCAGTATTGTCCATTCCATATCGAGACAGCTTTGCCTAATCAGATTGCGCACGCGAAGAATCTAAAGTTGTAGTACAATCTGGAATGTGCATGAGCATTAGCTGACACCTCTGAATAATAATTTCTTGGGTTTTGTGTCCCCAAACCACGATATAATTATGCGACACGCCGTAGTGGAGGGCTCCGGAAATTTCGACCACATGGTGTTCTTTAACGTGCACGGACATTGCACGTACAGCACACTGGCCTCTACATAAATGCAGTCGCCGTGGCCAGGATTCGCTCCCGCGACCTTCGGATCAGCAGCCGAGTGTCATGGCTGCTAGACACCGTGGCGGGGCACAGCTCTGATACCAGCCGCATCATGTTCCCCTGCGCACATATATAGCGCAGGCGAACATAATTTATCGGTATAGCAATTTTGCAACCGACGACCCTGCTCGCCCGTGATATATTGCAGTGTTGCCCGTTCCTACATAGGCACGAAAAGGGAACGCCTAATAATGACGGTCGTAACCGACAATTTTGGCTGCGTTAAGTTCTTCGCCGCTACATAAATACACGGCGTATACACCTTGTGGAGGTGCTAAGGCCCCACTTCGTCTTGGAAATGTCATGCGATAGAAAGGAATAAAATATACAAAAAACATTTTTGCGCGTGCTTATATGAAATGCGTCATTTGACGCACGGATTACACGTACAACGCTTACACGTATACAACGCTCCGTTTGACTTTGCGTTGTACGTGGCGCCTTTTCCTCTCTTTCCTTTCTAACTTTCAATCTCCTCCTCCCCCACCTCTTTTTTTTCCCTTAGTGTAGGATAGCATACACAGGTTCTCCTGAAGTGGTTAATATGCTTGCTTTTCTGTCTCTTATTCGTTTACCATATCTCCCCTTTTACTGGAAAGAACGTGCTTAGCTGCGGGGTCATAAAGCGAAATTAGCAGTAACAACGGGAAGGTTGCCTTTACAAACAGAAGAAAGGAGAAATCCAGTTAATGAACTGGGATATCAGTAGACAGCAATGTTTAGAGAGGGGGGAAGGGGAGGGGTGGGGGGTCAATTAAGCCCAAATGTCAACCGTTTCAGGCCTAATCTAGCGGCTGCACGCCCCGTCAGTGAAAGTTCGCGCTGAACCATGTTTTGAAGCAGATATCAGGTGAGGTTCCTCCTGACATATAGGTACACGGCTGACCTTGTACACGAACACATAAAAATATTGTCGCGCTGGTGATCAGTTCTAATTTGAAAGGGGAAAATGGGCTCAGTGGCTGTCCTTTATACGAAAAGCAGTGCTGGGAAATGCTCAGGAAAGAGCGCGCACGGAAGCAGGTGGATGCCAGAAGCGAGCTATACAGTATACGCTAATAAATCGGGAATAAAGCATAAGAGTATTTCCGTCGCGGATTTACCGGCCGCGTTTCTCTCTCTTTGTTTTTCTTTTTCGCACGGCGCGATTCCCGCGCTGTAAACACGCTTGCACGCTGTTCAGCGAGCAGACCTTCAGTAAATTGATTGGCAATGTATTGTCCGGATGAAAATTGACGTATGAAAGGGCTGCATTGAACATGTAGTCACATGCAGCCCGTCTCCAAACCGATATACGTGGAAATTTGTGGCTCGCTTCTCGAAATGCAGCGCGCCAAACTTGCTGCGTGACGTCACAGGAGTCATGGCTCATTTGACGCCACGCTTTGTTTGCAAGCATTGTGCGTTTGCTTGCTTGCAAACTGTCACGTAAAAGCAATGTGTGTTCACGTTGTGGTGTGTATGCATCGTAGCAATGTGCTCTCATTTTTTGTCGCCATATGTCTTTTCATACAAATGGTATGAATAGAGGAATGATATAAAGGAATCTGGGTGATTTTTTTTTTCAATTTTCTTCTATAAAGAAAAGCCTTCACTACGTATCTGGTTACCCTATGCGAAATCAAACCTTCCGGCCTTTTATTAAACTCGTGTACTGATCCGCACAGAAGAGCTACGTTTGCTTTTCACTGGCAGAGCTCTTGTACGTTGGTACTTTGTATGTAATTTCCAAGAGTGCCCACCGTCACGAGGCGAATGCGCAACAGCTAGGGAAAAAAAAAATAAATTTTGCAAGTTAGACTATCGGAGCACACACGTTTAGCTGTGGGGCCCATGCGTGTAGTGGCGAAACGGTTCAGCGAGTAAAGGCTGTGTCGGTCGAGGCGAATGAGATGTCTGGTCGCGCATCTGGATATTCTCTTATACATAGGATCGCGGCACAGCGAATCGATGTGGCTGCAAGGGTACGCCGATCCCGGAGGCAGTGCAGCACTGAACGGCGGTTGGCTGGGCACATACACTCCAGACCACAAACCACGGGTAAGCATACATGGCGGCTTGCTTCACGACGTCATCGCAACATTTTATCTTAGTGAAGGAAGACCATTATTCGTGGTATTACATAATGTTTATGCTCGAATACCGGCGCGAAAACAATGGGAACACAATGACGAGGAAGACAGGACGAGCGCAATCTGACTGCTTTGAACTCACTTCTATTTCTTCGTTATCATTGTGCACTTGTAAGTATTGATTGTTTTGTGGGGTTTAACGTCCCAAAACCAGCTGTGATTATGAGAGACGCCGTAGTGGAGGTCTCCGGAAATTTCGACCACCTGGGGTTCTTTATAACGTGCACTGACATCGCACAGCACACGGGCCTCAACATTTCGCCTCCATCGAAATGCAACCGACGCGGCCGGGATTCGATCCCGCGACCTTCGGATCAGCAGCCGAGTGCCATAGCCACTAGACCACCATGGCGGGGCGACAATCAAGTATGCATCAGCTCCAAATCACCCGCCTATCCATGTCACTGCACACAAAGCTTGGCTTTACAATATAGACGCATGGCATATCACTCGGAGAGGCAAATCAGTTACGCGATTCAATTATTAAGTAAACTTTGCCCTTCATCACCCTTATTTGTTGTGCTGAGGAATTTCATGATGCGGCGTCTCGTTTTACTGCGTAGTTGTGGCGGAGACCAGAGTCGGCAACCCGGCAGGGCTTCCGTAGATGTATACCGCGGAGTTCGCAATGCTTGGCGAGGCATTATTCAGATCGAGGTTCTCAAAGAATGCTTCACATTAAAGTGCGCGACACCTACCAGGCGCAGTCGCGCTTGTCCCAACCGCCACGCAGGATTTCCGCACGTACGCATAGTACGCGATCGCAGCGCCGTTACGCCTGCGCGCAGATAGAAAATAAAGAAGGACGCCCGGGTGGTGTGCGCTGCCGCGTATCGTTCGTCCTCTTCATATTCATAAGGCTCTTAATGCTGGCGGGATATATACTTTTCGTTCTCGGCTGATGGTTTGTACAACGTTCCCCCGTCTCCCCTGTCAGTTGATGTCGTTGGGCGGGTTTTTGTTTCGCTTGTGTTGTTGTACCCGTAGGAAGCACACGTGTAGAAAGTTCAACGTCTTCGCGAGACGTCTTGGAAACGACGGGAACCGAGCTGAAGCAAAACTACACGGGCGAGACACTTGGTGATGTGCCAACCTCGTCGGAAGACGGGGATAGCTTGTGTGGAATCCGGTTGGAATTTCTGGCAATAAATAGTGCAGAATTAAACAGGGTAGGCAACCTCGGGACGAAATGGACATAACTTACACACCAAATGAAGGCTCCTCGTGTGTCCTAGGGAAGTTTTCATACCGAAAAAAAAATGAAAAAAAGATTACAGTAGCGTTCTTTTTCTAGTCATTAGTACTCTGCGCATTTTCAAATTAGTTATTTGGCTCATGCAATAAGGAGTACATTAAAAGGGCCCTGAAACATTTTTTAAACAATGGAACATAAAGGTTGCCGATCCGTCGTGGATAATAATAATAATAATTTTCGAGGTTTCACGTCCCAAAACCACGGAATGATTATGAGAGACGCCGTGGCTGAGGGCTCCGGAAATTTCGACCACCCGGGGTTCTTGAAATCACACTGTACATACACAGGAGTCAACATTTCGCCTCCATCGAAATGCAGCCGCCGTGTGACCGGGATTTGATCCCGCGACCTCCGGATTAGCAGCCGAGTGTCGTATCGACTGCACCACCGTGGCGGGTTGATCAGTCGCGGAGGTTGCTGTGAACATGTGAGACAAATATTGTTGCGCTGCACGCACCTGGGAACTCGAAATTTGGTTTCAAACACAGCTAGCAAGCGCCCGCTCTTCTTTCAGCATAGGACGTCTCATGAGGTACCGACAGAGTCGGCATAAATAGCATTTGATAATCTCATGATTGCGGAATGTTCCTCTGCTATGCTTCATTTATTCGTTTTGAATTAAACAAATAAAATGTGCGTATCCCTCTTAAAGGGCAACGAAAACTGTCAATCGGCGAAGTGATTTGTTGAAAGAGAAGTGGGCGCGCTTTCCAATAGTAGCTATAGCTCACGTGTTCACAGCATCCTCTACGACTGATCAGCACCGTTCTTTGGCTATGTTCAAATGTATCGCAGGGCTCATTGAATGTTCGCTGCCTAAGTTGTAACTTATTCCTGGTACTTCGTTGTTCTTTATTACAAGTATGTATGCTGTTCAAGCTGTTGTATGTCTCACTGCTAATTATTATGGTGCTAGCTCCTAGCGACATTATGTCTCTTGCTAAGCACCATCGATTCACCTCGGATGCTACAAGTAAAAAAAAATAAATAAACATATCACGTGAAAAACATGAGGTATAGCTGCGATATCAGGGCATAAGCTGTGTGTAAAAAATAGTAATTTAACCGTCAGGTTAATTGACGAAAATTAATTAAATGGACGTGTAAGTCCACTGAGGAAGCAAGTGCAATGTCTGCGATGAGTATTGCGCAATGGCGCACCCTGTCCCGTCATGTTCGACAGCAAGGACTGGCCCAGGACGGACGCGCGTATACTAGCAGGAAATCTGAGGAGTCTCCCACGATGAGGCAGTGGCCTTCGCATGGTAAGTATACAGGCGATGTTGTAGGCGCAGGTAATGCGGGGTGCACAAGGCGAAGTAAACACAGATTACTCTAGCACAACAACAACGCATTTGCCAATGCACGTCAGAGTCGTCACATATAGCTACCTATATATAGCTGTCTGCAGAAGCGCAAATCCGTCAAGGGCTTACTCGATGGCATTATGTTTAAGGGTGACTGTACTTGACCTGACGTTGTAGGTTAAAATGGTCGAGCTCGAAGAACAAGCCTGCATGTGCCGAAATCATGTGCTTATGGCGGCAAATACATGCCACTTACTATACAAACTTGTTCAGACTTTCCATTCCGAACGCTGTCATATCCTGCTGCAAGCCAAACTCCGCTACCGTGCCAAGACCAGGTACCATAATTAGGAACGTGACAAGGAACCACTGCTTACACTACGCAATGCTAAAATTTGTATACGATATATAATATGCACAAATCATTACGTCTTCGCCGCCATAAGAAGAGAACGTAAACAAAGAAAGGTGCGCCTTGTATGTTCGTAACGCAGCTGAAATTTTGGCTTGTTGGCACATGAGTTTCGTAGCGAATAGCACAGGGTCTCGTGGTGGTGCCTACCACATGACGGCATGAAGCGCTTCGTGACAGTGTGTTCTTGCGTCTTCGTTCGCCGAGCTATTCGTTACGAAAGTCATGTTGTCAAGTATTTGTACGAAGGGGCCAGATACAGAACCGATGCGAAGGAGCGAGTCTTATTGAACAGCCCCAGCGAGTAAACTTGTAATGCAATTCCAGCGTTGACAAAGGAAAGTGAGTAAAAAAATTACAGCATATCCACGGAGTGAATGATGATGAGTGGGCGAAGCTCGGGATGTTCATCGTAGATCGTGCCGAGTTCCGGATTAATTTAGTTAACGCGCACGCTACGAATCCTCGTGGTTCAACTATGCACAAGTGAAATCTCCCACTGGCACTTCATTGCAAGTCAAGATCCAGTGCCTGCATATATATATATATATATATATATATATATATATATATATATATATATATATATATATATATATATATATATATATATATATGAGTTGCCGGTGAACGCTTCTCCAACGCGAGCAGTCGGTGTTTCTCAATGAAGAAGCTCGCTAGGAGACGCTGCCTGCGCCAACGTTGTCTCTCGCGGGTGAGAGCGCGGTCTCCTTCTTTGCGAGCTGGTACAGCGTTCCTCTAAGAAAGAGCGTTTCCATAGCCAACGCGCGCCTTTCGCTCTCTCTCTGTCTCTCTCTCTCTCACAAGACAGCAGAGGCACGCGCCGAGGCGAACGCCGAGGGCGAGCGCGTGCCTCCCAGCACGCGGGTTACGCCTGACGCCTGACGCGTGACAAGGTTAGACTAAGAGGAGCTTCGCCCCTAAAACAAGGAAAACTATGTTGTTATGGTTTCCGCAGCAGCAGCTGAAGTCTCTCCCCGTAGTATAGTCTGCCGGTCCAGCAGGCAGGGAGGGCAATCCACTTCCACGGTCAAAAATATAATTTCGTTCACATTTGTTTTCATGGTGCACTTTATTCCTGTGCGGAGCATCGCGTCTTCCGTGCTTACGTAAGCGGATCTGCCAAGAGAGAAAACAAACGAAAAAACAAGTAATAAAGGATCCTAAGATAAAGAAAAAGGCAAATCCATCATAGGTGAAGTGACCTTGAGATTGAAGACCGACCCGGCGTAATGCGGGGCTTTCGCAGAAATTTTGAAACAAACAGTGTATTCACGCACCCCCCCCCCCCCCCCCGCTTCCCATCCTAGCCCCTCGCCTTTCCATTTACCTCCGCTCGCATCCTCATTCCTGTTTCAGTTGTAACACTCGCTTCGTTATCGCCGTTATCGCAGTTGCGTAAAGAAACGTCAGCGGGCTGCGCGGAAAAAGTTTCGACAGGCTGCAGGTTGGAGGGTCAACGAGAGCGACTCCTCCTCGGCTCGCGCAGTGCACTGGCAGCGCAAGTGTTCGAATACGCCATCGGCGCGGCCAATGACGTAGACGATGACGTCAGTAAACTTTCGTTCCGGCACAGCAGGGTGCGCGCGAAATGGGAAGAGCTCAGGGAAGAAAAAGTACGCACATGCACCGCAAGTTGTACCGAAAGGGGGAGCAGAATAAATTTTCGCGGCTGGTCAACCGCGGTGGGAGAGGTGGCCTTGAGTGAGCACCGCGGTAAGTGGAACGGAGATGCCTCTACGACGCTGCTTTTGCCCTATTATCTGTGAAGTTAAAGATAAAGAAAAAAAAAATTAGGAACCGATTCACTCCGTGAAGGTGGATGACCGCGTGAAGCTGTAGCGCATCACGCAGGCTCAGGCAAGACTATGTGCGGTAGGCTCTCATTAATTCGAGCTAGAGGGGGCCCCAGAATTTTTTTTTTTTTCAATTGTAAGAACTTTGAATTATCAGCATGAAAACGTCCCACCGCAAAAAGCTATCATCATTATTAGTTCTGGTCCCCAAGAGCACAGTGTGCGCGTGGTGCAGGCACATGAGCACGCACGGGCTGTAGGCATATGAGCAGGCCGAGAGGAATAAGAGTTTGGCTGCCTCTTTTATGTATCTCTTGCTGATTTGATTTACTTCTGGGGTTTTACGTCCATAAACCAGCTGTGATTATGAGAGACGCCGTAGTGGAGGGCCCCGGAAATTTTGACCACCTGGGATTTTTTAACGTGCACTGACATCGCACAGCACACGGGCTTCGACATTTCGCCTCTATCGAAATGCAGCCGCCGCGGCCGGGATTCGATCCCGCGACCCTCGGATCTGCAGCTGAGTACCATAGCTACTATACCACCGTGGCGGGGCGCTCTGTGCCTCTTGCAATACCACTCTATCTAAAAAGAGTTAGGCCTGCGCGGAACCGCAGGACGGTGACAGCGTAAAAAAATTCCAGCTGAAAACGACGCAAGCACAAAGAAGAAGGAATGCACAGGACAGAGCTGGTCGTTTTCAGCTGGAATTTTTTCTACGCCATGAACCAACACGCCCAACAAGCTACCCTACTCGTGACAGCGTAAGATGGAGGAGCGACCTTCTTAGAGGCCATTTTAAACGCTTGAGGAAACTATAGTGAAAGTAGAGGTGATAGGTATCCCCTGCGCCATAACTCTTATCATTTCGCCAAGTAGGGAAGTACCCACTACGCAATAATTACTGCGGTGTTGTAAAGTGCAAATCTGTATAACTGCGCATCTTAGAGAGCCTCTTGGCGTCGTTTTCCCGAGAACGAACCGCACTCTCGGCCCGACATCGACGGCGAGCTGCGGTTTGGGCTTGTCTCTGCACAGCTGTCTGTTATGACCGACGTTGCCTTGCTGCAGCCGCGCGCATATATCGAAGAGCCAAGTCAGGTTGCTGGCGCGGCTGCGCACGTCGCCTGCCGGGTGATTCATGACACGATACGACAAAGCTGCTTCAAAAGGCAGCGCTTCGTAATAATGATGACGGAAATGTTCAAGAAGATTATTTCATAATGATGATGTTGATGATGCCTCTGTAATGTGTTCAGAGCTACAAACCATGCAGCCGTGTGCTTTTTCAAATGATTACCTCGACCTCGTTATGCAATCCACTTTCCCGACGTGTAGTGGCGTGTTATTGTGCCGCCACGTAACATTACATTTTGTTAATGCGATTCCTCGGCAGACGTTATACCTGTTTAGGTCTTTCAGCGAAGATTTTTCAAGCACAGGCGTGCTTCCATGCAATAAAGAGAGAGAGAGAGAAAAAAAAAAGGCGTGGCTCAGTGGTAGAATGCTCGACTGCCACGCAGAGGGTGTGGGTTCGAATCCTCGCAGAGGACGTGGTTTGAATTCTCCTCGGTCCTGGTTATTTTTTCTAAAATTTGCGCGATAGGGGTTACGGACAACTACGGCGCAAAAACAGCTCCTGTTGTGATCTCATAACAGGTTACGCTGTAATATTATGGAAATATTGTTACGCGCTATTCCGCACAGTTAGCGACGCATCCTGCCGAGCCTGGAGGAATGCACCAAGAAGATGGTGAAGACGACGATGAGAGCAGCGCTCGTGTTCATGCTCTACCATCCTGTCTGCTGCTGCCTTGTCCTGTATATATATGGTAAATATAATTTTTATACTGTTTTGGTTAATCGTATTCCCGTGGCAATACAATGCGTTCTACAACTTCTCGTTTGAAAGTTTTACGTTTAAACAAATAGTTCATAAGTTGGCTTATTATTTATATTTATTTATTACGTGAGCTCATTAAAAAATACTCGTACAGTTGGTCGAGACGACAGCAAACAACGCTAAATTTGCTGCTTTCTCGTAACGCACGTGTGAATTCTTTGTTAAAGCAGCTAACTGAAGCACCCTGTAAGTATATTAACGTGAAGTGATTTTTATCGAACTCAAGTTATGCAGCTCCTTCCAAACCACTCTTTTTACAAACTTTAAATTATGCCTCTTAACTTGCTCGTAGACTATAAAACTACAATTATGGTTCACAACTGTATAGCTAGCAATAGTCCCCTTCCTCGTTCTTCATTTCTTTCCTCCCGGTTTCGCACACGAGGCTACGAAGCTGGCAACTTTTTACAACCAATTGTAAAAAAAATGTATATGACAAAAAACGGCTGTCTAGCGTTGGTTGCAGTTTGTGGAACAATTTTCCTGTCGAAATAAAACAAAGTAATAACTTTCCTGTTAACCTGAAACACTGTTATAAAAACCTGTATTAATTCTTTTCATCTATTTCAGGTGTATTGCCTGCTACTTGCAAAATTGCACTTTTGCATATGAATATTCGTAATATTTTTTTGTATGGATCCAAGCTAGCCTAATGCTACGGATCCAGATGTCTTTTCGTGTATTTATTGATTCATGTATCTTTCTGGCAAACAAAATTCAATTCAATTCAATTCAATTCAATTCAATATGCCCTATGGGGCAAAAAAAAAGAGAAAAAAACCGGCGTCCGCCTGTCCAGCTTCGACTTTACAACCTGACGGTAAAGAGGTACAGTTAAAAAAAAAAGAAAAACACTTACGTGATTAAGTGACGATGTCATCTGGCGACGCCATTAAGGCTCCACCGGATGACGGCGTTTGATTGCGTCAGTGATAGAGTGAGAGTAAAAGTGAAAGATTGACAGATCACGCAACTCTAACTAACTAACTTACGCTGCTGTCTTCTTCTGCACAGACCTGGGTTTCTTTTTTTTTCTTTTTTCCTCCGGGCCTTAGCCATTAATGGCTAATACCCCTGACAGACGGGCGAAAGTAAAGTCCTTTGTAGTGAACCCCTTTTTCTACTCTAAAGGACCCGTTGAAGAAAGTAGTTGCGCCGATGACACACGGCAGCGCGTGAAACTTCTTTAGGTGGTTCCTAAGACGAACGCCGCAAAAAATGGCGTTCCTTCTTAAAGCAGCAAGATAGTGAACATTTTTAAAAAGTTCCGCATTTAATTACCTTTAGCGATTGTGGATCGCAAAAATATCGTTTCTATTGCTGATGGCTAATAATGTTGATGGCTCGTTTCACGCCGCGACGAAAAAGATAATGACTTCCGGAATCCCGCATGGCGGCGATATGAGCGTTCGAGATTGCGGTAAAAATAATCTTTGCGACCCTACAGATCTCATTACACGGATAAAAGCTAAAGCTTATACGCAAGGCAAGAAAATACTTACGGGGTGTTGTAGTTTTGTGAAAAGTTCTCTCCCGTTTACGGGTCGTGTACGCTGTTGGCGAGAGTACGCCTTTACGCTCGAAATGTAGATCGCCGATCTATACCTTTCTGCAAAGGAACTTTGCCGGGAAGGAGATACTCCTTTGTCGTGTGTCACTGGGCATGAACTCCTTTCCGGCGGATGTCCCCTTACCTAAAGTACTTTAGCATGCCCGTGTGTCAAGGTTATTAGCTGTAGAAGAAGGAATGACGATGCGTGGAAAAGGCGTCGTTGCGTTTCGAAATGCCTTGGCGTTCATGCGTGCTTCTTCAATGCTGCGCGGCGCGGTGCGCCCTATAGAGGAAGCATGATCGAGAAAGAGCCCTGTAATCTCAATGTTGATCAAATCATACATAATCATTCGTAACCGGTCGTTTCGTAGAAGCGATACGTTATAGCGTCCTCACTCACTGTTAATCATTCTTGAACACATTGCGACAGACTCATTGGTAAAATTAAGGCCATGCGCGCAACCCGATCGATATCCTGGCCATACATTTCAGGCGCGTGGAAGCGGCTTCGCTTGCTTCGCTTTCCAACACACGTTTCGCGCCGAAACTGGGCGATGCGCATTGCCGCTCTCGCTCTTTTTTTTTTTTTTAAGGGCCTTGTATCTCTATGTTTCAAGGCCGCGTTGTGAGCTATAAAAGGCACGTGGCCCTATGGAAATGCACACACCAGCTCGCGCGCAGCATACACGCGTGTGGTGCAAGTGGCCTTGAGAAGACGTGCATACACCCCAGCCGCGGGATATGCTGTTATGTACCACACGTGATTTTACATGAAGTAATAGCAAGTTCCCCAGTTTTACGTCCCGAAACCTCGATAGGATGGCGAGAGACGCCGTAGTGGAGGGCTCCGGTAATTTCGCCCACCTGGGGTTCTTGCACTGACATCGCACACAGTACACGGGTCTCAGCACTGTTTTACATGCAACGCTGCTGCATTTGGCAACGCGTAATGTAATATCTCACAGAAACAACAGTACACCAAACCAGATCAGCACGAACTTTGAAATAAACTTCAACAGCGCATCATTACAGCGTTCACCAGAAAGTTCAACTGCAAACCCTGAGAAGGTTCGCCATTTCACATTGCAGCCCCCATATTTCCTTATTTCGTGCAGTGCGTGTGTAGGTCGTTCTAAAAATCGTATTGTCGCATACTTCATGATGATACTTGGCTTACGTGGGATTACGAATTGCTAGAGCTGCGGGATGGATTAATCGTACTCGACAATTATCCCATGATTATACACGACGTCATAGCTGCTAGAGAGCAGTACGCGGTCACTGGTGAGGGATGCCGCGTGGAAGTGTTTTGTGAGGCAGCAGCGGGTCTGCTACGGCAAGAATTACTATTCTTGCTCCTTGAATGTTCCAGCCATTATGACACGATCGATATGCGCCAAACTACAAGAAGTTCGACGCGCTTCACCAGTAAATCGTTACGGAATTCGCTTTAGTCAACGCCCAATAATAATTCGCCTATCACAGAGATAATAGGTTGCGCACAGTTATAAGCGAAGGAAAACATGATGCCATACGAGCGGCACAGAAAGCAGGTGTACTTAAAATGCTATGACGTCCCATTTGATGGAATGACTGAACAGCAGGAATTTTCGATGGTTATTATAAACGCAAAATTAGGTGGGTATTGGCCCCAAGTTCACGCATGCTGCACACGGCGAACGCCCGGGTGTAGGCTGCCGGAATCGAAAACGGTGACCCCGGCTACGTGACCCATCTTCCCGGGCCAGTTATCATTATGTCTTTTTTTGCGCGGTGCCGGTCAAATGAAAATGGGTGTGGACGCTTGTTGTTATTACTTTTGGCACTCACTTTTGTCATCAATAATTCATTCTCTTGTTTACCACAGAGAGGTTATTCGCTTTCACCGTAAACGAAGCGGGGGGAGGGGGGGAGGAGGGATGGTTTCTGTCCGAGAGGCTACTCACACCACTCCACTCCCCTCCCCTCTTCGCCCGCTTTTTTCCCCCGCTAGCACTCTCTCCCCGATACCCTGCAAATACGCACGCAATCGGCAATCTGGAAAAGTTGAACAGTGCCTGTAATTTGGTGACGGAACAACATCCTTAGCCGCGGGCAGTCCTTAACTTAGCAACGCTCGCGAACTGGTACCCCCACCCCCCATCTGTGACGCGCGTCGTTCAGCGATTTAGCGGTACTCCGCGAGGTGTAGGGGTAAGCGAACCGAGACAAGGTGGCCTTACTCATGACAGCATGACCTCGTGCTCTGAACGGATGCGCTATCGCAGCCTGCGTCAGTATGCCGAAGAATGTTGTCGCACAAGAAGAGCCGAATTCAAATCACTTTGCAGCCACACGATGCCCAATTAAGGTCGGGCACGACGTTAGGAAGAGCTGTGGACTCGCAAAATAGTGGTTTTCTTGTTTACCGTTGCGAAGAAGCAGTGCGCATGTACACTGATATGGAAATCATTCAAATCAAGGTCCCGCTTCGTGTATACCTGTAAAACTGGATGCGTCACCATGGGAGCGCTTAAGAAAAAAGAAAGAAAGAAAGAAAGAAAGAAAGAAAGAAAGAAAGAAAGAAAGAAAGAAAGAAAGACCATTCCCATTCGTTAACCGGCGAATGCCACCGTTCCTTGGTTAGTCGAAATGAAATGATCGGTTGTTGGCTATAACGATTCGTCTTTACTTTTCATTGCCGCCCCGCCACGGTGGTCTAGTGGCTATGGTACTCGGCTGCTGATCCGAGGGTCGCGGGATCGAATCCCGGCTGCGGCGGCTGCATTTCGATGGAGGCGAAATGTTGAGGCTTGTGTACTGTGCGATGTCAGTGCACGTTAAAGAACCCCAGGTGGTCCAATTTTCCGGAGACCTCCACTACGGCGTCTCTCATAATCAGAGCTGGTTTTGGGACGTTAAACCCCACATAACAACAACAATACTTTTCATTGCTTGCGCTGTTGGCAAACGAAAGTGAGAGTGTTTAGATAACGCCAAGCAGAGGGCAGGCGAAAGCGTACGCTCCCGCAAGGCATTCACTAAACTGGCTCGACGATCTCGTTTAGTGGCGTCGCTACTTCATGTTTTATTCACCCTTAATTAAAGTTATTTAACTCACTTTAGTTTGGCCTTAATTCGCTTTGATATATCCGTTGATGCACTTTATTTCCTATTCGTTCGCCAGTAATTTACTTGGATTCGTCTTTTATTCGCCTTAATTCACTTTAATTCACCTTCGATTTACGGGTGTCGATACTCAGGTGTTCGTACATGAACTAGTTTTTCCCTTTCTCTGCTTATTGTCCCTGCCTCTCAGTTTCAGCAAGCAAGTCTCGTAAAAGCTGAAAGATTTCTCGAAAACGTAACAAAGACGAACGTATTCCCGGTAGCGATGCCGTTCATGAATTTTCTTTTCGTGGTTCTTCCTCGGTGCTTGTACACTTGATAATAAACGCTGAGGTTTTATGCGCCAAAACAACTATATGATTACGAGGCAAACCGCAGTGGAGGGCACCCGCAATTTTAACGACCCGAGGTTCTTTAACGTGCACCGGAAACGTGCAGTACACGATCAATGCGACCGCCGTGGCCGGCGTGGAACCTGCGCCCTTCGGTTCAGCAGTCGAGCTGAACCGAACAACGCAGGAATTTATTTATTTATTTATTTATTTATTTATTTATTTATTTATTTATTTATTTACTTATTTAGTTA
This sequence comes from Hyalomma asiaticum, assembly GCA_013339685.2. Taxonomy (NCBI): domain Eukaryota; kingdom Metazoa; phylum Arthropoda; class Arachnida; order Ixodida; family Ixodidae; genus Hyalomma; species Hyalomma asiaticum. The sequence goes on along the minus strand of CM023483.1, from coordinate 53,714,480 downwards.
TTCTTTGTTTAAGAATCACCTTTCCTGTTCATCTTTGAGCTTGGGGGCATCCTAACAATGAGCAACATTTAGAGCAATTAAAGGCGGAAAGAAAATAAATATCTACCTGTGCAGTGGCCGAACGAAAACAAAGCTCAGAACGCACGCGCATTACAACGTACTTTCGTGTAAAAGCCGAAAAAAAAAAAAAGAGTTATTCGCGGAGTACTCCCTTTCAAGTAAAACCACAATGTTTTTGTGCATCAGATGTTGCCCCACGATGTTATGCGCAATCTCACCGTCTCTGCATTTCACTTGTTTTTCGTTAGAGAGGATGGATGGTATGTTGTGTGTTGTAAACCCTTTTCCTGGTTACGTGGCACACTTATAAGCATACTGTTTACGAATGCACCGCAAACATCACAACTAAGCGTGGTTCACGTGCGTTCTGTGACTAGTGTTGCGAAATAGCTTGCGTCGTGTATCTGCGCCGACGCGTGTGCAGACGCCAAGACGAGGACCTGTCATGTTTTCCTATTATTTTCTGAATACGTTGTTCTTCGCGAGTTCCCAGCGCCTGCAAGCGCGCGAGCTGGTTCTGAGTGTCTTACGCGCACAGATTGTTGACGCCAGAGGTTGTGGCGATGACGTCACGAATTATTAACATACGACGAAGACCTCCTTAGTGCGCAGAAAACGGTGAGGCAACGATGGTAATGTTGCCTTTAACCACAGGAACATCGCAGATCAAGGCGGGACAATGGTATATGTATTCACATTGAGCTGAAAGGAAATGTTGCAGCAAAGACAAGACAATTTCCACAAGTGCTACAAAGGCAGTTCTTAATTTCTTCAGGAATATCGGACTATAGATTCCAGACTTGAGAAAGGCCAGTAAGGTAGAAAGCTGGGCGAGTTGGTGATTTTCGATCATACCGTTTGGTGAAGCGGCCAGTATGGTGCTGTAAGTGTCCTGTCTGTCTGTGCCTTCTTGTGTCTTCGTTAAAGTGCGCTGCTTCACCAAACGGTTTTGAGAAGGCACTGCGTGTGGTGAATGTACATATACGCATCATGTCTTCCTGTCCCCATTGTCATCATACTTCATCCCTCGTTTGTCCTCTTTCCATTTCCCGCCTGTGTAGAGTAGCAGGCCAGCGTGCACTAGCTCAGGGCGACCTCCTTCCAACGAATTCTTTCTCTTTCTCTCTCTTGTGGCAGAGTCGTGCTATTACAGACAAACTCGGGGCTATCCGACAAAGGTCGAATGCTTTAGCATACATTTAAAAATATTTTCAGTGACTTTCGTTCATTTTGCGATTCCTTTGGTTTTGTTATGCGTGGCGACAAGGACGTTTGGCTCCACTTATTCTATGCCCCCATCGAATACCGAAGCGTCGAAGCGATATCGCCTAGCGATCACTAACCTGTATCTGATGAAGTTTGCTGCATTTGATTGAGATGTAAGGATTACATCGCTGCTTTCGGCCATGAAGGCGAACGAAAGTGAGAGTGTTCGACCCTTCTTTTTTCGTTTTCTCCACGAAGCGCATCCTCCAACCGATTTCTTCCTAAAGTGAACCTTCAGCTTTCCAGGCTCCGAACAGGGTATACACGAAAAAATCCTGGTGATCCAATGCATTCTGGGGATCGGTTTTATACGAACCAGTCAGCGATGAAATTGTTGGAGAGGGAACAGCGCGAACACAGGAACGACGATGAAAAAACACACACCACGCCACAGAGCGCTGACTATCAGCTGATTTTATTACGGCAACAAACGTACGTAAATACATGAAATTACCTATGACGAACTGACTGCCATTCAGCCATGTGTTACGAGGATCAAGGTCTTTGTAAAAAGCGTATGAGTACTCACTGATGAGATATGCTTAACTTAGGCTAACGAGTAACGTTGACAGCATCTTGGTGGTTCAATGATAGCTCATGGTAAGACGTAACGTTGTAACTCACGTTAGTACAAAGCACAGACGCCCCTTTTGCCTAAGAAAAACGCAATATGCGGTACGTTGATGCACTGTCACTAAGCGTCGTTCGGTTGAAGTATTCTATACGGGCTTCAAGCAAAGTTGCAGAAAAGCATACTGAGTGATAGAACGTGTATGTATTACTGCGATAGTTGTTATCACACATTAGAAGTGAAATTTACGTTACACAAGCACAATCATTGCAACTGCAATAAGTTTGCTTGCTCTATATATATAACGTGTGGGAGGAGCCGCTGTAGCCTGGCGGTGTAGCCCGTTTGCTTGGCACCTCGAGGGCCCATGTTTCGATACCCCCTCTACTGCTTGGCAAGTTGCATGTCTGTCAGTGTGTGCATGTTATGCCTACATTTCAACCGCATGCAAGCGAGAGCAAACGGTGTTCCTTGCTTGCAATGAGGAAGGGAGGAGGGAGGGAGGGTCTTCCTTGACGATTCTGGAGGCTGTGCAGCGTGTGAGGTGCCGAAGACTACGCGTGATTGTAGCATCGTTAATAGTGAAGTACATTACGAGTATATCATGTTAGTAATGTAGAGATTAGTCATTAATGTTCGTCATACACTTATACCCTTCCTCCCTAATATTGAGGTATACCAAGTAGACAACCAGGACAGCACCGAGATGTAGGCGTCTAGATATAGATAGATAGATAGATAGATAGATAGATAGATAGATAGATAGATAGATAGATAGATAGATAGATAGATAGATAGATAGATAGATAGTACGGTCCAACTGAAAAGTCCGCCAGGAAATGCTTCACATTTAAAAGGGACGAACTTCGTCCGCGGTTCGCTTGTCTGTATGCATGCGAAGGGAGAAGGTCGCTTAATTCCTACAAGAAAGAAGAAAAGACGTTCATTGGAAAGCAGACTTATGTCTTTCCTTTTATCGTACAAATTAAGCCTTCAAATGCCGCATCTACTAAAGCCCAGCAATTAGCGATCCGAAATTGTCTGTGCATGCATTGGGGCCGGCACAGTGGCACATTGGCTATAGTATATAAAACGGCGCTTCGGTCCCAGCCGCGGCGGTCCTGTTTCGATGACGGCGAAATGCTGTAGAGGTCCGTGTATCGTGCATCATTAGTGCACGTTGAAGAATCTCATGAGGTCGAAATTTCCGGAGCCCGCCGCTATAAAGCGTGCCTCAAATTCATATTGCGTGCCTTTGGCACGTAATACCTCAGCACACAATGCATTCCAACCAGTAGTCCGGTACAGTTAAGAACACGCGATATCGCTTAGTCCAGTGGTAGTGGCGAAAAGTTTATTGGCGGGAAGGGCAAGAGAAAAGAAAATTAGAAAACAGCGTTGCTGGCGGCCTTCAGACTGCCGGTTGTGGCATCCAGGCAGCCGCGGCGTCCCCTGCCCAGCTCACCAGCCGAAGTTAATTGGAGGTCGAGCTCAGTGCTGGACAAAGCAGCCTCCAACTGCTGCGGATTTCGTTGGGTGCCAACAGGCAGGGGGCCAAATGTGCCGGGCATGAGAACGAAATGTGATCGTAAGTGGTGCGGGCGGCTGCCACATAAGCGGCAGGCCGGCGGGTACTCTATAAACATTCCGGCACTCTATAAACATTAGCGCGACCGCTTCTTCCACAATGCGACTCTTGCAGATGCTCTGCAAACACATAACGCGAAACGCCTACCACGCGCGCGCGTCGTTACGGGCTGCAGTATGCGGGGTGCCGCTCACAACACGCGCGTTACGCGGTACAAGCAAGCCGTCAACGACATGTCACGTAATTGGAGACACGCTCCATCCGCATACACCTTCAGGCGCGACCGATCGACGTTTCCTCCTTTTACGATGACATCGCGCGCGGATCGCACGCGAGTTCTCAATCTGGACACCACGGATGAGAAACCGCGGTTGTCGAGTGCGTATACGGGAAAGGCTATAATTTACGCACGCGCCTGTCGACGACATGCAGTGCGTGTACGACAACCATACAAGTGCGATCGTTTCCCGTTGGAATATAGGCAACCAGTTCTGGCGCGTCCTCCAGTTAGTTTGTGGGGGAAATAAAGGAGAACAGGGCGTTCGGTTGGGGAGAGAGCGACCTGTCAGCGCGCAAGCCAAGGTGTACCTATTAAGTAGCTCTCTTAGCGTTAGCTTATCTACATCTATTCGCGGTTTGATAAACTTGTTCGCCTGAGCCGTACATGTATTGGACTCAAGGCTATATGCGTATACGGCCTGCGACAAAGACTCATATATGGAATTCGGTCTTTGGAAAGAAAGAAAGAAAGAAAGAAAGAAAGAAAGAAAGAAAGAAAGAAAGAAAGAAAGAAAGAAAGAAAGAAAGAAAGAAAGAAAGAAAGAAAGAAAGAAAGAAAGCGTAAGCTGTTCTTCTGATCTCATATATGGATATCCTAACGGAGCGTGGGAAATGTAAGCATGGCGGCTGAAAATGCCCCTGTATTTTATGTGCGAAGGATGACCGCGAGCAGTAGGCACCCTGCGGCAGACTATCATAATTATTAAAACGCGGCCAGAGGATAGCCTCGATGAATGGAAGCGCTGTTATCGGTCCGCGGGAGCCCTTCCTCATGATCAACTCTGTATAGGACCGATAACGCATGCGCACGGTTCTTCTCAGACGGGTTGTGCCAACACCACCTATACAACGACAGGGCCTGTGCGCTCCTTCGTGACGTCACCACACTCAGCTCGTAGGCGGAGCTTCACGACCGCTTTGCAGACAACTTTGCAGCCGCTTTAGCGATACAAGTCAGAAGAAACTGCGTGCATCGCTAAAGCGGCTGCAAAGTCATCTGCGACATGGTCATGAAGCTCCGCGTACGAGCTGAGTGTGGTGACGTCACGAAGGAGCGCACAGGCCTTGTCAGCCTAGGACTCGTATTCATAAAACTACTTTATTCTTAACGCTTGATTTCCCTATCTCTCCTGTGCCCTTATCATGCTTCGAGAACAAATTAGCCCAGTATCCGCAAACAAGCCTTATGATAGCCTTTCGCACTGATTAACATTTTAGTCCCCTTAACGAGCCTTAAATTTACAGGGGCGATAACGAAAACAATCGATAAGGATAAGGTTTATGAATACGGGCCTAGGTAGCGTTGGTTGTGCGCATTTGTCAATTCCCTCCGGCGAAGGGAAACCTAGCGGTATGTGGCATATACACCTTTTCAGAAGAGGCTCCCTGGGTGCCGCCATAACCACCGCTGGGTGGTTATGCGTGACCCCCCAAAAAAAGCGCCTTGGGTTTTGTAGTAGCAAGTTTGGCGAGCTGTTAAGTCTACATAATGAAACAGCGCACACACACGAAATCAAAAGAAACCAAACAGACGACTCAAGCCTTTTTACTGCCGTGCACAGCCCAATATGGCGGTGCTTCATGCCTCCTGTGAAAAAGTCTATATAAACGGCGTGCATTCCTACGCGCGCCGCTTCGTCTCGCGCATTTGAGATGAACAGATTACCTCTTGTAGTTGACGACAATATATATAGCGCGAGCAATAATTGTAGTCGTGTTAACTTGAATGCGAGGCTGCGGTGTTTGATATGAGGTATAAAAAAACGTAGCGCTGGCCTGGTAACAAGCTGCTGATGTGCGTGAAAAGCGTGCTATTGTCCCAAAGCCATATTGTCCTATATAGAATGACAGCCACTCTGACAAAGCCCACTATGGAAGCTATGCGGAGACCGACTGGTCACAATTTGCGACGCTGTATGTATCGACCTTTGAAGGTGTGATTGACGAAGTTAATGTTACATCTCGTGCACGCTGCTGCGGTTGGTTTCAGAAACGTCATTCAGTTTTACGCGACGTAATTGTGTCTCATTGCATTGATGTATAACGCGAATTATGGGTGCGCTCGCCCTCCATAGACGTGCAGAATTTGAGAAGGCTGGGTGCCCTCATTAATTTATGTTTATTGGAATCGCGACCCGGCAGATGCTGAACAAACCAACACCGTAAGAAAGGTGGCAAGCATGCCACAACGTTATACCATATAACGTAGGGGTGCATCCGAGCCGCTTGGCGAGAATTGCAGCTTGGCCCATGGCGGCCGTGATTAAACAATAAGCTGTAAGCGTACGTTTCCTCTCACTCTTCCTGTACAACAAATATGCTCTCCATTTAGTGCATCAAATTCGACCCTGTGTACGAAAAATCTGTACGGCCGTCTCTTGAAAGTAAAACTGGGAGTCTGTTGTAACTTCCTTTGTCACGGTCAAATGTGCACACGCCGTGATCTGCCGTGGCATTGTGATGCATGACTGCGTTATGCTTAGCTTATATATACACTTTCCTGGCGCCAGATTGTAAATTTAAAGTATTCAGCAATATGATTTGTCGCTAGAGAGGTATACAGCGAAAGCCTCCACGCGTTTTTGGCGCACTGTGTCATCAGCCCTAGGGGATCGATCAACCGTAGGCAGTCCAGAGGGCCGAAGACGCCACCATAACCAAGGGCTCGTGAAGACGCCTTCCTATTAGCCTAATAACAGCGGCTAGTGTTAAGAAAGAAAGAGAAAAGCCTTTACAGCTTTTGTAAAGCAGTCGGTAAAATATTGATGTAAAGTTGAGAGAAACATCTGTTCCAAGAAATAATCCTGCAGGTTTACTGAGAGTATATTTGGTCTGGTCAGCAATCAATAAAAGTAGTTTTCTTTCTTTTTTTATTTTTTCAGAGCGCTCATGGAGCGCGTCTGCAATATGTGACGTCTTCGGCGCAACACACCGCATAAGTCGAAGAAGAAACAGCTTCAATTTGCGCACGAGGAACGTTGGCAGCGTGGGGCAGCAAGCATTGAGTCAACTCAGACGTTGCCGATTGGTCATGCGCGACGATGCGCATGCGGGTTGCAACAGTATATATATATGGGCGCTATATTGGATCACGACGGTAAGGAACGCCACGGATGTTGACGACGTTCTGCTTCCTTGAGATCGGACGACTGCATGAAATATCGATAAGCTAAGTATCCCGCATACTCGATACAAGTCGCCGCCCAGGAAGTACAGCATCACACACGAGTACACTTGACAGTGAAAAGAGGAAAACACAGTGAAAGAGAGAGAGAGAGACCGGACAACGGCGAATGAAGGACGACGGCCACGTGTGGCGGCAGCATCGCCTGACCCATGCTAAGAGCAGCGGTACATTAAGGCATTACGAGCATTGACGACATTATGCGTAGGTACATTACATAGTCAAAGGCCACTGTAACACTTTGTGAACACAGTCAGAAACCGGTTCCGATCAGTCGTAGAGCCTTTTGCGAGCATGTAAGCCGAATATTGTTGCACTGCACGCACCAGGGAATATGCAGTTTGGTTTCAAATAAAGCTGAAAATTGCCCGCTCTTCTTTCGACAAATTATGCATGCAGTTGGGAGCGCGGACTAGTGAGTGAGGCAACTTTACGGATTATCCTTAAATTAATTATCGTGCAGTACAGAGACCCTGCCTATACATACATAACCCGTCTCTAGAGCGTCTGGCTTCCTTTCGGTGTCATTAAAGACAGATACATCTTCCTTTAATTCTTGATCTTAAAAAGGAAAGAAGAAAGCATTACTGAGCATGTTTCCGCCATCACGAAATGAGTCAATGCTACTAGTTCTTCCTTAAGCGACGTAATCGGTGATCATATGGTGACGTAATTTGTTGTGAGAGGAGAGGGCGATTTCCAGCTGCATTTGAAACCAAATTGGGCATTCCCTAGTGCTTGCACTGCAATGATACATCCGGAGCCTCCACGATTGACTCTGGCACTGACTTCTGAAAGTACGCAACACTTGTTACGAGATGGAAGTTTCTCTGCGTCGGTCTATATACCCAGCCAAGCACGCTAAGCGGGATCACTTCGTTAAGCGAAATTACGCAGAAGTAAACGTTAGAACCAGCGGCAATGACGCGAGCGTGCTCGTCGGTCATAACCGAGTGCGCGGGGCACTCAAAACATATGTTATGGCGACTTTGCCGGGAAAGGAACATTGCATGAAACACTGTAATCAATTTCGCATCGAATGCTGTTGCCAAAAAAATAAAGAAGGAGAGAGAGAGAGAGAGAGAGAAGAAAGAAAAGAACAAGAAGAAAAAAAATGCAGGGTTGCTGTCAGCGTCAAGAATTGGCTGTACAGACCACCACAACACATTCACATTAACTTCTGCAAACGAAAACGGGGAAAATACGGGTGTTTATGTGTCAAAGCCACGCTATCATTATAAGGCACGCACCGTAGTAATTTCGAGCACCTTGGTTTCTTCAACGTGCACGCGTAAGCACACGTGTGTCCCCGCATTTCGCTCTCTGTTCAAGAAGTGATCGTGATAGAAAATCGAACCTGCATCCTCGAACAGAGTAGCCTGACCCCTTATACATGCTAAACAACAACGGAGGGCCCCCCGTGAGCTGTTCAACAGCGAAACTCGATTTTTGTCCTTACTCCTCGCGTTTTCTTTTCTCTTTTTCTGACAGCGCAGCTGTTTAAGCCTGAGTTGCAGCCGTGGCCGGCGACCGCTCAAAACTCGGCGGAGAGAGTCTGAAGTGAGGGGGGTGGCACAAAGAGACAAAGAAAGAGAAATAGACAGAGAAATAAATAAAATAACATTTCCTAGCGAGGCGGGATTCGAACTCGGGTACCCACGATCCGAAGGCGAGAGTCATAGCCACTAGGGCACACACCCAAGCTTGCAGAACGTGTATTCGTGGGAACTGTATGGTTGTCCTGTACCGACCACTGATAGTTGAGATAAGGTGACGCCAACCACAAACGTAAAGAACTCCAACGTTTGGAGGCCAGCTTGGCCCCTTCAGGGATCACTGGTCCGCGTTGGACAGCAGGGTTTTTATAGGAGGGCCCCTTTTGTTTCATGGCTGGAACACGTGGCGAAGTCCGTTGAAATATGCACTCGGCAAGGCACCGGCAGACCGGTTTATGTTTGCAGGTGTCGCCTGGATGTGCCAGGATTCAACAAAGAGCCGCGCTAGCGGGGGTTGGTCTCCACGTCAATGACCTTGGACTTGACACGCGAGATGTGGTCATACACCTTGCAGTGTTCCGCGAGAGCGTTCTTCTGCCTTTCAAAATTTCGCACTTCACTTTTGTGCCGCCGGTGTAGTTCAGGGAAGTTCTTTGTTTTTCCAGGGTAGGTGGCATCGCACTCTGCACACTGGATAGAATAAACCACCCCTTCTGCTTCCTCTTTCGTTGGTCTGCATTTCAGTCATGGAAAGATTCGACTAAGCGTGTTGGATGGTTCGTGGGCCACTTTAAAGGGCCCATGACAGCTATTTTTTTGTTGGAGACTTTTATGTTCTAATGAGTAGAACAGTGTCTTGTAATCACGGCATGGAGTGGCAAATTCTCCAGCGCAATGTCTAATTAGTCACAGCATCGTTAATTTTGTTCAGTTTTAATGAAGCTTCGAAACGCGCGCCAAAAACTGCAAGAAACTAGCGCCGCGGGGCTAGCGCGGCGGCTGTCGGAAGTGAGCGCATGCACTGATCACTTGAGCTCAAGATTCAGTGACGTTGCGGAGAGCGCGAGCGCCAGACCAGCTCGCCACACTCGCTTTGCATCATAGCGTGTGTACAATGTACGCTTGAGGGACCAACACGGAGAGGAAGCAGAAAAATACGGCTTTTGGCGTTGCCTCCGCGATCGGCTGCGAGAGCCGATCTTGGAGGCCACGCTCGGAGGCCATAGCGCGGCGCGCCCAGTGTCTCTCTGTGACGTCACGATATCAACTTACAAAAGTGAAACGTCACAGATGGCCCACAAACTACGTCATACTAGTGACGATGTCGCGAGGTGCCGCAAACCCAGATGAGCATTTCTGGTCACTTTAAATACATATTAAAATATCTTAACGACAACGTTCGCCGTTAATACTTGGCCACAAGTGCCTTCAGATGTTCGACAACCAAACAACACAAACATATCGGGTTTGAAATTTTGGTGTCATGGGCCCTTTAATTCCCCGCGCCGAGAGGACATGTCCAAGTGCTTCACTTGTGCCTTTGACATAGGGGATTACCACCCCTGCACAGCAGGCTGTCGGTGGGTCGCTGTTTCTGGAAAGCTGTTGTGGGAGGCAGCTGTGGCGACGGGGGACCTTTTCAAAGAAGGCTTTGGAATAACCATTCTTTTTGAGGTCGCACCTAACCTTCATCTCTTCCTTCTTTCTCTTTGCTGCAGAAGAACACACCCTCCGAGCGCCGCTCAACAATGATATTACCACCGCTTCCTTGTGGTGGAAAGGGGGGTTGGAGGACGGTAGCGTCCAGTGTGTGTGGGTTTCCTTTGTGCCGCGGACTTCAGGGAGCCACCTGTCCTTTTCACGATCACACCGAGGAAAGGCGAACAGACAGACAGACAGACAGACAGACAGACAGACAGACAGACAGACAGACAGACAGACAGACATTGAACTTTATTGGAAAGGCAAGCAGCTCTTTTTCTCTCTCTCTCTCTCTCTTTCCACGGTAAACTGAATGGCCGGCTCGATCGAGTTAAGATGGGTGGCAAACGCGTCTACATCACATGTTCTTAATACGCAGAAGCAGTCGTCGACATACCGCAGAAATATTTTCGTGGTGATGCCAGCAGACCGTAGTGCTCTTTCTTCCACCGCTTCCATTACCAGGTTTGCTGTTCTCACCGATACAGACGCGCCCATGGCCGTGTAGTCAGCTGTTTGTAGTAAACTCCGTTGGCAGAGAAGTACGTGCTTTTGAGACAAAGGTCCAGAAGGCGGCACAACTCGTCAATGTTCAGGCTTGTTCTCGCCTCGAGGTTCGCGTCCCCTTCTAGCGCCGTGCGCGTGTGGCCACCGCTAGATCTACGGGTACTCTCTTGAACACAGAGACCACATCGAATGGCACGAGGCATTCATCGTCGCGGATGGATAATGAGGAAACGCGCTCGACAAAATGGCTCCTGTTCTGCACGTGAGTCGACGTCTTTCCTATGAGCGGAGCCAGAGTTCTGTGCAAGAAACTCGACAGAGCACGAAGTGGAGATGACGTAAAATCCACGATCGACCTCAGGGGAACACCGGTCTCGTGGGTCTTGGGGGGCCCGTAGAAGCCGGGTGCGCTGTCGTTTCTGCGTATCAAACGGAGGTACAGAGCTCTGGATTCCGGATGTTTGCCGAATTTTGCCGAAAATGTCACTGAGGAGTTTGCTGAGGTCTCTCTGCACCTGTGTGGGGTCCCTCTTGACCTTGCCGTACGTGCCACTGTCAAATAGATCTTGGATCTTAGAGTTGTAGTCTCGTCGGTCGAGGACGACAGTGGCATAAGTAAGGTCCGCCTTTCTTCAGCAGTAAGGTTGGAAGGCTACATTTTGAGTAGGTCATGCGATAAGATGCCAATTTCTTTCAGCCTGATCGATTCCTGGACGTCGATGTCAAGAATCAAGAATCAAGAAAGTTTATTTCCAACAGTTGTTGGGGGTCAGCCCAGGCGAAAAGCGGCAAAAAATGCAGCTTGAAAGTGCCTGGGGGCCCGTACACAAGGCAGTGTTGACATACATTTTTGTCTACATAACAAAAAAAAAATTAATATCACAGAAATACTGGAAAACGCAAAACATACATTTTAAACATGTGAAAAAAGAAATGTAATTCATGTAAATGTAATGTAAAAACAGAAAGATAATGACGTTGTATAGTATATTCAAACATGCTTGCTTTTAACATTTTTATATTACTACATAAATTTATAGCACATGAATTTAAAAAGTCGGACCCCGTCTTCCAAAGCTGCCGCGATCTTCACCAAGCGTGGATGCCTCCTAGATGCATTGAAGTTGTGGCCTTTAGCAAGTATGCTAGTCTCCCGGGGTGACAACTTCCTGGTGGAGAGGTTGAACCCAAAGCCCGAGTTGTTGGGGTTGGGCGGACGTTCCTGTTATCTTAAACATGAAAGCTTCTTGCTGTGAGGTACACGTTGTTTCTCCGCCACACTTGAGGCGACAGAGCGTGTGAACGATTCCATGCACAGCGGGAAAGAACCCATCCAGACGGTTCTCTAGCTGTATTCGCAGGAAGAACAGGTCTAGCTCCATCTTTCTTATCGTCGTTCTGCCCTCGTGAACACAGGCGATGACCAAGCGGCGTTCCGCTTGAGCCAGTACCTTATGATCCCCGCTGGTGCGGACGAGGCGCTCGATACGTAGGCTCCGTGGCACGAGGTCCAGGTCTCGGCATGTGCAGAAGTTCAGATGGGTCCTTGAACACCGCGATGTTGCGTGCGGTGTTTGCGTCACGCTTCTCAAACCTTGCTGTCTCCGGGCCGAAGACAATGCTTAAAGATTTCAACGTGAGCATTTGACAGAAATCTGTCTGGTTGGGCAGGATAATGATAGCTGAGATAGGGTGACACTAACTACAAACATAAAAATTCCGACGTTTACAGGCCATCTTGGCCCTTTCTTCATTGAAACAAAATTATTTGCTGTGGGCTACAGAAACAGAGGGAGAGGATAGACTACCGTCGGGACCATCGAAGAAGCAGCCGCTTTGCTAAGCCCCCATAGCTGCGCTGGTCACTGGCGTTTGTCATAGGAGAGCCAGGCCTAATTTCTAAATTTCCTATCTGTTTCTTTTTTTTTTTCTGTAGTACGGAGCTGCTTCCCCGGGTTCAGGACACGACAGGTTTCTACGGCTTCCCGACTGCCTCCCTCGGCCGAAGAATCGCGCTCGTTATTTAGTAAACGTTTATTCACTTTCGCACTAAATTCTCTCAGATTCCTCGGCGATCGGTAAGAATGAATGACACTTCTACGCTCAGAATATCGCCCGCAGAAGGAATAAATGCATTCGGCGGAAACCACGTGACGGCCTACTACATTCCAGTGTCCATGCTCTGGCCCTGACATACATGACAGCCTCGCGCACAAATTATAGGAGTCTGACCACTCCATTGGCGAGATCACAAAAGGCATTGCTTGCAAGCTTATTTACCGAGTCGTCTGCACAGACATGGAGCTGCGTACGTGACAATCGCAACAGGGTCATGTCGCATATCGCAATGGCCAATGAGGTGGTTGCTCCAAGAACATGGCTTGGATCGTAAAAACATTGCAGCATGTTGCCGAACAGAACCGCATACAATGTACGACGTGATCTGGCTAACAATCGTGGCTCTAATTCAACCAAAAAATAAAAATAAAATAATAATAACATAAAAATAAAAGGGACGAAAGTCAGTAGTCGTTCTTCTTGAGCTTCAAACATTCATTTTAGACATCTTCAACCGATCGCGTTGGCGTCACGGCGTGCTTGGCATACACACGAGAGTGTCACGCCAAGCGATGACGTAGGCTGACGTCATAGCGTCCGGTCGGGAAGCAATGCGGCCTGTTTCAAAACAAATTTAATCCTTGACCCCCGCGTTCCCTGACCCCTGCTTCCATTCCTATTTTGAGGAAAACGTGAGCGGCCCGCGGATACACGCGGACCTGGAAACCATGCCGGACGTGACCCCGCATTAATCAATTCTTAAGAGGAGGCCAGTGGGAAACGAGCTTCCTCAGAGATTAGATGGACATGCCAGAAAAAAAGAAAGGAGGGGAGATCAGTGGGCGATAACGTTGCTGCGTGCATCGAAAGAGCTCTTATCCTGGTCATCTGGAACAATCAAAGTGAGGTACGAGGGTGTTCACCGGTTCTATACGCTTTTGACGCTGTTTGTTTTGACAGGAAGATGTGCTCTGATAGCTCCGTTTTCGGTTGCGCGTGTATGAGCAGCTTCCTTTTTTCCCTCTTTCCTTTACCATCTGATGACGTCACAGTGAAGGAACTGTTGATTGTTGGCGGTAAGCGACCTAAATAGGTGCCCTACGTGAGGGATGCCGCGTATGGCGAAGAACGCAGGGTGTTTATTTGTCTTTTAACTCTTCAGCCGACCCCTGCATCGCTGGCACATTTCTATATCTGTTCGTGCGTTACATAAATCAGTTCCCGAAAGTCGCGATGTCTGTCACAGTGTATACATGTGCAATTGCGTCGTCGTGGAAACTAATAACAAGCTCTCTTTCTGTTCTCCCTTTTCACCTGCCGCGGTGGTCTACAGTGGCTATGGTCTATTGTGCCTACTGACCAGAACGTCGCAGGTTCATATCCCAGCATTTCGATGGAGGTGAAATGATGAGAGGCCTGTGTAGTGTGCGATGTCAGTGCAAGTTGAAGAACCCGAGGCGGTAGAAATTTCCTGAGCCCGCCACTACGGCCTCCTTCATCACATTGTAGCTTTCGGGACGTAGAACCCCGGAGATTCTTCTTCTTCTTCTTCTTCTTCTTCTTCTTCTTCTTCTTCTTCTTCTTCTTATTATTATTATTATTATTATTATTATTATTATTATTATTATTATTATTGTTGTTGTTGTTGTTGTTGTTGTTGTTGTTGTTGTTGTTGTTGTTGTTGTTGTTGTCGCTTTCCCACCCCCAGTGTATAGCGCAGCAAACCACACGCTTGTTTTTTAAAACTCCGCTACCTGCATTTGCCCTGCCCTTTTTTCTCTGTTTACCAAGTAATATAACAGACCGCACAAGGGCGGAAGCAGCCAACATTCTATTACTTCGTACATCTCACAATGAAATTGCAGCGAGTGCGCTGCAATAAAATGTGGGGCCCACGGGACCTGCTTCTTCGCCTTCGCTTGCGTAGTTTGTGTGCTGAGGGGCCAAACTTCTTACACGAAAGAAGGGTAAACGAAGCTGCACGCGAATCATCTATACGCCATTTAACTGCCAACAGAACGCACTCATTGAGCGCATGTTCACATATTTGGTCACTGACAAATCCGTATAGAGTATTTAACATTTTTTATATCCATTATTTTCAGCACGTGGCGTTGAATAGACGAAAAGAATTATTCCTGTTATCGCACAGGTTAGCGCACAACAAAATATATAGGTGCACGATCCTTCGTGCGCTGTGTCTTGCACTGTTCGCACTGTGGCAACCCGAACTGAACGTTGTTTGCGAAGCAAAAAAATACACGTCACAACAAACGTATTCGAAAGGAGCGCTAGGGCTAGTGCGCAAACTGGATGCCAGTATTTTTATTCAACAATTTTCGCTGTATGCAGCAATGTAGTCATGTGAGCTCACGCCGCGTGTATAGTTGATATGCTCATTGGCAGAGTCCAAGATAGTCCCGAGTGCATTAGCGCGCTTGTGCCGTGTAAGCTGCCGTGTTAGCTTGTGTACATATATATATATATATATATATATATATATATATATATATATATATATATATATATATATATATATATATATATATATATATATATATATATATTAACGAAAGGGAAGGGGGTCAAGGGCTCGCTTTATTTGTTAGAAACAAGTTAATGAAACAACAAACATTGAAGCAGCATAGGGGAAGTTATTCCAATTCGTAATTATGATGTTGTAATTTTGGGGTAAGTAGAAAGGAATTAAAGTGGACGAAAAGACAAACCTGCCTTCGGTGGGAACCGAACCCAAGACCTTCGGATATCGCGTCTGATGCTCTACCGCTGAGCTACGAAGGCGGTCGTCCCCCCCGTCCACTTTTTTATTGGGTATTTATGTATATGGAATTTATTTTACCCACGTCAAATGGATTGCATGAGGTAACCACGGCGAACGCGTAGTCGGTTATTGAAGGAAACATCAGCTTTGCCCATATAGGGCCACCCTCGATACAGGACAGTATATATATACGTCCCAAAACCAGCTCTGATTATGAGAGACGCCGTAGTGGAGGTCTCCGGAAATTTCGACCAGCTCGGTGCACTGACATCGCACAGCACACGGGCTTCCATCGAAATGCAGCGGGATTCGATCCTGCGACCTTCGGATCAGCAGCCGAGTGCCAGACCACCGTGGCGGGGCTGCACCCAACTAATGGCGTTGAAGAGTCGCTGCTGGTGCACCTTTCCAGGTCCGAGATTATCTGCGTCCACTATGCACCATTAAAGCCTTCTTTACTGTCACATCTACCGACACTTCCTTCACGTAAGCGCGTAACCATGCACACAGTGCCGCATCGCTGAGTCCTCGCTCCCCGCGGCCAGTGATTCTGCCGTCACGCCCAAAGGATACCCTCCCGGTTATATCAATCGCAAATGCGCTCTCGCACAAGGGTGAACGCGTTCGTAAAGCGCTCCCGCCTGGCGTGGCGTTCGCCTCGGCTCGCACGCACGTCACTGGCGTCCTTCGAATCGTGGACGGCGCAGGGTCACCGCGTTGGTGCACCTTTACGATTGATCGCGGTCTCTTTCGGAATACTCACCGATTAATATGCTTCGGCACATTCGGTATAATGCAATACAGCAACCCTTGTAAGCCCACCTCGAAGCTGGAGGCAGGCGCCGGCCAAGCGTATACAAAATGAGGCCTCTGGGCAGCACCCGGTCGATTCTTTCTTTCTTTCTTTCTTTCTTTCTTTCTTTCTTTCTTTCTTTCTTTCTTTCTTTCTTTCTTTCTTTCTTTCTTTCTTTCTTTCTTTTCGCAGCTCGCTTGAGGGCCTTTGTCTCTGTGTTCGAGGAGCCCTGAGCAAGCTGTAATGTACATGGGCGTTTTGTTGCCAATATTTACTTTTCGACGTTTGTAGGACGGTGGCGGACGGCTGCCGGGGCACTTGTTACGTAAGAGGCATTCAAGCAACGCGAAGGCAAACGCCAGCAGTCGACAACACCGCACACAGAGCGGCAGGCGGCAATTAAAGAGCGTAATGGAAATGCATTAGCCGCAGGCAGCGCTTTCGGATGAACTGGAGGGGTCCACGTCCGTATCGATGTGTGGTGTTAAGATCTCGATCAAGTCAGAAAGTGACGCAGGTGGGCTTTCACGTCACAAATTTTGAGCTATTATCACGTCATCGTTTCTTCAGTGCGTAAGCATTTTACGGGCACTTATCTCGGAAAATCGTGCGTCCTTCCCTTCGTCTGCAAAGTAACAAGTCGAGCGATCCTACAGGTTGCGTAATAGTGACGGATGACGTCCCACGAGGGATTTCGTTTATGGACAGTGCAGTTACCGCGGCGAGTAAACTGTATCATCCAATCGGCACAAGAAGAGAGTAGGACAGCACAAATGCCACTACAGGCGAGAAAACAAACTACATGAAAGATTGATTGATTTGTGGGGTTTAACGTCCCAAAACCAGCTCTGATTATGAGAGACGCCGTATGTGTAGGACTCCGGAAATTTAAACCAGCTGGGGTTCTTTAACGTGCGCTGACATCACACAGCCCTCCACCGGCTGCATTTCGATGGAGGCGAAATGCAGCCGCCGCGGTCGGGATTCGATCCCGAGACCCTCGGATCAGCAGCCGAGTACCATAGCCACTAGACCACCGTGGCGGAGCTACGTGAAAGAAAACAATTTAGTTGACATTTCCCCCAATACCATTCCATCAGTTTTGAAAGGGCGGGAAATAGTGATGGCCTAACGCATTTATTCGCACACGGCCAGCGGTGGCGTACACTGGTTAACGTCGGCTGCGATTGGTAAAATAACTGCTCATGTCGTTTAATGTTGACTAATGCTGGCTGATTCCTGTTCGCTGGTTTTGCCATATGTTGATTAGGTGACGCGATTACAAGTAATGCTTAGCACTATACGACAATTCTGTCGAATTTTTATTCCATCAGTCGAATTCTTATTCCACCAGCGAACGCTACTAGTCGTGTTTACCAGTA
The DNA here is from genome assembly GCA_013339685.2 of Hyalomma asiaticum. NCBI lineage: Eukaryota > Metazoa > Arthropoda > Arachnida > Ixodida > Ixodidae > Hyalomma > Hyalomma asiaticum. The sequence goes on along the minus strand of CM023483.1, from coordinate 53,696,813 downwards.
AAATGCTGAGTAGCCAACAGGAGTGTGAGCAGAAAAACTAATCCCGCCGATGAATTACCTCCCGTTGTTCTCTATCCGCGGTGCACCTGACGATCTGATTAATATACGACGCGAGTGCTTGTTCGTATATACTCCAGGCCCCCACTGCCCTCCAGTCCTTCGGAAAAAAATTTATGCTAAAGGCGCTGCATTGCTGACTTGTTATGGCCATTGCGCCGTCCTGTTCGCTTTTACTTCAGTGGGTTGCTCAACACTAAGCATTCTTTCATTGTGTATAGACGGCATCTTTCCATGCGTCATCAGCCTTACTTCATCAACTTTCATGAATCTAACGCTGTGCTGCCTGTTAACTGGCCTTGTAGTACATTTCGATTGTTCACAAAGAAAATAAAACGAAAAAAAAATGTGTTCGGTGAATTTTTTAACATAAAAAAAAAAGGTGGGAGGTAGATGCGTAAACGAAAGCGAACCGCCGCGTCTCGCGGAGGAGAGGTGGCCATCTCCTCCCCGTCCTCCTCTCGTCGACCAGAGTACTATGTAATCTGCAAAACTCACGAAGGCAGTAATTTCGGTTCTCCTCGGAATGCTGGGAGCCAGCAGCGCCTGGTCTGCACTGAGAAAGCGCGGAAAGTGTAGTGAGGCGAAACGAAACACAAAAACAAAATTGCCTCGCTACGGCGATTCGCGGCTCTCTGTTGTGATTGTGGGAACTTACAGTGACGCCATTGACGGACCAGTAAACAATGCAAGTCGCCATTACCGCCGCCTTGTATCGTTGAGGGCGAGGTTAACCACACGCCCATTAAATATGGCCATGCGTACCACTATACGCTGTGAAGTGCATGTATTCAATCTGTTGGGGCAGTGTATGACCTCCTTGCTTTACAATGCCGGGTGTTTTTTGATACCCGATACTCTCCTTCGCATACTGACACCCAAGGCTGTCGCGAGCTTACCGATGTTACGCTACCGCTCTTTTTTTTTTTTCTTTTTCTGCGTTAGGAAGTTTGCCCTGGCCCGTAAAACGAGTGAAGCATGTTTCTCCAGAAAATTCCAGCACGCATAAGTGGCATAGGGATCGACCATAGCTACACAGGCGGTTAACTCTAATTGTCGACAGCCTTGAAAATGCGATTGCAGCGAACGTCTGTCGTACACAGTTCTGCGTGCAAAGCTCCACAAGTGTTACAAGAAAACCACTCAAAGCAGGGAGCTGGCGAACTATTAATAAGTATTGCCACACCACAGCGATTGTGTGAAAACTTTCAGCTATTTAGCCGTCCAAGCACAATGGCAGTGGCTACCAGAGCGACGTTGATGCGAATACGTTGGGTATTGTAAAGTCAACCATTTCACAATAATCGTAAATTTATGGGCTATACACGTGCCGTGCATACCTGTAACACCGGGGAAAGTGTTTGCAGCCAACATTTCTTGGATTAGGTGGACAATCTTATGGCGGGGTTAGGGGCAAGATAAGATACCTAAAGGGACACAAATGGTAACCATTTCGTCGGTTGGCATAGCGAGATAGTACCTGAATGTGCTGTATTTTCATTAGGAAAGCAGGTTTCATATATTTGATCAAATGAAACACACTTAACTTTCCTTTTCTTAATTGAATCTTGCGCTGTGTGTGTGTGTGCACAAGGTAGACGGAAAAATAAATTACCGTTTCGCTAGTTTAACGTGACACACTCCTATTTATTTAAGTTCTAAATGTCGCTTACAATTCAGAGAGCAGCAAGGGATACTCGGAATCTGGGATTAACAACGATGGAAGAGACGACGGTGTATAAGCACGATATGAACGAGCTACCTCCCGATATCTTGATTACCCAGAAGTGATGAACAGAATACACAGCATCCACTGTAAATAATGGGGCCAAGGCCAGCAACTCATGTGAGCCGCTGCTACGACGACGGACTGTTGTCACAGCAAAAGGAAAATAAAAAACCGGGGGGAGGGAAGGGGCACGATGCTGAAGTTGTGAAATATCGTCCGTGAATCGATCCTTGGTCATTCTGCACAGGTAATATTTAAAGCTTAAATGCGACCGTTCCAGGATTTCATCCGAGACAAAGACATACATTTTATTCAATTTATACCGTAGCGCATACTGGTGCCAGAAAAAAAAAATGCGACTGCACATGGTGCCAGTAAAAAGAAACTGCGACTGCAAACATGCCAGAAATATAGGGAGAATAGGTCGCACAGGACAGGAAAGGATGGAGAGCATTGGGAGAGGCCTTCGTCCTGCAGTGGACATAAGATGGACTGATGATGATGGTGATCAAACATGCTCGTAACGGGGCCCCACCCGCTCATAAATTCTAGTCGTCTTTAAGCAGCGCACTACGGCTGTTCCAGCCTTATGCATATAATAATGCTGAGGCACAGAACCCAGTATTATCCACGCAGAGAGAGTCTCATCCGAACGATGTAGTACGACTCTCTGGGAACATCGTTCAGTTTAGAAGGAATCACCAATATGGCGTTTGCGGCTGCGACGAGACAACCGAACAGCTTACCTGGAGAGTCGCAAGGCGATTGTGGAGAAGCCGAATAATGGTCACACTGAAACAATGGTGATTGAATGAGCAAGCCTTGGAAACTGCTTCGTGATTTTCTTTTCAGAGAGCAAAAACATCAACGGTCAAGACAAAAGAAGGAGATGAAGACGAGAGACTGCACCATATTTTGGTTATCTACATAATTATCAAAGACATCGAAAATTCCGTTTATACTTATGTTTTGCGCATCTTTAATGGACTCCAGAATCCGGTGGGTGGGGAGGGGGGACAGGGGGGGGGGGGGGGGGGAGTCGTCCCTTCTAATATTTTTCTGGAAGCTGGCGGTTGTGTGTCCAATACTGGCCCACACAACCACGCGGGTTGCGCAGTGTGCGCAGGTTTTCAGTGCTTTACATATTTCCAGCCATTTTTAAAGTGTATACCAATGTAAAATAAGCGAGGATGCAAATATGCAAAATTTAATACGGTAAATAAATACGAACCGACAAACCGACAAATAGAAGAAATACATAATAAGCACAGCAAACAAGGACCTTGCCCCCCACTCCCGTTACTCCCAAAAACGTTCCGGAGTCCATAGCGTCTTTTGTTTGCTTGCTCTCTGAACTCTGTTTTGCTGAGCAGGAATGTGCATACAAATGGTAACCACTGCGTGCGGCGCGTTAGGCGCGTAAATAGTGTTAATATACGACCAAGGTAGTGTGCGGACGCCTCTAGCTATGTGTTCTACATTACCATATTCACTACTCAGTGACAATGCAGCTGCTGTCGCCAGAAAGATCTTGAGTATTTTTTTTTTTCTTTTTGATCTCCACCGACAGGGCTTTACCAGATGCGTCATGTACTACCTGTACGAACATAGAAACGAGACTCACTTCGTGAATCGCTCGTGTAGAATGTTATTCGTGAAAGTTCAGCGATGGCGCCAGTGAAGGGGCAGGGAACGCTGTTCAAGCCATATACACACGCTGCTTTGTCTCTCCTGTATGAAAGAAGGGAAGAGCTATAGGCGTTTCTTTCTGTGTACTGGGGAAGGCATAAGATACAAGAGCATGTATGTGCGTGTGTGTGCTGCCCTACGCTTTAGGCCAAATGTCAAAGCACAAGCAAAGTGTCGTTTTTATAACGTCATGAAAGGCGCATCTATCACATGGGCTGTCGCACCGCCGCTTTCACTCCTCACGTACATCCAATGGATCCAGCATGAAGGTGTCTATACTGGCATTGCTGGTTTGTTGGGTCTGTTGTGGAATGACAGGATAACAACGGCAGAGTCGCTGCTTGACAAAAGAACACGCGCGTCGCTGTTACAACGTGACAATAGGGAGTTTGAGAATTGGGGCCCCAAAGAGCTTGGGGACCCAAAAAGCTTGCGCCCTGGCGGGTCGCAAGCTTCTTGGGTCCCCAAGCTCCTTGGGGACCCAATTCTCAAACTCCCTAATGTCAGCGTGGCTGCAGCGATGTAGAGCCAAAATATGCGTAACTTTGTTTTGATATTTATTGAACAAACACGGAGAAATACGCTTCGCCTTTACGAGTTCCCTTGAACGATGAAATATATTTAATTTCAGTGGCGATGTCAACAGCCTGCGCCGTTGATGGGTTCGGAAATGACATTGCACTTGTTATATTTTGACTATTAAAAATGGTGACAACACGACGACGACCACGGTAAGCGGACACCGTGTCTATATCACGACACGAAGTTAAGCTGGTTGCCGTGGCTTCATCGTGCATCCGTTGTGTTATCGCAACTGTGGTGAAGCAGTACAGCCGGTGTTTCGTATCCGAGGGGGTACTCGATTTGGTAATTAGTACCTCCGTGAACCCACCCCTTCATTAGCGGCACCAGTACCGAGTGACACTCTCGTCCCCTACGCAGCGCTTTCGATTGACTTTGTGAGTTTACACGAAGGAAATTAAACGAAACATAATAGACCCTTTTCGGAATACAGCGCCACCTATTGAGAAGGATGGGGACTATGAGACGGCCGCCATCAGTTGGTCGGACTCGCGGGCGCTGCACGTAGAGAACCGGCGAACGGCGCCCCTAGCTCGCCGCAAAATCCTATCGCTTGTGGATTCGGTGACATGCCTGTGCATTGCTGCGTGCCGCTTTGCAAACAGCGAGGAGTATTAGGCGATGACGGCTCGAAGGCAAGTCTGCGTTTATACATTTCGTTAGCTTCCTATGTGTTACTTTTGCTAGCGCGCGTCTTACGTCGCTTTTGTCGACTTGCAGGTGTCGTTCTTCGCCTTCCCAAAGGACCCGCTTCTGAAAAGGAGATGGCTTGTTGCAATCAAACGCGACGAAGGAAAGTTGTTTGCCGTGACGAAGCACACAAAAGTGTGCTCGACACATTTCGCCAACGACGACTACTTGCCGAATGTAGTCGGCGGTCGGCGTTATCTTCGTGTTGACGCCGTACCGAGCGTGTTTGCGTTTGGAAAACCCCAGCGTCCAGCTAGAAGAAAGCCGAGGGACCGACAGCAGTGCGTCTCGCGAGCGCAACGGCTGTCCGCCATCGGTCAGGCTGGCAGCTCCGAGCTTGCGTTGGAAACAACGCTTTCTCCCGGTGGCGATGTCGCCGTGTCGCGGGACTGCGCGACAGCAGATGAGGTTCTGGACGCCACCGAGTGCAGTGATAGTGCTTCAGCGCCAACCAGTGCGACGGACTTTCAAGAGCGCCAGGAAGTGTGTGGATGTGCAGCCACAGTGGTCAATCTGGAGGAGCAGCTGTCTGAGCACCAAGCACGCATCTGGAAAGCGATTTAGAAGGTAGGACCGAAGAGGTGAGGTGCAGCGAGAGTGCCCGAGCTCGAAATGCAGCTCTCTCTCTTCAAGTCCACGTTCAACAGCTAAAGAGCGACTTGGAAGCTAGAACCAAGGAGGTGAAGTCAGAAAAAGATGCGCTTTATAAAGCTCAAAGAGAGTGCGAAATAGTCACTATGGAAAACAAAAAACTTGATCAACAGAAAAGCAGGCGATTTTCAATTGAATGTTTCATGGACAGCCCTGAGGACATAAGCTTCTACTACTGGGCTTCCTAACTTTGAATCATTCATGAGCTTTCTGCGTTTGATAGACCCCGGTGAGAATGCAGAAAATATAAGAGTATGGTCTAGGAGCTACTCAGGTAGGCCAAGTAATGCAGGAAGGCCACACATGTTGACAGCCGAGGACCAGCTTTTTCTTGTGAGGCTGCGCCTCGGTCTCTTCGAAAGGGACCTAGCATACAGGTTCAAGGTGTCAGTTGCTACAGTTTCAAGAATATGCACCACATGGATCAGCTTCATTTATTTGCAAGTTGGCCAGATGGACCTATGGGTGAGCAGAGAGGAGGTTGACAGAACTATGCCAGCCATTTTTAAAGAGCGATACCCAACAACAAGGGCCATTATTGACACAACAGAACTGAGATGCGAAGTACCAATTTCCCTGGTTCTTCAGTCAGCTACATACTCAACCTACAAACCAAATAATACAATGAAGGGTTTGGTTGTCGTTGCACCCGACGGCGCGATCACGTTTTTGTCAAAGCTATTTACAGGGTCAGTGTCAGACAAAGAGCTTGTCGAAAAAAGTGGTTTTTTAAACCTACAGTTTCAGCCTGGCGACTCGGTAATGGCCGACAAGGGCTTCAAGATACAGGACCTGCTCAGCGCAAAAGGAGTTGCTTTGAACATTCCCCCTTTCCTGCAGAGGCAGCGCCTGACTGAAGGAGAAGTTAGAGCAACAGAAGAAATTGCAAGCCTCAGAATACATGTAGAGCGACGCATTCAACGAATTAAGGCCTTCCACATTTTTGATAGGCCTATTCCACTGTCTATTGCACCAATCATCGGTGAAATTTGGGCATTGTGTGCATTCTTAAGCAATTTCCAAAGTCCTTTAATAGCAATGTAGGGTTTGCAGTAGCAACAGTCTTGCTGCAGTCATGTACGTGTCGTGTCAGTTCAGCGTAACATTGCAGGGACAACCAAGATGGCTCAGTGAAAGCCACGACTTTACTCAAGTTGCAAGAAAAGAACACAAGGCTCTGTAGTATCAATTTTATTGACACATCAACAGTTCAAAAATCATCCTGTGCACTGCATCATAGGTCAGCAAACTCACTCATGAGTCGACTCATTCAGACTCGGATCGAACTGTGAGTATGAGTGAGTCCGGTAGAGGAAAATTTCGGTGAATCCGAGTTCGAGTGAGCTTTCACAGCATGAGTGCGTCTGAGTGAGTTAAAAAATTTTGCCGACCTATGCAGTGCATGACTTTTTTGCCAAGTACGGCAGAAGTGTCGAGAAATAAAAGCTGTCCAACTTCATTCTGCATTTATTCCACTCAGATTCATTGAATCGAATTCTTTCGACAACCAGAAATTGTGGAGCATACACAACAAAGTCGCCCCAAGTCACCTCTGCAATTGCCATCTGCCCAAGCACCTGATAATAGTAACAGTGGGTGCGGTTTAGCCTATATGTGCCATTATTGTCCTTTGTAAGGCATGAGCCTTGAATACATGGTTCTTTAAGGTCTTTCATTGAGTAGGGGCACTTGATTTCTACGATGCCATGAGGTTCCTGTTCCTTGGGCTCCCGTACCACACGATCAGGAGAGGCACCAAGCCACGGGCATCCTGGGTCCACGACAAGGCCGCAGTGAAATGTCTGGATGTTGTGCCTGATGGTGCGGAGCGTTGTTTCGTATTTCTGAACAGCCATGGCTTCACTTGAAACTCCATACATGAAACAGCAATATTTTGCAGGCTTAGTCATGCTTGCATTCTATGATACAATCAACATTTTGCAGTGCATACAAGGTGTATACATATGTTAAACACAGCATGCAAAGCTACTTCCTTTTTCAAAGTTTCTTGAATACTGTGATAGTAGACACATGAGTGTGATTTGTTGATAACATTGCACCTGTGCATTCATTAGTGCAAATCAGTTAT